>CM076577.1:1217438273-1218038273 GCA_034641835.2 Pinus albicaulis
CAGATGTATTCTTGGAACCTGCTGTAGCTACAACTTTAATCACCACATGGTTTTCTTCTTCTAACAGATTATGCATTCCTTCCCAATTGGATATACCGACATCCTTGTTACAGGCGGTGTCTGCATATAGCGAAGCCATTTCTTTGTTTTCAGAATTTGAGCTCTTCTCCTTCTTACCCATAGTGTTTAGTTGAAGCTTTGTATAGACGTTTGCTCCTTCGTGCCTGCATTTTACGAGTAAATGAGAGTAATGATATAAGAAAGGTGATGAGACTGTTTTGAATGTGAAAGCGGATGAAATATAATATTTTAATTGTGAAACGACTTTCAATCTAAACACAATCTCATTTACCATTAATAATCAATCCAATCATTTAATTTTAATCATTAAAGCGCATAATGGATTTGACATATTGGAAGATTGCCTTGGGATAGCGCGCCTACATGAATCTGTGACATTGCGATCTGCAATTTGCTGCGCAATATCGCAATATCGCAATGTCGCAAAATGAAGTTATCGTAGTTATGAAAATAGCGCAAAAGCGGAATCGCATGTCGCGAAATCGCAGAAGCGCACAATCGCATGTCGCGAAATCGCAAAAGCGCACAATCGCATGTCGCGAAATCGCAAAAGCGCACAAGAGTGCAAAAGATATTCATTAATCATTTCTGTTTTCTGCACTATGCGATCTGCGACCAATGCATTTTATATATACCATTTTGTTATGGATGCGCTATCTTGTTTAAAGAGCAATTTTATTATAATCTATCATAAAATAAAGTGTTTCTAAGTATTCTTTCTAAGCAATTTCTATAGGTTTATGATAGAAATTTTTATTTGAAAAGGCAAACAAATCCTAATTGATTTTTTGGATTTCTAACTAAGGGTCCCCATTTATTTAGTATTATTACTAATATTAAATAAAAAGGGGGGTTGTTGCTGGTCACAACAGGGCCATCGACATCAAGAGCGGATCCTTTCTAGGACTACATATGCTATGTTGTCCTGATCATGGAATGTGGATTTTGTGTACTTCCCCAAAGTACATCCTTTGCATACATCCTTATGCTCAAGTGCTCCTTTGGGGAGGTATGTGGTTATCTAATGCACGATATTAAGGGCTCCATGATTTAAATGGCAAAGTATTCTATGCCAAATTTCACCAGCATCACAAATTTTCATGTCCTTCACCTTAGTCCTTAATGCAACACAATCCTCCACTTATAGCTTATATAGGTTCTTCACACAACCTCTGATTTGATTCAACTATACCATGGCTATGTGTCTTAGGAATGCCTTTCCTTTTCTAAAGATCACATCATAACCACGGTCTTCCAAAACTGCAACAAAGATGATATTTTTCTTTAGGCCCGGAGCGAACATGGCATCCTTAATCCTAAGGAGGGAGCCCAAATACCTCTAAAAGGTTACTGTACCAACCCCAGTCGCGCTATACCTTCCATCGTCCCCCATCTCAATGTGCATCTGCAAATATTTTTCTTCCAGACAACTGAAAAAATATCTACATTGTGTCATGTGGAATGATGCACCTGATTCCAAGTATCACATGTACCCATTACTATGATGGTCATGCATGCAATGAGGGTAAATTAAAGCTCGAACTTTGAAGCCAAAGCTTCACCTTCTCCTCCTCCTGAGGTATTCTTGCTTTCCATTTTTTGTGGACACTTCATGGCATATTGCCCAAATTCATGACAATGGAAGCATTTAATTTTTGACAGATATTTCTTCTTCCCCCCTTGACTGGATTCTGGTTTAGATTGAGATTTCGTCCCTTTTCCCTTCTTTTCCTTTCCAGCTGTTAGCACCCAATCTGAACCTCAGGTTGAAAAAGGCAAATCAGGGTAACAACTAAACCACGCTCAGCCTTGTAGCTAGCCCTACAAGGACAGGAGAGGGCTCTCTCCGTAGAATAGATATTCAATAAAATGGTAATGAACTGATTTTAGGCTAGGTATATAAATGGGAAAAGGAGTTTTGAAGAATTACTGAAATTTCAGGGATGTATGGGACAAGAGGACAGTATGAACCGAGGAATTAAATCAAGGATATAGAGTATTTCATGGGGCAAGATAGGCAAGAGATTTAGAAATCAAGTTTGAAATAAGATGGAGTGGAAACACTGTTGGGAAGCTGAAAAGGGCATAATAAATGAATCCTTTTCAAACAGAAGAAAACACATAGAGCATGAATGATTCCCCAAGGCAGAGCATATAAAATGGATTCTACCTTTCTAACTTGAAAACATTCAACTGGAAATGTTTATGAATGAATGGAGAAACATAACAATGTACATATGAAACAAAAAGGAGAGACCTATGCTAAACTCATACCACATGAAATCCCACAAATCAGAGATGCATCACTTTATTAATTTCCTGCCAAACTGTACAACGGAGCGCAGAGCTCACTGCCACACTATTCCCCTACTTCTGAGTTTTCAGACCTCAAAATTTCCGGGCTCTTTCTGATGGATCTGCTTTGAAGATGATCTGGCACTGAGCACACTGTGGAAAACTTCTCTGAAGGCAGGGACATCACTTTGTGGAGATAACAGCTTCTGAATTGCGACTTTGAGTTTATTGATTTTCTCATGACCTTGCTGATATTATTGATATTTGACTCATTAATTTGACCATGGTGAGACCCTAGGAACTAATGAGACCCATACTATGACCTACTAATATGATTTTGAGAATGAAGGTGGCTAATGACTAAAGACCATAGAAAGGAGAATCAGCAAGTACCTCATGAGGGAAAAACTGATGAAAAATTACTACCATCAATGAATCCATGACCTGCGGAATGGTGAAATTGATTATTATGGGACTCCTAATATGCAAATGCAAAGAGTAACTTTGATCACTGATGGAAGTATGACTAGACTGACACTAACATTGGCTCCAATGGGGATGGTAGCCCGTTGGAGGTGCCAAGAACACCGTAGACCAAGTAGCCTTATCCATTGGGCATGGAGTCAATAGCTAAAAACTAGACTGAGTACTGAAAGAAACTTGACCCAACAAACTGACTCAAAAGTGACTCAAAGCTAACCTAGACAAAACTTAACATTTGAAGCTTGATGGAAGTATACGACCAAGACTCGAGGTTTCAAATCTTGATGATAACCACCTATGTTTCTTGAAGACCAATGTGCCATCAGGCTATATCAAAATGCCAATGTAACCAATCAAGCAGATGCCTCCTTGATTGATTCTTTTGATCAGATCCTCTGGTCAACAATAGATACTTGCAATTGGGCATCCAAAAGCATGGTTGTCCATGATCTCCTTCATCACTGAATACTGTAATAATTACCTTCACTGATGACTGCAATAAATTTGCCACTGGATCCTGAAAAATGTGAATATTTACCTCCTGCTGAAGAGACAAGGTGTATTTTTTGTCTTGATTCTGATCTTCCTTCACAATGTACCTCAGTAAGAGTGTGTTCTTGGTCTTCAAAAAATTCTGAACAAGTAGATGAGAAAATTTCCTCTTGAAAAAAGATTTCAAAGCATGTGACATAGGAAGAAGAATCTGAATGGCAGTCCTGAATGCTCTGCTCTTCTATAATCTGAATATATTGTTGGTTGTATTCATATGAAATGACATCCAGATTGTCATGTTTCTTATCATATTCATCAATAATAAGAGAGTAAACTTCAGATGTTTCTTGATATCCAACACTATCATTTATATCATCTGCCATAAATTCATCCAAAGAAACTCTTTCACTTGAACAAAGATATCGTCTTGTTTTTCATTAAGGGAATGGATTACCTCCTTGTGAAGATCTAGTTCTGATGGGATGCGCGCGTTTAGATCTGTAACTATATTTTCTTTGTTTGAGGTGTCCTTAACAATAGAGCACTCCATGACAGGATCGGGAACAACATACTCGTCATCATCACATTTTGAATCCAGTTCTAGTTTAACTCTATCACTATCTGGGACTGGAACATCATTTTCCTGCATATCATCCTTTATTTCAATCAGATCTGAAATAAAACTTTGTCTTTCATGATTTTCGACCATATGGAAATCTTCAACCTGCTGATCTTGATAAGAATCCTTTAAGATTTCTGCGTGCTGCTGAAACGGATTTTCATACAATGCTTCCATGATTTCTTCGTCTATGAATTCATCGTCTCCATAAAAATTCTCAAGATTTTCAATGAAACTGTTAACACGTTCGCAACAGTTCTGAACTAACATTAAAGACGGACAAGATTCTCTGTACCTTTCAAAGAATATGGTATGAAAATATTTTAAACCATAAATACAAGCAGGGGGCAAACTTTCATACCAAGATTGAGCTTCATCTTCCAGAGTAACCATAAACATCTTCATCAAACAATATTCAAGAAAATTGATCTTTAATTTACGTATATGGATGTGAAATTTTACCAGATGAAGAGCAGCATCATCACTTTCTACATTTTTAAACATAGGTAAATTCTGAAGCCAATACACCTTGGGCATTTTATTTGGGAAACCTGGAATGTGATCTCGGCTCATGGGAGCGTATCTTATTGCAATACGTTCCATCTTAAAACAAAGATATTAAAGCTACTGATCTTCCTGCAGTGGAGTCACCATGAAGGATTTGATTTTCTGGATCTTTCAGTGAATGGAGTCGCCAGGTGAATGTTTTCAGCCCTTATATGCATCTGATTGTTGTTCACCATCAACATTCAGATATAAAATTCTATCATTATTTTACTGGGAAAATATTACTGGGGTACTTAATCTTCTAAGAAAAAAGTTTGTAATTTTGAGTCCCCAGTGGAGTCGCCAGAGATGTTAGCACCCAATCTGAACCTCAGGCTGAAAAAGGAAAATTAGGGTAACAACTAAACCACGCTCAGCCTTGTAGCTAGCCCTACAAGGACAGGAGAGGGCTCTCTCCGTAGAATAGATATTCAATAAAATGGTAATGAAATGATTTTAGGCTAGGTATATAAATGGGAAAAAGAGTTTTGATGAATTACTAAAATTTCAGGGATGTATGGGACAAGAGGACAGTATGAACTGAGGAATTAAATCAAGGATACAGAGTATTTCATGGGGCAAGATAGGAAAGAGATTTAGCAATCAAGTTTGAAATAAGATGGAGCGGAAAGACTGTTGGGAAGCTGAAAAGGGCATAATAAATGAATCCTTTTCAAACAGAAGAAAACACACAGAGTATGAATGATTCCCCAAGGAAGAGCATATAAAATGGATTCTACCTTTCTAACTTGAAAACATTCAACTGGAAATGTTTATGAATGAATGGCGAAACATAACAATGTACATATGAAACACAAAGGAGAGACCTATGCTAAAATCATACCACATGAAATCCCACAAATCAGAGCTGCATCACTTTATTAATTCCCTGCCAAACTGTACAACGGAGCGCAGAGCTCACTGCAACACTATTCCCCTACTTCTGAGTTTTCAGACCTCAGAATTTCCGGGCTCCTTCTGATGGATTTGCTTTGAAGATGATCTGGCGCTGAGCACACTTTGGAAAACTTCTCTGAAGGCAGGGACATCACTTTGTGGAGATAACATCTTCTGAATTGCGACTTTGAGTTTATTGATTTTCTCATGACCTTGCTGATATTATTGATATTTGACTCATTAATTTGACCATGGTGAGACCCTAGGAACTAATGAGACCCATACTATGACCTACTAATATGATTTTGAGAATGAAGGTGGCTAATGACTAAAGACCATAGAAAGGAGAATCAGCAAGTACCTCATGAGGGAGAAACTGATGAAAAATTACTACCATCAATGAATCCATGACCTAACGGAATGGTGAAATTGATTATTATGGGACTCCTAATATGCAAATGCAAAGAGTAACTTTGATCACTGATGGTAGTATGACTAGACTGATACTAACACCAGCCAATGCAAATTTTTCTTCATCCTCACCCTTGAATGAAGTCCCATCTCTGATATTCTTCCTTATTTTCTCCTACACCAAATTAGACCATAAGTTCTCCCAATGTGATACTTTCTCCCTCCCATTCACCGAATCTTGATAACTATGCCAACTCTTGGGAATTCCTAGAAGGGTTAGGCTTACCAAGTCTTCTTCAGGAACATTTACACCAACCCCACAAAGTTCATCATGACATTGTGTGAACTTGCTTAGATACTGCGAAATAGTGTCATTATTTTGCATCTTGATACTTCAAATTTTATCCTTGAGTGCTATCTTCCTATGGTTACTACTATTCTCGAATAATTCTTTTAGTGATTTCCACATTGAACAAAAAGTTTCTTTTCTATGGATATTTGAGACAATGTGATCCCGTACTCCCTCCATGATTATTCTCCTTGCCTTGGCTACATCTTTCTTCCACTAAGCATGGTTCTAGGCATCAGGTTCCAGTGGTTGTGCAACATTTGTCTTGATGTATTCTATAAATCCATTTTCATCCAATACCACCTCCATGCGATGCTTCCATGCAACAAAATTAGAGGTTCCTTCCAAGGCATAATCTAGCATTAGTCCATTAAAGGCCATCTTCTCAGTTCTAAATAAATCATGCTACACTAATCTCTAAATTCGAGGCTCCTAAGAAAAAACCTTAAATTTCCTTCTCTAATGTTAATCTTGCTTTCATACCATGTTGAAATTATGGTGTAGATTTTTAACTTCTCATGAATTTTTAATAAAAATCACAAGACACAAACCTACTCTAATGCTCTGCGGACATTAATTCATAATTTAGAACTAAAATATTAGACATGCAATAATAAATCACACACATGCAAGAAGTATTTTTCCAAGGGAAAGCAATATGCCAAAAACCCCATGTATTCTCGCATTAAATCAGAAGAATAAAGATGTATTACAATTTTTTTTCTCAACTATTGGCATGAGGGGTCCTGACCTAGGTTCAGAGATAGCTTGTAACCAAAAAAACCCTCTTACTACTGGTCGTTTTTGGGAATGACCTACTTGCGCAGGCCAAAGTCTCACCCGAAACAGTATGGGAGGGTGCTAGAACCAGGTTTCCACACCTTGAGAGAGAATTAAATGAAGTGGGTGCTTTCAGATATGCTTTAATGCACAGATTTACTTGCACACTAGAAACCATAACTAGAAACCATAGGTTCATTATCATGGGTGAAACCTATGCGCGTGTATAGACAGTAGTCTGCAATCCCTTTAACTATTCTCACAATGTGATATTCAACCCTTACAACAATAGATCTATGCAATTATCATTAATGTCAACAGTAAAATAAGTATGCAACTAATACAATCACAAATAATATAAATTTAATGCGATAACCATACATCATTCACAGAAAAAGGTTATAAAGAAAGTCATAGAGGCATTTTTTCCACAGAGTTATCAAATCATGGCTTTATTCATCAACAGTTCACAAAATCCCTTACAATCCTTCTGATCTACCTGCACACACAACCAATAGGGTCTGCACACATCCGGATTATGGTCTCCATGCATATAGGCAAAAAGAGACTTTTATGCATAGACACTTACACATATTCGCTTAAGAGCTCAATCATTCACCAAAACATACACCATAACTTATCCAAAAACTACCTTGTCCTACTCGATCTAGAATTATAACTATACCTTAGCATGCGCTCATCCTAAGGTATGCAAACCATAGTTTGAGACTCCTATATTTACCCCTTTAGCCCATTACAAATTATAAAGGGACTTTGACCCACCCCAAATCCCCTTGACTGTGCATTGATTAGTGCGCCCGATTCAAGACTACAAACATTACTCCAAAAATGTGGTCCTAAGGGACCCTACTCCAACAGTCTCCCAACATAATCTTGTGACTCATCCCTAGTCATAGAGGCACTGGGGTATTCATCTTTGTCTTCAAATCCTCAATGGCAGTGGTGAAGGGTGCCAGGACGACCATGCTCTGATCAAGATCACTCTGAGCCATATCCACCAACTTCTGAGAGGTAAACCCCTGTAGTGCGAGATTGATTCTCTGGTATGTCTGGCTGAGGTTCTTGACAACAAAATCTAAGCCCTGTGATAGCTTCATTGCTCCGTCCGACCATGACATAATGTGGGTGGTTAATATGTTCTTCTTCCATCGCAGGTCTTCAACCTCATCGTGCAACACCTGGCTTGTCTACAATCGTGACTTTCTTTGAGCAGGCACAAGTGTGGGCAACGCCCTGCAGCTCATCGAGCATCTTCTCCTTGGCGTGCAGTTCCTATTAGATTTTCTACATAAGTGGGTTGGTTAGTACTAAATTCCACAAGCCCATCACTGCATCCAAGAGTTCAGTACCCTTGGTGACTGTTGCTACAATGTTTGTTGATGCTTCCTTGACTAAGGTAGCGCGTTGCGCTCGCACTTCCGGCGGAGTTTTTGGTTGGAGCTTTGCTTGTAACTTCGCGAGATGCTGCTCAAATTTTGCCTTAAATTCTTGCACTTATGAGTGGGAGGCCTTCAAGGAAGCCACTAATCCTTCTCTCTTGGCTTGGGGAGCAGCAAAAGTAGGGATGGAAACCTCAGGAAGGTCACCACAAAGTTGATCAATCAAGCTTTCCAATTTTGCACATTGTGCCACTATTACTTGTTGAGCTGTCTGAGCCTACAGAGACTCTTCTGTGCATGTAGAAACCTTCTGCTCGGCCTCTGAGAGCTAGTGGTGCATGCACGCCTCATGACACTATAACTTGTTTGTGATGATCGTCTGGATAACATGCAGCTTATTGCTAGGAAGCGTAGACAATGTAATATTCCCAATTAGCCATGAGCTAGTTGGAATATTAAATTTTGCTTTGCTTATTTTTTTATGAATAAAAGGACAATGGAGGTCCATAATTCTCCCTAATAATGAATAAATCAATGCTAATGTGAAAGAGATATATCTTGGTAGCTTAATTGAGCACCCTTAGGTGTGGAAAGGGGCTGGAACGCCTTGACTGGGTCAACTTTGACCAAATCAACAACGTTGTCATGAAGGAGTGGTCATCAATGAAAGACAACACAGTTTTAGATGGAGATGCTTTGCATGGAAGTAGTGTTATTATTGGATGGGGCTCAGGGTTTGCAAGCTCATATCTTATTTAAGGAAGAGGATGGCAACCATTATTCATTATGTATTGCTATATGATATTTTTGAATATATGGTTTGTTTAGACATATATCTTTCTCTTGCTGTTTAGCTGAGATTGACTGTTTCTTAGCACTGGGTGTTATTGATCGGGAATCCCACCACTTCCATTGAGAAGCTATTGGAGGAGTCTTGTACTACATTTTCCACTATCAGGCTTAAGGCCAAGCTTCATCTTTCATTGACAGTGTAGATCCTGTTGAGGGTTGAGTTGTTTTGCAGGTTGCATCCATGGAGACTAGATCTGGGTCATTTCATTGCTCATTTTCAGTGGAGAAGGCTTCCTTTCCATTGGGAGGACAGTAAGGAAGGCCCTTGTGAATATTTTCAGATCTTGGCATCATGCCAACCATTTATTTATCCCTACAGTGTAGTTTACTTCCAGATCTATGTTATTTATGTAGGAGGAGTTGTAGGGTGGTTTGGCACACCATTTCGAGAGTTGGTTTTCTAGTGAGAGGGATTTGCCTTTCATTTAGAGTATCTATTGGAGGAGTCTATTATATTGATCATATCAGATCAGCCACACTTTCCAGATCTGTATTTTGTAGTGGATATTCAGCCCTTGGGCCTAGATCCCCATCTTGTACATGGTGTTTTGTTGAAAACCCTTAAGGGGTTTTTTCATTGGAGGTTGTATAGTGCTCAGATTTGTATTGGATCTATCTTTTGAGGCACATATCAGCCCTAGATATATTTTATATTCATTTGTTGTAGTAGTGGCTTTAAAACAAAGTTGTAACAGTCTTCCAGTCTTTATATATAGTAGCAACACCTCTTTTGAGGGATTTTGTCCATTGAAGGCTTGTTATTTCTTATTGTACATCTTATGGCCCATTATTTATGCATATTTTTCTATTGTTATAACATATGAAAGGTCTCCATATTTTCCTCTTGCTTTTATATGATGATTTACACTATTGTTCGAGCATTTTTCACTATATTCCTGCTTTTCCCATTTGGGAATATTATAGTGGTATCAAAGCATATTCTTGGCACAACCTGTGTATCTTTAAAAGCCAATATTCCATTAGAAGAAGGATATCCTCTTACTGATAGAGAGAAGAGGTATCAAAGAAGAAGAAATCAAAAGTTTGATTATACAAATGACAAAGAAGATAAGGGTAAAACCTCTTTATCTGGAGGAGAAGATGAAGAGGAGGAGTTTCCCAAAGTCCTTCTTAGAGCCATGCAAGACATTGCTAGAGAAATCAAGGAGATGAGGATGGATAGATACAAAGAATCGCCTAAAGGATTTCATCATGGTGAAGGCTCTGACATTTCTCATCACTGGAGTGATCAACCAGTGCAACAACAAAAATTTTCCCAACACTCTACTATGCCTACATTCTTAGCTGTGAAAAATGAAGGGTTTCAAGAGAAAGAATACCTTGAATAATATTTTATGGAGTATGAGTCTCAAACTCAAAGATTCAAGGAAAACTTGATTTTTCAATAATTTTGTCAAATCAAGGAAAATAGGAGACCCAGGCATCACAATAGAAGTGGTGGATTCATTGATAATCATGATCTACACCGCACTATGGGAAAAAATTTCTTACCCAACTTTTATGGGTCATCTAAATGCACTGCCAAATCATGGGTAGAGAAGCTTGAAATCTACTTCGAGTTGAACAAAGTTCCAGAAATGGAGGCCATTAAGATAGCAGCGTTGCACCTTGAGGGTGAAGCACATGATTGGTGGTTCCATGGCTTGTCTACATTGGGTCATGCCAATGTGACTGCATATTAAAAGTTCACAAAGAGGCTGGTGGAGAGGTTTGATAGAAGAGATCCTGATGCACCATTCATGGGGCTTGCAAAGATAAAAAAATCAAGTAATCCAGAAACTTATATTTCTGAATTTTTGAGACTTTATTTTATGGTTCTTGATTTATCTGTAGCAAGAAGGGTGTATATGTTCATTGATGGGTTAGATGAACCTCTTCATGGGTTGTTTAAGTCTACCAAGCCCACTACCCTTCAAGATGCCATTGAAATGGCTAGAGATCTTCAAGATGCCTTGCCAAAAGCAAAGGTAACATTTTAGCATAAGCCCTCTTTTCCAACAAAGGGAAAATATGAGAAGACTCCTCTTTCAAAGGAGATCCAAAATAAAAAACCTCTTGATGATGATGTTCGAAGAGATTTGAGGAGAAGGAAGCTTTGCTTCACATGCCACGAATCTTGGGCACCTAGACATAGATGTGCAGCAGGAAAGGCACACTACATAGAGGTCTTCTCAGATGATGAGGAGGAGGAAGAAGAAGAACAAGAGAGGGGTCACAACGTTGGAATAGCAGGAGATGATCCACCACCACCCAGGGGTGAGGATGGAGCAATTTCTCCAATTAGAGGCACTCTTGCACCATTAAGAGTGGTACCCAACTATCATAAAACTTCCACACAAGAAATAGAGTTGAATTTGTGTAGTGGAAGCAAAGACATGATGATCCCATATATTATACATATGAGAATGGTCCATGAGACATCACTATCTTGTGGTAAAACACCAGGGAGGCCACCTGATCCAGATTTGGTGAGAGATGTCCCACATCATGATGTGCCATTCATAGATCCAGGAGGAATGAGAGCATTAGAAGACCATGATACAACAGTGAGAGTCTTGGGTAGGCTCAAGGAGGAGGGATACATTCTCCCCCTATCACCATTACCCACTCTCACATCTCATACTGCGCTAAGAGAAAATGCTGCAGGATTGGAGGATGACACCATCATGGGGAAAGGAGATCATTCCTTGGATTTGGAGACTCGGAATATGTTCTCATTTGAGGAGAAATATTCCATATATGGTAGAATATGGTGGCCACACATGCATGCTTTGCTTAAACCAAGGAATTTTTGGATGGATGACAACTTCCCATGGGAGGTTAACCTCCAAAAGCCTCAATATTTACTTGAGCATGTGCATATGCAAGAAGAGCAGCAAGGAGGGGATAGAAACATCCAAATGAATAACTTTGGCATGGGAGATGTCAAGGAGAAGAGAAGCCATATGGAAAATGTTCTTTGTGGTAGATCATCAGTGCTATCACTATAAAGGATTGATCCATATTGGAAATCCCAATTGTTGGTGGATTATTCCAAGGATATTTTCACAGGCATGATACTTGATGACTAGCTACATGAGGAGGGCTATTTAGTCCAAGAAGAAGTCATCTAATCTCATGGTAGGACCTTCATATCTAGAGCCTCCAAGCTCAAGGATAAGTTGCTACAAAGGGTTTATGAAGAGTTTTTTTTCAACCATACTTATTCCATGAGGGCCTACAACACTATCATGGAAATATACACTTGGTAAGGTTTTGAAGAGGAACTATCTTAGAATTTTCAAAGATGCATGAACCATGTGGAGTTGGAAGAGAGACATGACTCAATGAAGGATTTATTTCAGCCACCTCTTTCCTCTTTTGGAATGAGAGGGGATATATATATGAACCACTCCATTTGTATGAGGAGAAATTTTGGTAAGGAACATGCTTCTGTACATAATGTTTCTTTTGATTATTACTTTCATTCCTTTACCATGTATATGTGGGCCGTAGCTCTAAGGAGGAGTATTATTCCATATAAAATTCATGGCCAACTTTGGGCCACAAAAATTTCTAAACATGGCCACTCCCTTGGAGGACATAGGGAGATTTTGTATCATTGTGGGTGCACTCCAAAAGCACCAAACATATCTCACACTTTCAGCCATTGTGAGAGGACTTGGGTAGCAAGTAAGTGGTGGGAAAAACACTTACCACATCATTATATGATGCAGTTAGGAGATATACTGCGTTGGTTACACATGTGGGACTATGAACCACCTCCATTTGTACAAACTTCTATTTGCATGTACTTAGTTTTGATCCCTTACATTGATGATGTACTTATACTTTTTATGGGAATGTTTGGAGGGAGGATGGGAGGAATGTATGTGCCCTATGGGAGAGAAATTATCCATGTTCATTATGCTACCTGTTTCAGGGAGAACATTGGGAAAACCATGCTTGTTTCATTGGAATTATTGTGTCCTTATGGGATGAATTATTTGCATCTCATAAGAACTATAGAGGAGCAATTCATGGAGGGATGGATTGGTAGAAACTTAGCTTATGAGGGAATTTTATCACTTGTTGGTGTCACCAGTGGAGGAGGAGAAGAGTTGCAACACTCACCTTGTCAGTTGATTTAGGACAAGCAACATTTGGGAAGGGAGGACTGTAATATTCCCAATAAGCCATGAGCTAGTTGGAATATTAAATTTTGTTTTGCTGCTTTTATTTATGAATAAAAGGACAATGGAGGTCCATAATTGTCCCTAATAATGAATAAATCAATTAAAATGTGAAAGAGATAGATCTTGGAAGCTTAATTGAGCACCCTTAGGTGTGGAAAGGGGATGGAACACCTTGACTGGGTCAACTTTGACCAGATCAACAACGTTGTCATGAAGGAGTGGTCATCAATGGAAGACAACGTAGTTTTAGAGGGAGATGCTTTGCATGGAAGTAGGGCTATTATTGGATGGGGCTTAGGGTTTGCAAGCTCATATCTTATTTAAGGAAGAGGATGGTAGCCATTATTAATTATGTATTGGTATATGATATTTCTGAATATATGGTCTGTTTAGAAATATATATTTCTCTTGTTGTTTAGCTGAGATTGAGTGCTGTTTAGCATTGGGTGTTCCTGATCAGGAATCCCACCTCTTCCATTGAGAAGATCTTGGAGGATACTTGTACTACATTGTCCACTATCAGGCTTAAGGCCAATCTTCATCTTTCATTTACAACGCAGATCCTATTGAGGGTTGAGTTGTTTTGCAGGTTGCAATGGTGGAGACTAGATCCGGGTCATTTCATTGCTCATTTTTCGTGGAGAAGGCTTCCTTTCCATTGGGAGGACATTAAGGAAGGCCCTTGTGCATATTTTCAGATCTTGGCATCATGCCAACCATTTATTTATGCCTACAACGTATTTTACTTCCAGATCTGCGTTATTTCTGTAGGAGGAGTTGTAGGGTGGTTTGGCACACCATTTTGAGAGTTGGTTTTCTAGTGAAAGGGATCTTCCTTACATTTAGAGGATCTGTTGGAAGAGGCTATTCTATTGATCATATCAGATTAGCCACACTTTCCAGATCTATATTTTGTAGTGGATCTTCAACCCTAGGGCCTAGATCCCCATCTTGTACATGGTGTTTTGCTAAAAACCCTTAAGGGGTTATTCATTGGAGGTTGTATAGTGCTCATATATGTATTGGATCTATCTTTTGAGGCACATATCAGCCCTAGATCTGTTGTATATTCATTTGCTGTAGAAGTGGCTTTAAAATAGTGTTGTAACAGTCTTCGAGTCTTTATATATAGTAGGATCACCTCTTTTGAGGAATTTTTTCCATTGGAGGCTTGTTCTTTCTTATTGTACATCTTATGTCCCATTATTTATGCATATTTTTCTGTTGTTATAACATATGAAATGTCTCCATATTGGCCTATTACTTTTATATGATGATTTACACTATTGTTCCAACATTTTTCACTATATTCCTACTTTTCCCATTTTGACAAGTCGATTCCAACCTCTGAACATGTTTGGACGTGTGCATGTAAGGAAAGTTGTTATATTGTAATTACAGCTCCAGGGAATGGGAAAATCTAACTATATGTTGTGATGATGATATGGTGCTCACACTCGCTTGATCCGGCCTCGCTTGAGTCACGCTCGCTTGAATGTTTTTTGTTTTTAGCTGAAGGACCTGCAACCTGATCTATAGTGACTCTACAACAACTTTGTATTGCTCCTAGATCACAGTCCACTGATCCTCGGAGGCAGATGAAACCACATCTGCGATTTTTTCCAAGTCATCCTATGTGAGGGTGACTTCCTCCCTGCCTCCTGTCTTTGAGCCTTTCTGTTTCTTGTGCACCCTTAGGAGTTTTAGCTCCGCGCTTGGAACCTATGGGGGACTTAGATCCGGTACCATTTTGTCCATCTGTGCCACCGATATCAATGTCCTGCTCCAACACAGCTTCCTTCTTCGTTTATTTCTTTGTTTCTTTCTCTTTGTCCTTCTTAGTGACCTTCTTTGCTTCTTTCTCTTTAGTTGCACCTGTTGTCTCTTTGCTGAATGTTGAGGTTGTGACAGGCTAGGTGGAGCCTAAACCAGTCTTCCATGCATCGGGCCAAGTCGCAATGACTTGGTCGATTTCAACTTTTGTCACCATATAAGGTAGGTTGTACCATACCTGATCTTTGCATGCCCAGATCTACACATTGTGCATTGACACCTTGAAGACCGCAATGACCTTGTATTTTTCGTGCATAGTTGGGGACAACCAAGGTTGCGAGTGAATGGTTTTTGATAATGCACCTTCAAACAAGTCCCAAAATATCTTATTCTCCATTATGCACTTTGGGTCTGTTGAATCCCACAAGTTGGCTTAGCGCACCCCTTTAGAAACACCAGGTTCAACATCCAGGAGGACTGTGCTCTCTGGCGTCTCCCACGCAACCAAAGCAATTAACAGGAGCAGCCATGAGTAAAAAAATTTATTTCCTTCTTCCTGTGCCTCGTGCATGTTCTCTAAGAACTCGGTGCAGAGGAATTGAAACAAATTAAAACTTACGCCCTTCTTGCACTTCCCTGCTAGTGCAATGACGTGTGCAGGGACCACCTTAGGCCTGCATTTATGTATCATTTTGAAGCCCAAAAATAAGATTCAAAGGCACACCGTTGGATCCTCAAACTGTTGCACCAGGAAGCCCCTAGTATCCCATCCCACCTTGTAGTCCTTCTTGACCTTCGCAGCCACTTTTAGCTCCTAAATCTTACCATAATTAGCCATGGGGTTGGGCCCCTTCTTTGGAAGGCCGGTGATCTGATGGATTAGTGCGACATCGATTGGAATTATGCTCTTGATCCAAAGGCACCTATCGTGTACCAACACTAGCAGTTGGTGCACATATATATCTGTGATGGGATATTTTTTGAAGTAAGGAATCCTCAACAGATTGATAATTCCCACATTACTTAACCTGCATGCCCAAGGCATGGGCTCTACTTTGATGACTCCAGTGTATACAATGCGCTCTAGGTAGAATTCTGGTGCCAATTTGGGGAACGTCTTCTCGTTTTCCAGATCATAGTCATCCAAATTTACTGTAGGGATCTTACCAAACATACCCCCCTCCAACGTGACCGCCTCTGGGATCAATGGAATTTGTAGGTAATCATGCATCGTGTGCAAATCCTTTGGGATATTCATAGAGGGCCTGCATGACCTTACATATTTTTTGAGCCACAATATGTGCTCGACGAAGAGCGCGACCTCCTCAGTTGCACTCATGGGTCTCTTTGTTGGGGCACCTATAGGAGACCTATCCTTTGATGTGTGGTGCGGGGACATGATCTGCCAAGGTGATGTCCACGAATTTGAGGATGATCCCTTGGTCATCTTTCTCTTTCCTTTAGCAGACATGGACACGACTTCCTGAACTTCAGGGACAACTTCATGCACATCATTGGAGCCCGGTTCAGTAGATGTCGTAAGCGGCACAAAGTGCTCCTTAGAATGCACACTCTTAACATCGGGGTTAGTGGCCGTCATTATGGGTTTGAAAATAAACTCAAGGTTACTCATGTCAGATGCGGGGGTCTCACGACCAAACATACAGTTCACAGAGATAATTAAAGGGCATAATTAACTCAAACAACAAAGGAACAAAATGTGACTCGCTTCGTTACTTTTATAGGCGATCCATGGTAAAAACGGTCAGGACTTCATTAATGGCACCTTATCCCCATAAAAACGGTCAAAAATACCATAATATCTCCTCATTAAATGAAAAAAAACCGCTCCATCCAATGGTAAAATCAACTTTTTACCTAGAGTTACTGTTCCGATGACTAGTTTTTCTGCTGTGCACAACCGCTGTGCTCATGTAGCACCTGCCTGCGTATGTCCTATGTGTAGTGTGTAGAAAAATGGATTCAATTTATCCAGCCATATAGTCATTTGTTAGGCACAGGGTTATCCCTATACGATTTTAGTTGGATTTTGTTGATGTACCCAGGAAGACTCTCACCGTGCAACGTGGACAAAGGCAATGCACCTCCATTAATTATCTCCTTCAAAATATACAGTCCCAATCAATTCTTTCTGAAATTCCTGGGTGGCGCATAAAATGGCTGTCATACAATAGAACTACATATTCTTCTTTGAATGCCTTCTGTCGGAGGTGCCTATCATGCTACGTCTTTCCGCGCGCCTTCTGCACTTGCTGATGGAAATTAGCAATAAACTGAACCTCCTATAATGAAACTAATTGTGATATATGTTCCTCCATGATGTCTGGTTCAACCATATTAGTGAATGCGGTGATGCGCAGGCTTCAGATGATGTATTCCATCGGCATGATTGCTTCTTGGAAATAAACCATCCTGAATGGTGTTTTACTAGTAAAATTCTTGCATGTGGTCCTATAAGCCCATAAAACATAATGGATGTGCACGTCCCAATCGTTCTGGTTTGAATTAAAGATCTTTGTGAGTGCATTATCCAGGATTTTTTTAAAGGCTTCCACTGCACCATTTTCCTGAGGGTGATAGGGAGTAATATTCTGGTGATGTATATGGAATTCCTCTTTTATAGCTTCAATGGTCTCATTAACAAATTGCGTACCCTGATCACTTATTAATATCTTTGGGCACCCAAATCTAGTCAATATATTTTCAAAAATAAACTGTTGATCACTATCTGCAGTAAAATATTTTACAGGCTTGACTTCTGCCCATCTGGTTACATAATCTGTTGCAGTGATGATATAGCGTGCACTAGTATTTTTGCTAGGAGGATTAATAGTTCTAACAAAGTCTATTGCCCATTTATCAAAAGCCTGAGAGGCCATCTGTGGCTGCAACAATATTTCATCTTTGCGCGATGGCTTCCCTATTCTTTGGCATGCATAAAAAGCTCGACAATATGCATGTGCATCGCTGTGCAGTGTGGGCCACCATAACCTAGCACACAACAACTTCTGCACAATATCTTTCCTTGCATAGTGGCCTCCTGCCACTCCCCCATGAGCTTTAGCCAAGATGTCTTGTCTTTCATGTTCTAAAAAATACCTTCTTAATACTTCATCCACTCCCAACTTGTATAGTTGAATAACAATCAATTTAAAGTTAGATGCACGTGAAACCAACTCTTTCTTTTGTTGCACTGAGTATTCAACAGGTGCACTATCAGTAGTTAGGAAGTGAATGATATCTGCAAAGAGTTCATCAACCATTTAATACAAAAGAGCTGTGCATCAAGCAATCCCTCCTCCAGATTGGTTGGTTCCTCCCCATTGTTAATGTGTGATAAGTGATCAGGTCCAGTGTTCAATGTACTAGGCTTAACAATGATTTCAAAATCATATTCATGAAATAGCAACATCCATATACAAATATTCCCCCGCAACACAAGCTTATTGAATAGGTACCTCAAAGTAGAATGGTCAGTGAACATCTTGAAGTTCCCTCCTAGCAGATAATGCCTATATTTCTACAGAGCTTAGACCATAGCCAATCCTTCCCTCTCTGTGGTTGAATAGTTGTTCTCAACACTGGAGAGATTCCTACTTGCAAAGGAAACAGGGTGATCAATATCTCCTTCTCTTGGTTGTGCTAAGACAACTCCAAGTGCAATGCCGGATGCATCAACGTGCACATTAAAATAGGTGCCGTAACCATATTTTCCTTCAACAACTCAAAGCTCTTTTGACATCCCTCATCCCAAAAAAAGGACACATCTTTCTTCAACAACTTCTCCATGGGTGCAGTGATTAGAGCATAGCCTTGAATGAATTTTATATAATATCCTGTGTGTCCTAGAATAAAGAGCAACTGTTTCTCATTATTAGGGACCTCCAAGTTGATAATAACTGCAATCTTGGCTGGATCTACCATCAATCCTTGCTGAAAAACGATATGTACCAACAAGATTCCAAAAGGAACATAGAAGATACACTTTTTTAAGTTAAGAGAGATTTGATGCTTCATGTAAGTTTCGAGCATCATGCGCAGATTGGAAACATGCTTCTTTACTAGTCCAAACACAGTCCAATCATCAAAGTATACTTCCAAATACTTGTGCATGAATTCCTTGAATACAACTACCTCTATGCGCGAGAATATAGAAAGTGCATTCTTCAATCCAAAAGGACTGACTGTGTATTGGGAGGATCCCCATTCTGTGGCAAAATTAGTCTTACTTTGGTCTTCTGGCACAACCCTGATCTGATGATACCTTGAAAACCCATTAGTGAAAGAATAGGCCTCTTCTCCTCGCACATTGTCCAATATCTCATCTAAAAAAGGAGTAGGGAAGGGATCATGTATGCATGTATCATTCAGTTTGTGCAGGTCCACACAATTCCTTATTTCTCCCTTAGTCTTATTTTCCTGAACAACCATCGGGCTCACCCAATCAGACTCTTCCATAGGCTCAATGATTCCTACAACAACCATTTTCTCTAATTATTCCTTCAATTTATGCTTATATTTTGGATTTAACTGGTATGGTCACTGCTTGACGGAGTGCGCATTTGGTTTAAGAGTGATTTTCATAACTCCCAAATCTCCTACAATTCCCTTGAGCTTAGAAAACTTCGTGGGAAAGAAGTCCTGATATTCTATCAACAGCTCTGTAACCTTTTCCATTGTGTCATCGTCCCAATAATCTCCCATTTTGGCCAACTTGGGCTGTTCCTCTGTCCCAATGTTGACTTCAATTAATTTTAAAGGCTTAGTTACATCCACCATTCCTAACAAGGGCCCTACAATTGCGTGCTCCCCCTCAGATTCTAGAATATTGATATTTCTTGGGTCTTCCTCATTATCTTCCACTGACAAATTTCTATAGTTAAAAATACACTGCATCTGTGCTTCCTGTTAGGTCCCCGTAATCTGTTAGATTGACAAGAAAAAATGTACAGGGGTAACATCAAACCATTATTTGGAGTCCTAGGACCTAGCCTTCCTGGACTCATAGAGGGCTCTCTCTATACTTGTGTAAAGGATGTGAACTTGATAGGTTTTAGGGTTTAATTTTAGGCTAGTTATTAGGTTTAGGGTTTGTTTGCTTGTTTGGTTGGTTGGGTAGGTTGTCAAGCAGAATAGATAGAGTGAGAGAGGTTTAAGCCATTGGGCTATGGAGTCTACCAAAGGTCTTGAAGAGCTTAACAATAGGACAGGGGTGTATCACATGGAAAATCTAACAAAGTCAAATGGATCTAAAAGCTTATGTGAATGAAATGAACATCAAATTTGTGAACATAGTAGGTGCAAAAGGGCAGTTAAGAATCCTTCAAAAAATAACTTAACAAGAATGGCCTTTAAGATTACTAAGCATGAAGAAATAATCAAAGACAGGGCATACCAATAACTTCTTTGACTAAACCCTAGCAAGCAAGCATTAAGAAAACAGTCCAGTGAACTATAGAAATAAAGAAACTTGTAAATATTCTAGTGATTTCACCTTCAAGCTAAGAAAACATTTAAGATAAACATATAGCAGAGATCAAAGAATAGGGAACTCCTAACTTCATTAATCAAGCTATAAAGACCTCCAAAGCAACTATTTAGGAGAAATAAAGGGCATGGAAAATCATAAACCTCTTTAGCTAAACCTAATCAGCAATACTTCAAAGTAAAAGACCTTAAAAACAATGTTTAAGTAATTGCAAAGAGAAGGGCTAACCATAAGACTACTTTGAAATTTGCCTTATCCAATCATCTTTAAGATAAATAAGCACAAGTGGGTTTAGAGAGCAACTAAGAATTCTCTAAACTGACCTAGCAGAGGAAAACATAGAAGCAATAGAAAACAAGCAGAGCTACGGTGCCTATAAACAACATTTGTTAGCCTAAAAATTTTATCCTAATACAATAGAAAGATGGAACACACCACCATTAACTATGCTCATGAATCCTGCAAGTAAGCCTTCTCCATTGTCAAGAAAGTCAATCCATCCACAAAAACTAGAGCCAATTTCTCTTCAATCTCAAAGTCTATGTATTACTCTCAATAATCATCCAACATGCACAATTAGGCCTCAATGTTGTATTTAACAAGAAAGGAGGACCAAAACCCTAACTAGGGTTTCCAAAATGTCATAAATACATCAAAAATGCCAAATTTGTCCATTAAGATCATGCAAGGCCCAAGGCACAAAATATCTAAGGCAATAAATGAAAAATAACTTCTAACACCTAAATTTGGAAAAAAATGACTTTGAGGCTCTTCAATAACTCCAAAATATCTTCTACTATTATTTTTTGACTTTGCAGGCAAGGGCATAGCATTGAGGTCCAAGGGCACAGTTCCTGCACCGAAAAAATAGGTCAACTTACAGCTGAAATTTGAAGGCCTTCCCAGTGTCGGAATGAGCTCCGTGATAGCTCGTTGGAAAGCTTGGCAAGTCTAATTTCCAAAAATTCCATTAATTTTCTGATTATATTTAATTTACATATTCAAAAAATAGATCTCAAAATAATGCTCAGGGTGCAGCGCCAACTCTGAAAATTAGGCAGAATGGTGAATTTTTGCATATTTTTGACCCTTTTGGAGGATCAAATCTGCTCCAAATGATCTGAAATTTGGTCTATGTGATGTACTTGGAAATATGAACCCAAAAATTCAAACCGTTCCTATAGAAATTTCCCCAAAAAAGAGCGCAATGCCAAGGGCGCTGCGCCCTTGGCACTTTAAATCAGTCAAATACCAAAATTTCCAAAAACTTGCCAAAATTTGAAAATGTATTCCTCATGGTGTTTGGGATGCTTGTAGGGGTGGATCAACAGAAATTTCAAGGTCTTCTTTGTTCTTTTTCCATTGAGGGCTTTCTCTTATTGGCATCTTCTTCACTGTTTCCTTCTTCACTGCCTTCTTACTTCAATTCTCTCTGCCACATTGACATCTGCCTCCTCATTGCTTGACTTATGATTTCCTCCTCTCTCATTTACATTAGATTTCTCATGATTTTGAAACCTTAGCACTTAGGTGAAACTGATATGGAAGAGGGTAATGGAATGGTGATGATAAAGGCAACTTTGTAAGTGAATGAGGTGAATGGGTGAGGGTATATGTATATTAAGGCTGAGTGATAGTAAAAACCTAATGACAACCTCAACTGCTTACATGTTTATACCTTGTTTTTCCAACCCTAGGATTGATGTGCAGTGAGGTGGAGGGAAAGTAAATGAGATGACATTTTTAGGCAAATGAAGGAATGAGTAAGTGAGGGGATTGGGTGTTATGAATGAGAAAGGTCTATGGACCTCCTGGGTAAATGGGGAACCTCTAAACAGTGTGTATCACTGATTTCCTATATAGGTAGATGAAGTAAATGAAAAATAGTGATTTATAGCTTTGTAGCTTAGGGCTTCTTGTTAGGGTTTCCTTTCATTCATTTAAAACATCAAATATGCTTGAAAAATAGATGATAACCTGCACTTACCCTCACCAGCATTTGGAGAAATTTGGAGGAGGCTTTAGAGATTTTGAAGTGAATCGAGTGTTTGTAGGGTTGAGGAGGCCCTTCTGGCCAAATGTGCAACACCTAGGCCAAGGGCGCAGTGCTGAAGGCAAGTTGACTGGGCCTGTCGGGCAAGTCAGGTAAAGGCGCATCACCTTGCCAGGTGCGAAATGCCACTTCCCAGGCACGCCATGCCTTAATAAAATGAATAGGAAAAAATGCCAGGCATGTAACGCCAAGCGAGGGGCGCAACACCAGGAAAAGTTGTCCCAGTTTTCCTTGAAAACTCAATTTTTTCATCCCTTTGAAAATTTAATTATCTGTAAGGCACCAATTATTCTTCTGAAATGTTTAGATGGGCTTGACCTTGTTATTATTCCTTAAGGCATGAAAGGTTGAGTTTGGAAACTTTTTAGGGTGCTTACCCATCTTAGTATCTTCAACCTAGGTTCAACTCATCCTTTGCAAGTGAATGAAAATCTTGAATTTGCCTCTCTCCTTTTTCTTTCTTGAGGCATGATGTATTCACTTTGGCAAACTTTTGGAGGGCTACACACAGTAGCATCTTCAAGGATTTTCTATATTTTCCATTACAACTTTCAACTTGTCTTTTTCACTTTTTCTCACTAATAATTTTACATTGTTGCTTTTCAGGTGACCGAAATGGTGATGTTGATCCTCTGCTATTTGCACAGTGGCATTTTCAAAATCCTGTGTGATCTATACCATGAAACTTAGCTTTCTTACTTGGGCTGGAAATTTTACATTGTTTGTATTTAGGTGACTGAGATGATGGATTTGAAACTTCCTTTTGCTCATTTTGTCATGATAAGCTCATTAAGCACCTCTGGGAGGATTTCTTATGGCAGTAGCCTCAAAGCCCTTTATTGCTTGCATTATGAAGTTCTGATCATGTTTTTACCCCTTTTGACAATTCTGATGGTAGGTGAATTGAAAACATTGATTTTCCCTTTCTCCCTGATCTTGAGGCATAACAGGTTTAGCTTAGGAACTCTTTAGGATGCTTACACACCCTAGTATCTCCAACCTAAAGCCACCTCACCTTTTTCTTTGTAGGTTTTTCTTGAGTCACTTTGGAAATCTTTGGGAAGTTTACAAACACTGGCAACTTCTATATCTTCCTTCACATGCACCAAGGAGCTTGTTGGGGTTCCTGTGTTTTGGTAGATTGGCTAACCAAAAGACAAGACAACATCACAACCACTTTGGGATCTCAGGATCTAGCCCTCCTGGATCCAGAGAGGGATATCTCTATAAAGGTAAAGAATAATGTATCTTTAAAGTTCAATTTAAGGTCTTCGGCTAGTTATAGAGCACAAGGGTTTGTTTTGTTTGTTTGGTTGGAAAAAAGTGACTCAGGTGGTATAAATAGAGCATGGGAATCTAAAATCCATTGGGCAATGGAGTCATGTGAAAGTCCCAAAAATTTTTGACTGAGAAGGAAGGGAAACCAAAGGGAAAATCTAACTTGGTCAAGGATCTGTTGAATAATATTGGTGAAATGGGATGAACATTAAGGACTAAGAGTGAAAAACAAGCTAAAACCTTTCACAATGGCTTAAAAGATTCATGGAATGCCCTATTTCCTCCAGTAAGCTCACTAATTTGGACTTAATCAATATAAACACTCAAAGGAAAGAGAAATGCAGACGAAACCTTCTTTAATAAATTATAGGATTTGGGGAATGCCCTATTTCCTCATACAAGTTTACTGCTGAAGGCTCAATCAACAAAGACACACAATTGCATTCAAAGAAGAGGGAACACCTTATACATCTAAGACTGCAATTATAGGGACCTTTAACACAATAATTACAATAAGAAACAGAGGGTATGATTGAAACAGACCTCACTGTCAAACTGCAAGCATTAATAATCAAAGGGAGATTTCAAATACAATATTCAGTGGTAAAGAAAGAGGGAACGCCTAAACAATCTTTAACACAATTGAATTAACCATTTCTGAAATTAAAAAAAAATGATTATTTAAGAGAGCTGTTAGACTACCCTATCATATTCAGTAGCAGAAAAGATATAAACAGTGAAGGATAAATAGGTCAGAGGTGCTTCTAAGATACATTTCTCTGCCTAAACTTTTTATCCTACTGTAAGTCAAAGCATAATGGAATAGAGTGATAAATGGGAAATAACATTAACAATAGAGATTACTTCACCATAACTAGGCTCAGGGATCCAATGGTCCAGCCTCCTTCATCAACAGAAAACACAGAGACTTCCACACTCTTTCAGAACACCAATGCTTCTTCAAAGCAGCAATATGTATTACTTTAGAAATCACCAAATGCCAACCTTTTACATATAGGAAAAATGAGGAAAAGTAGGTGAGGAAAGTTTTAATGAACATCAGAGATAGGAGAGGGCATTCAATGCCCCATTCTGTGTCTTAAACATTTCATTGAATTATAAACAGGATCAATAAATAAGTAGCTTGTTGAGGTTTCTTTGACATGACATAAAACACCCTAGAGAGTGTCCATTGGGAAGAATACTATCTGTGGTAGTAATGTCATTTTCCTGGTGTAATTTAAGTGCAAGCATGGGTTTTGAGCCCCCCCATACTTCCAAATAACTTCTTTGACAGTTTGTGGTGTTTTTCTTTGATGTGGTAACTGATGGGATTTTTTCTGTGCATAGAGGTAGGCTGTATGTGTCAGTCAACGTTCTGTGCCAATAATTTCTCTGTCCCTTTGTACTTGAAACTGTTTAAGCCTGGTTGTGCTCCTTATTTGTTAATCTTCTAGAACTATTTCTGCTGATTTGTCTCTGATTGTGTTTAGGCTTCATTTAGCCTCTTTAGTCATCTTCATGGTTTTTATCCTTGCTGACTGTGGATTAGACTTCTTAACATTCAATATTATGCCTTTAACCCTTTAATTCTTCTCTATTACAGTTTAAACTTCTGCGCACCTATGTTTGTGAATATACAGGTTATAGGGGGTACTGGAGGGTTTTTTGTTAGGGTCAATAACCCCGATCTTAGATAAAACAAGCTTTTAAACCTAGGCACTTCCCTATATGATTTGATTCATGCTTGATGGTCGTCGCGCTTTATCATTCTTGTCACCTCTGTGACTGTAAGAAAAACTGAGAAACACCATTGCAGAAACTGCAAACAAATAATTTAAACATGTTATATAAATCCTGCGAGGGAGTATGACTGTAGTAGAGGCTTGCGAGGGTGGAGGAGCAGTGAGACGAAACGGGATTGCAGCAGGAAATGTGAAGCAAACCCTGGCAGAGCAGCTAACCAGGTTCAGGAGGATTTGGGTGCGAGGATGAACATGAACTATTAGATCAAGATGATCTACGGTGGAGATCACTTGATGAAGTCGTTTGGGAGCGAGATGGGAAGCAATGCGTTTGATGTTGCGATATAACATGGGTCGTGCAATCTTGGAGATCGACGGCCAGGATTAAAGGCTAAACTCACGTCGCGAAGGGTGGTATGGCGGAAATCGGAATGGTTTTCATGCAACAAAAAGGAGGGAGGCGGTATTAGCTGAGAGCAATGCAATTCCATACAACGCTTGACACGTGGAAGAAGAAAACCACCCATTTCGCAAAATTATTGGGCATTAAACTTTGGGCGAGAAATTTTTGCGAAATGGAGTGTCAACCATCGGATCATGGGCGGTAGATTCGATGGTACGGAAAGAACATGATAGGTAGCAATGTGTGCGGGTGGAAAAGGTTGTGGGCCCGACATCTGTTTTGTCGCGTAGCGGACAGCGGGGTGGTGTCGGGTTATGCCCGAGCTGTTGGATCATTAGATCGGACGGTTAGGATTTAAATATGAAGCGGAAAGTTTGAGAGTGCAGAAGGGAAAACAGATGAAGGGGCGGAAGGATGAGTGCGTGAGGACCATTGATCTGCAGAGATCAACGGTCCATATTTGTTTTCAAAATTATACGTCGGGAATGAAAAATAGAAGGGAGATAAGGTTTGGGAAAGGTTTTAAGCCTTTAAGCGCTCGTTTGCGGGGCTTTGGGTCATATGAAGATAAGGTGCTAAATGAAATAAGCCCGCAGGGGCTTAAAAACCTCATAGTGTAGAAAAGTGATTTTTGGTCCAAAATAGTGTTTTTTAAGCCAAAATGAAGGTTCCGATAGGCTAAAAAGAGGATTTTAAAGCCAAAACAGGGGGAGATAATAGTCTATAAAGAGGGTTAGAGTGATTTTGAAGGTTAAATGGAGGTTTACAGAGGGATTTGTGAAAGGGAAAAAGGGTGAAAATGGAGAATTGAAATGATGGGAAAATGGAGTTTTTAAGCAGTTTTCTTTGGTAATGAGTAGGTTCTTGAGGGCTTATAGGGAAACAATAGTGAAGATTATTTCAAAGGATAAAGAATCATCATAAGACTTCAAAGATGATGGATTTTCAAAGGAAATATATCTCTTGAAGGCTTGACAACCAGTTTAGCCACCACTAGGCATATTAGAATTTATAGGTGGCTAACAGTGGCTCCATTTGGGGAGGACAACTTGCCTTTTAGGTGTCCAGAACCTCAGTAATCTCTAGATTAAGCAGACTAGTGCCATTCCATTGGGTAGAATTATTTGCTTTCTTGTTGGTACCTTTGCATATTGGCAGTTCTTTCAGTGACCTGCAGCATGAGATCTCTTTGAAACAAACATTTCTACCTACCCAAAGCTACTTGTCCTAACATTTTATTCTTCTTTTGAGTGCACTTGGGCTGGAAAACTCTTATTTCAACATTTTATTTTGCAAACAGAAAAATAAACCTATTTAATGCTACCCTTATTTCTCCATGAGTTCATATTAAGTAGTTGAACTCATACGCTTCTCTACCTAATCTAATATCTATCAGGATTAAACAGTCTGGCAGATTTCATTCTCTACATTCTAAAACAGAAATTTAAATACAGACAAACCGGGATTAGACTATCTGGTTTGCTATGGATCCATGGAATAAAGACAAGCTGTGCATGAACTGAAACTTTGCAGAAATTAAAATCAAAATTTGAAGGCTTCAGATCTGAAAATCACCAGCATCCTTCCTTCTTCTTGTGACTTAGATTTTGAGCTTTTTAGAGTCACCTTCTTTCTTCTTTTCAGCTCTAGTTTTGGTCTTGTTAGAGCTGTTCTTTTCTTCTTGTTGGTTCAATTTTTTTGCATATCTGAACCTTTCCTTTTTATTTTTTTTTATTTTTTTGAATTTTCTTCAAAGCAAAATCAACAACCAACTAAATGCTCACAGGCTGAGCTTTATTGAGATTCCTACCTACCCTACTCTAACTTGAAATATTTACATGTCTAGCTGACAAAAACTCTTTTCCAATACATCCAGTCAATAAGATGATCCCATGACTGGTCTTTGCTCATCTGTTTGAGCATGTTGGATAGGTAGGGCCACTCCCATTCTCTTTGTTTTTTAAAAACAGCTTCTAAAATGCTTCTTGTTGTTTGTAACAAGCTGATCTTGATGGCCTTTGATCATTCTTCAAAAGTATGTAGTAAATAGGCATAATGAACTTGAAATAATGCCTGGTTGTGAGTATCTGAAAAGTAGGCTTCAACTAGGATTACTTCCTCTTCCACAAGATCAAGGAACATATTCTCTTGAGAAAGAAATTATTCCTCATCTTCATCCTTTTCTAAACTGGAGGAATAATCATATACTACAGTGTTGTCCTCTTGTAGCTCTGAGATATTCTGATTTGGTGGGTTGAGCTCTGTGAAAAGATCAATGTATTCTTGAGCAGGGGTCTATTCCATTGCTTCCTCCTTTTCAAGAGAAGGCTCCTTGGTTCCAACCTGCTCAAAAATTCCTTCATGGTTTTCCTCTTCATCCTTTGAGATGAAAGGTTGCTGATTCCCAATCACATGAAAAATATTACTAATGGTCTGAGATAAAGCAAAGTGAATATTCAATGAATCTTCACCTGCTACTAGAATTTCATAACTTTCCTCATCAGTATCATAAATAACCTGACTTGGCTCATTACTTTATTGAAGTTGATGGACACGATCTTCCTCCCACAAATATACTGATGATGGCCCTGCAAGATCAACTTCTGTTTGGAGAACATCATCATTAGATAGATCAAAATTAGGAAAATCATTGAAGTAAGTAATGCTACCAATCAAACATACTGGATTATTAGCAGATCTTTCTTCATTCTGATTTACATGGGAGATTTCTAAATCTGTACAACAAAGCTCAGTAGATGAATGGGCAAGAGTGTTTGATTTATAGAAGATTTCAGAGGCATGCTGCTTGTTTAATATTTGATCAATTTCTTCTTCTGTCAAAAGAGGGATTTATTTTTCAGCATGGATAGAAGAACAAAAGTCCTCTTTCTCTTGTGTTAACTGATTTTGAGGTTGGATGTCTTCTTGAGCCTCTTCTAGGGGATCTTCACTTGTGCTTGCAGGGAAACCTTGAGGATTTTCTAATGTTTCATGATCTTCTTCTATCTCAAACAATTCCTCATGATTATTATGACACTTAGTTTGGATACAAGGCTCATGAGTTGTTTTTTCTACATTATTAGGATGCCACTCTTCTTGTGTAATATGAGATGAGTTATAATTTAGAGTGGGAGTTCCTATATGTACTGGTTCTCCTTCCACATCAGATTCTACATCTTCTATTTGATCACTTGTTTCCTCAAAGCAGTGTTCCCTATTAGCTTTCGCAATTTGGTCATGAAGTTCTCTCATCAGCATAGTACAAGATATAGGTAGGAAATCAGGAGTTCGTTGACAACCTTCCTCATCATATTATATAAAGTCTTGATCATCATACATGTCTTGCTCATTGTCTAGGTCATGTAGGGGTTGAGTTTGTTCTTATTCTGGAAAAAGCATGCGTTGCTCTAGATCATCGATATTTAAATCAACCTCATACCTCTCCATTATTTTTTCACTAAGTATGTACATCATTCTTGTCATTCTATCTAATAAAGCATTTAGCTTTTCTTCTCTATCCGTACTTAGATCCATGTTTGTAAAAAGAGGTCACTGTATCTTCTCAACCAGTTCAGGGTCTTCTACCAGTGGAGTCATTTGGTCTTTTGGGAGTTGTGGAGTCACCAGGTGGAGGATTTCAAAGATTTGAGATGAGCTGATGTCCAACATCAACAACTAAATACCAATCTAAGGAGGATTTGTGGGTCCTCTGAGCTCTTAAGGATGTATAAGATGAAATTTCCTCAGAATCTATCCCACCGTGATCTCCATTATGTTGGGGTTCCTGTGTTTTGGTAGATTGGCTAACCAAAAGACAAGACAACATTAAAACAACTTTTGGATCTCAGGATCTAGCTCTCCTGGATCCAGAGAGGGATCTCTCTATAAAGGTAAAGAATAATGTATCTTTAAATTTCAATTTAAGGTCTTAGGCTAGTTATAGAGCACAAGGGTTTGTTTTGTTTGTTTGGTTGGAAAAATGTGACTCAGGTGGTATAAATAGAGCATGGGAATCTACAAGCCATTGGGCAATGGAGTCATGTGAAAGTCCCAAAAATTTCTGACTGAGAGGGAAGGGAAAGCAAAGGGAAAATATAAATTGGTCAAGGATATGTTGAATAATATAGGTGAAATGGGATGAACATTAAGGACTATGAGTGAAAAAAAAGCTAAACCCTTTCACAATGGCTTAAAAGATTCATGGAATGCCCTATTTCCTCCTGTAAGCTCACTGCTTTGGACTTAATCAATATAAAAACTCAAAGGAAAGAGAAAGGTAGACTAAACCTTCTTTAATAAATTATAGGATTCGGGGAATGCCCCATTTCCTCCTACAAGTTTACTGCTGAAGGCTCAATCAACAAAGACAGACAATTGCATTCAAAGAAGAGGGAATTCCTTAGACATCTAGGACTACAATTATAGGGACCTTTAACACAATAATTACAATAAGAAACATAGGGTATGATTGAAACATACCTCATTGTCAAACTGCAAGCATTAATAATCAAAGGGAGATTTCAGATACAATATTCAGTGGTAAAGAAAGAGGGAACACCTAAACAATATTTAACACAACTGAATTAACCATTTCTGAAATAAAACAAACTGATTATTTAAGAGAGCTATTAGACTACCGTGTCATAATTTAGTAGCAGAAAACATATAAATAGTGAAGGATAAACAGGTCAGAGGTGCTTCTAAGATACATTTCTTTGCTTAAAATTTTTATCCTACTGTAAGTCAAAGCATAATGGAATAGAGTGATAAATGGGAAATAAAATTAACAATAGAGATTACTTCACCATAACCAGGCTCAGCGATTTAATGGTCCAACCTCCTTCATCAAAAGAAAACACAGAGACTTCCACACTCTTTCGAAACGCCAATGCTTCTTCAAAGCAACAATATGTATTACTTTAGAAATCACCAAATGCCAACCTTTTACAATGAGACTTCGAAGAGTCTTTATAGGAAAAATGAGGAAAAGTAGGTGAGGAAATTTTTAATGAACATCAGAGATAGGAGAGGGAATTCGAATGCCCCATTCCGTGTCTTAGACATTTCATTGAATTCTAAACAGGATCAATAAATATGTAGCTTGTTGAGGTTCCTTTGACATGAAATAAAACACCCTGTAGAGTGTCCTTTGGAAGAAATACTATCTGCAGAAGTACTGTCATTTTCCTGGTGTAAGTTAAGTGCAAGCATGGGTTTTGAGGCCCCCCATACTTCTAGATAACTGCTCTGATAGTTTTTGGTGTTTTTATTCGATGTGGTAACTGCTAGGATGTTTTCTGTGCATGGAGGTAGGCTGTATGTGTCAATCAACATTCTGTGCCAATAACTGCTCTGTCCCTCTGTACTTGAAACTGTTTAAGCCTGGTTGTGCTCCTTCTTTGTTGATTTGCTTGAACTGTTTCTACTGATTTGGCTCTGATTGTGTTTAGGCTTCATTTAGCCTCTTTAATCATCTTCATGGTTTTTATCCTTGCTGACTGTGGATTAGACTTCTTAACCTTCAATATTATGCCTTTAACCCTTTAATTCTACTCTGATACACTTTAAACTTCTGCGCACCTATGTTTGTGAATATATAGGTTATAGGGGGTACATGAGGGTTTTGTGTTAGGGTCAATAACCCCGATCTTAGATAAAACAAGATTTTAAACCTAGGCGCTTCCCTATATGCTTTGATTCATGCTGTATGGTCGTTTGCTTTATCATTCTTGTCACCTCTGTGACTATAAGAAAAACTGAGAAACACCATTGCGGAACCTACAAACAGACAATTTAAACATGTTATGTAAATCTTGCGAGGGGGTATGACTGCAGCAGAGGCTTGCGAGGGTGGAGGAGCAGTGAGGCGGAATGGGATTGCAACAGGAAATGTGAAGCAAATCGTGGCAGAGCAACTAACTAGGTTCAGGAGGATTTGGGTGCGAGGATGAACGTGAACCGTTAGATCAGGATGATCTACGGTGGAGATCACTTGATGAAGTAGTTTGGGAGCGAGATGGGAAGAAATGCGTTTGATGTCGCAATATAATGTGGGTCGTGCGATTTTGGAGATCGACGGCCAGGATTAAAGGCTAAAATAACGTCGTGGACAGTGGTATGGCGGAAACCAGAATGGTTTTCATGCAAAAAAAATGAGGGAGGCGGTATTAGATGAGAGCAATGCAATTCTATACAATGATTGAAACGTGGAAGAAGAAAACCGCCCATTTCGCAAAATTCTTGGGCATTAAACTTTGGGCGAGAAATTTTTGCGAAATGGAGTGTCAACCGTCAGATCATGGACAGTAGATCCGATGGTGTGGAAAGAACACTATAGGAAGCAATGTGTGCAGGCAGAAAAGGTTGTGGGCCTGACATCTGTTTTGTCACCTAGAAGACAACGGGGTGGTGTTAGGTTATGCGTGAGCCGTTAGATCATCATATTAGACGGTTATGATTTAGAGATGAAGCAGAAAGATTGAGAGCGCGGAAGGGAAAACAGATGAAGGGGCAGAAGGATGAGCGCCTGAGGACCGTTGATCTGCAGAGATCAACGATCCATATTTATTTTCAAAATTATACGTCGGGAATGAAAAATAGAAGGGAAATAAGGTTTGGGAAAGGTTTTAAGCCTTTAAGCGTCTGTTTGCGGGGCTTTGAGTCATATGAAGATAAGGTGCTAAATGAAATAAGCCCTCAGGTGCTTAAAAACCTCATAGTGTAGAAAAGTGATGTTGGGCCCAAAATAGTGTTTTTTAAGCCAAAATGAAGGTTCCGATAGGCTAAAAAGAGGATTTAAAAGCCAAAACAGGGGGAGATAATAGGCTAGAAAGAGGCTTAGAGTGATTTTGAAGTTAAATGAAGGTTTACAGAGGGATTTGTGAAAGGGAAAAAGGGTGAAAATGGAGAATTGAAATGATGGGAAAATGGAGTTTTTAAGCAGTTTTCTTTGGTAATAAGCAGGTTCTTGAGGGCTTATAGGGAAACAACAGTGAAGATTATTTCAAAGGATAAAGAATCATCATAAGACTTCAAAGATGATGGATTTTCAAAGGAAATATATCTCTTTAAGGCTTGACAACCAGTTTAGCCACCACTAGGCATATTAGAATTTATAGGTGGCTAACAGAGCTCAAACTATATTTTGACCATTTTTGGCATGACAATCTCCTTTTTGAAAATTATGGGATTTGATCATAGTGACATCTTTAGAATTTTTCTTTGTTATCATCATGGAGTCCAAACCATGGTTTCACCTTCTTTGAATACTTTCCCAAAACCCTAGGTGTCTAGAATGTTTGAAAAAAATTATCAATGTTGTCTTTTAAGTTCTCTATAGCCCTTTAAGTTCATTCATTTATGTCCAGTTCACCTCACCTTTTTCCCCTTTTATCAATATTTTCTGAAAAAATTCTCTTCATGTTTGGTTTTTGGTGTACCTCTAGGTTATTTCTGCCATTTGATTCATTGTTTGACACTTTGCTGTGCCATCAAGCTAAAAACCTTAGTTCTCCTTGAAACCAAACTGCTTCCCCTCTCCTTGCTATGAATGTCTTTATTGAGGAGAAAACCTCTTGCCTTACCAAATTACTGCCAATAGCCACTTTAACACTCCTGTAGAAGTGTCAAAGTTCACATTTACTTCTTGAAGAACTTGAATTTGACAAGGCAGTCCTTTTTAGATCTTCTCTTGAGTACCATGTCTCAAACTCCAATACCTCTGAACTAAAAACAAACAAGGAAAAATAGAGTCTGAAACACCAATGATTCACCTTGGGACATGTGAAACCCTAATTGACCTAGTGGGAAGGTACTTTAACCTGAATTTGACTGAAAATTGGCTTGGAGGCTTCAAGTGTAAAAACAGAGTATTGACAAAGTGGTGTATTGAAGGTCCAAAATCCAATGTACTTGATTTATCTAAAGAGCCTACAAATATAGTTTTGAGACCATCAATTCTTGAGGAACCTGGTTAACATGGGAAGGAATACACTGATTGGTAACCCTAGATGGAAAGTGGAGTGATGGGCAAGGTAAAAACATAATAATGTGGTTATAAGTGGGAAGAAAGGATGGAGATGAGTGGCACAAGCCCATAAGGAGTGCTTTAGGAGTGGTAGGGTGACCATGGAATGGAAAAATGGTAGAATAGTGAAAATTTTTCCATAAGGATAATGAAGACAGTGAGATTTCTAAAACTCACAATATTCAGGGAGTTTTGTTTTTAGAAATCTATAATCAATATTTAGTCATCTATAGATAGTAAAAATTACTGATGACTAATAGTGGCTCCACTTGGGGAGGTCAGCTCCTTTTCAGGAGGTGTCCAGGACTTCAGAGTTCAAATGTCTGAGTTTTAAAGACCAGTTCCTTACTTGCACTTTGCAGATCTCCCTTCCTTCATTTGCTGATGTTCACTTGAAGCTATGATCTCATAAAATCTAAAAAAACATGATTGCTTCAATTTCAGTTCGACCTACCCATCCTGCTTTTCCTAACATTTTTTCTTCTTGCAGGTGCACTTGGACTGGCAAACCTTTGACATTATTTTCTTTTGAAAGCATAAAAATCTATCTACCTATACCCTTATCACTTGCAAGGGTTCAAATTAGGCTAATGAAATCTCTTATTCTCTACCTGTCTACTCATTTGTCAAGATTAAGATGTTTGACAAACTTTGTTCTCTAACCTACTAATGTGAAATTCAAAACATGATCAAACCAGGATTAAGCAATCTGATTTTCCATGGGCTATGGCATTTTGAAAAGCTGCACACAAACATTATTTTTGTACAATAAAAAAGTAGAAAACATGAGGGCTGTGATTCATAATTGGTTATGCATCCCTCTCATTTTCTTTGGTTCAGATTTATGCTTTGGGAACCACATATTTTCCTAATCTAATCTACTGACAAGCCAAGCTTAAATGGTTTGAAAAGTCTTCTTTCACTAACCTATCAACAGAAATTTAACACATATTCAGTCATTATTAGGCTAGATGACAAAAAACGACTTTCTTTTCTTCAAAAGTAGTGGCATTTAGTCTGTTAGACTCCTATACCAATAGGTGTCATTTTTCATGATTGTCTTGATTGAACTATGGAATATGTTCAAACCTTTTTCTTGGACAAAGGTGTTCCATATTCTTGAAAAACCAAAAAATCAAAAAAATTAAAAAAAATGTAAAGAGGGTATACCCTAAAAGAAAAATCAAAGGGTAAAAATAATAAAAATGGCCAAAAAGTAAAAGAAATGAACCCCATCAAAAACAAAGGCCAAAGAAAGTGTGCAAGTCTAAATACCACTACTTTTTACTCTGATGTAATAAACAAATTGTGTGCAGCTTGTCAAACTTTTGCCACAATTTATGAAGAGTCAAACTGTTTAAACTTGACTCATTCATTTTCAATTTCATGTTGTAGAATAGAGAATAAATATCTAGCCAAACAGTTTAATCTTGGCAGATAAGTAGATAGGTAGAGTTAATAAAAGGTGCTCAACAGTTTAATCTGAGCCCTTGGATGTAATAAGGGTAGAAATAGATAGATTTACCATGTAAAAGAAAAGAAGATTGATAAGGGTTTGCAAGTCTAAATGCACCCTAATAAAGAAGAGAAAATGGTAGTGTTAAGTAGATAGGGTAGGTAGATGGTGCTACAAAGTGTTATCTGATGAATGATGCTGCTACATGTTTTTGATCCTTTACTTTCATCATAAGTACTGAAGCAGGAAATACACTGGAATATTACAGCGAGCAAAGCTAAAAATCATTAACTTCCCTCATCACTTTTTCCCTTAAAGTTTTACTAATTTCCCCCAAAGTACTAGGGTACTTAGAGGTCAAAAGGGCTCAAGGCATTTCCTTGACTTCTGGAGGGACCGGACCCTCGGCCTAATGATCAAAAAGACCTAACTACTTGAGATAATTCATCATTATAATCATTCACCTTCAATTTTTTCCTAAGTAAAATCCCATTTTACTTAGGAAACTCATACAAAATTCCATAAAAATCCCTCATCATAACTTGCTATTCTAAGTTTAAGTGTTGGAGATAAAATGTTGCAATTTACTTCACAAGTTATCACTTTCTTAGATGCGCAAAAATATTTTGAGTTTCCTTGTCCTTTGCCATATTTACATTTAACTTTATTTTACTAAATCCCTAATGAAATACCCTATCCTAAGTATATAATTCCTATGTTTATATATACCCCAAAAAACCCCTTTATTATAATGTTTTGACCAAAGTATTTACCTCCCTAATATTCATTAAAACCCGCTTCTACAAGCCCTTTGGTTAAAATATAGCATTATACCTTAATCCCGCCCCTATGGTGAATTAGTTGTATTAATTAATTTATCATATAATAAAAATATATATGAAAAAATCAAACTTTAGACATACAATATGTATGTTTAAAACCAAAAATATAAGACCCGTAGTTTTATTTTTTCGGAAAAGTCTCGTGCCACCGTGGTTTGTCCACATGGCATTCCACTTAACCAAACCCCGCCGCAACACCTTTCTTATTGCATACGGGATTAATTAGTCATCTGGACTAATTAATAACCTATCCGCCTATTAGATATCCCCCGGAGTGATTAAAAAACGTTAAAAATTGTTTTAAAGCCCGATGGGCCCACACCTGAATCCTCCGCTTATTCCCCCATCGCTTCAACCGTCAGATCAACTCTCCGCAGATCAACGATCCACATGAATCCCGCTACCCATCCTTTGTGAGAACTTTAACGAGCGGGAAACGGGTGGTATTTGAACAGTTCACCTTCCACGTGGCGATCACTTTGTGGAATCGCTGCTCTCCCGACTAATACCACCCTCGACCAAAAGCGGTGCGGGGTTACCGCTTACCACTTACCGCCCGACCTTCGCTCATGTCAGCCCGTACGTCGATGACGTCACTCCTCGGAAAAATAAAAAACCCTTTTAACTTGTAAATAAAGCCATTTTCCCGTGTTTTTCTGTTATTTTCGTTATTGAAAACGACAGCGCTCCCTGCTACGATTTTCGAAATTTCTACTGAAATTGACTGATTAACTCCAAGATATCGCTGCACCCGTGTTCAAGTACATTCCCGCCGTCACCTGTTACCTGTTAAGAACCAACCTTCTTCTAAAAAACAGGTATTTATCCTTTTCCGCTCCGACTGCAAGTAAAAATCAGTTTTCTTGGTTTTTCGCCGAATTAGTGTTTAAATCATATTCCTAAGATCATTCCCTGAGTTTTTAAACTGTCAATTGTTCCCCCGAACCTGCAATTGTGCCAATTTCCCTCATTAAAACTGAAATCATGACATTTCTGTGAAGAAAACCCAGAAAATGCCATTTTGAACACACAAGAACCAAAATGGGAGTTTCTGTAGCCTTGAATGATGCTCCATTTTGAACCTGGTTAAAACCTCACTCCCTTGTCCATTGGGGAATTGCTTGAAAAATCTACTTAGTTGTCCCCTGAAGAGGTGACCAGAAGATCACATCCTTGGATAAAAAGTCTTAATACTAGTCATAATACTTGTTTACTCCAATATTGTTATCAAATCTATTCAAACAGAGGTTAGAAAGCATAACAGCTAAAGAGTATCAGTGGTTAAAGTGTATCAGGTAAAAGTCAGGGTGAAAGTTAAAATGAAGTTACAGAGCAGTCAAAGGTAAACAATAAAAGTAAATAAAAAAGGTAGTAAAATGGTAAAAAGAGATGAGAATACTTTCACCAATATGGAGGTTTGTCTAAAGTGAAAGTAAAATAGTCAAAAGTGCAAGAAAGTAAAAAGATGAAAAAACATAACAAGAAGGAACATTTTTGCAGAAATTGCATATTTTAGTCATAGTTTTGAAGAAACTATTGTGATCAATCCAAGATGAATTTTAAAAAACTGAAGGAGGTTTATGTTCTTGAGAGGGCCATCTACAAAAACCTCTCTCACTTTTCTAACAGCCATTATGGTTTTGGAAATATTAAACAATGTTGGAAAGCACTTTTTGCAGAAAATTCCAGTTTAAGTCATCATTTTGCATAGAGGATTGTGGCCAATAAAAAATACTTCATACCAAACGGAAGGAGGTTTTTGTTTCTAAGAGACCCATCTACAAAAACCTATCTCATTTTTTTCACAGTGGTTTTATAATGAGAGATACATGTGCATATTTAGAGGCTATTTTTCAGACTCTGTAAAACTCTGTTTTACACATCTTTTTGCAGAGCCTATTGCGCATAGCTGGAGAGGAATTTTAAGAAATTGAAAGAGGTTTATCTCAAAAACATATTTATCTACAATAAAATCTTTCACTTTTTACATATCTATTACGGATTGAGAAATACAAAGATATCATTGGACCCCAAGTTTGCAGAATTGTTGGAGCAGATTGCACAAAGAAAGGAAGCAGTTAGTGACTTGGATGCCTCATCATCAACTAAGAGTTGGATCAAATTCGAATTCCTCTCTTTGTCATCACCTATCCATACAAAATAGTGCCAAATAGATGCATTAGTTTGAGTGTCCTTTAATTAAGTTCTATTTATGTAAATAGTTGGAGAGATTTGTGAACCAATTTTGATATTTGTTTCAAGATATTTTAGTTTAGAATTTGTATAAATACTCCATTCTTGGAAGCATTTGGGGTGGATTCTATTACTCTGTTGTAACATTGAGATTTTTGGAATAAAATAATTTTGGAGAAATTTATTCGTGGCTTACTGGATGACGATTTAAAGCACTGGACTTGTTGCAGGATTCATGTGTTGGACTACAGTTCAATAAGTCTTTCTACCCTTTGTCTGAAATTTTATATTAGTTTATAATATCATCATATCCATTTCTGAATAATTTACATAAAGGATTGAATCATAATTTGCTTAATTGTACTCTGATTTCAGATGTGATTATTCTTAATGTTGTCCTCTAAATTGGTTATAAGCACGAATTCTTAAATGCTCTTGCTTTGCTAATTTAAACTTTCTTGATTACTATAATAAAGAATTCTTCACTGCGCTTTGTTTGTAATCATTTCATTTCATTCTTTGAACATGGTGAAAGATTCTTAGCCGCCTTTCATCCCTTCAAGATCATCCCATCCACTTAAATTTGGCGATTAGTTCTCTGCCTAGCTACCTCGTCTCGGTAGCCATCTTGTATGAATAGAAACTAAAGAAAGCCATCCTTTGACTCCATAGCCCAATGGATCGAAAGCTCTCAACCTTGCCCTTAGTTTGTGGATTCCACCATTTTCCCAAAACAAACTCTGAAATCTATAATCAGCCTAAAACTTTCCAAGAACAAAGATAAATCATAAAAGAGAGAGCCTCTCTGATGCAACATTGGCTAGATTCGCATCTCAAAGGTTGGCTTCAGGTTACCTCGGGTATACTTTCCTCTTACACAACTTCTAGGAAAACCGAGCAGATGTGGGACATAGCATGCAGCTCATACTCAGAGACTAATCATTTTATTGATACTATTGTTTGATTTATAAGCTATAGACAGAGTCTGAAGATCAGCCAGGTAGCCTTTGAAATGCTTTTGCTCTGCAATTGCATAGTAAATAAATGCTGCTTCAGTCTATCTATCTCTGATTTAGCTTATAAAATGAACTTTGGTTTCAAAACATTCAATCAGATTCTCTAGTTTAATAAATCTTTGAGAAAATTTTAATCCAAAATCTTAAATTTCTTGAAGAGTTCATAGAAGTTGTTTTGAAAATTCATAAAAAAATAAAATAATCATAAAATATTCAAAATTTGGTTTCCTGAAGAACTAATTTTTTCTTCATAATTGTTTTACAGGTTCAGATCTGATCTATGATGGTGGACAGGGATCAGACACACAAAGGTTAAAATCATCCACCTGGCGACTCCAAATCAATTTCAGAATCAAGACTCCACTGGAGGAATGAACCTCAAAGGACAATATGGAAAGATCAGGCTTTCAACTTGGATTTTAATCCAAGACATTATGTTCTTTCTCATTAAGAATTTTTTTCAATGTATATTGTATTTTATAGAAGATCTTAAATTAGTTTTTAGTTATTTTCCTTTGAAATTTGTAAGTAATAATTCTCCTAATCTCTTTGAGCAGCTTTCTTATGAATCTAATGATGATCATTTTCCAATTAAGAAGCCTCAAATAATCAAGACTGATCTTACAATCCCTGTACATATCCATGTACCATATAAAGTTCCGGATAGATATAAGCCCCTTATTTTACCTCCTATACTCCATGATTTTCCTAAAAAATACTACAAGTATCTTCCTAGATTTGATGGAGAAAATGGTATCACTGCCCAAAAACACATTCAAGGTTTTGAGAATTATTTGGATTTATTTGAGATTGAGGAAGATGATGTTAAAATCAGACTTTTTTCTCTTTCTTTGCAAAATAGAATAAAGAGTTGGTTCAAAAATCTGCCTAATGCTAGCATCTCAAATTTCCAACAGTTTATCAAACTTTTCCTTGATAGATGGATAATAAAAGTTAATCATTTTGTGATCATGAAAGAATATAATCAATTAAAAAGACATCCAAATGAAACAATACAACAATTTTCTGACAGATTTAATCAAGTTTATTATTCAATGCCATAAAATATTAGACCTCCTCATGATTCAGCTCTCTTGCATTATCCAAGTGCCTTTGATTCAGAAATAGAATTTCGGTTAAGAGAAAGAAATCCAAAAACACTTGTACAGATGCAAAATATTGCAGTTGATGTGGAAGTTAATCTCCAAATCAAACAGGAAAAGTTGAAAGTAGAAGAAGAGAAAAGGAAAAACATTGCAGAGGTAAAACTCAACCTTTTGGTAAGAAAACTAGATGAAATAAAACGGGAGATCACTATGAAAGAAGAATTTTTTATTCAAAATCACCATGAAGAAATAGAAGAGGTTGATAGCCATGAACAAATTCCTCTTAATTCAAATTATCATAAATCAGAAAATGAATTTACAAATCAATATGAGGAAGAGGAATCTATTGTTCTAATGTGTATGTTTGATGACATTCCTTATTTTGATGATTTGCCTAAGTATGATAATTATGATGATAGTTATGTTCTCCAAAGTCAAGCTAACTTTACAGAGATATCAGAAGCTAGTTTGGAGGATGAAGAAATGCAGTTTCAGCAGATTGAAGACAGTGATCAGCCAATACAGATCAACCATGAGAGTGAGGAAGGAAGAGCAGAAAATGTGGAAATAAGTGAAGATTCTTTACCTCTTTGTTTCGCTTCATTTCAGTTCATTAGAGAAAACTATCATGCCATAAATAATCAGCAATCTTTAGGAATTGTGATTGACAACAAAGAAGATAATGAAACTATTGATCAAGATTTTTCAGTTTCACAATTGCAGTTATCAATTCCCATTGAAATAAATGATCAAATGACACAAGAAAGTTCCATACCACTATTTTTTGAACCATTTCAGCTTTTAAAGGAAATGTGGTATAACATATTTAAAGAAAAGAATGGAAAACTTGTTGAAGTTTATGAAGTCCCATGGAATTTTATATGTCACAGGTTCCAGCAATTTTCCCAAGATTTTCAAGATCCAATAGCAGATATGTTGAATATTGAAGGCATTAAAAGCATTCCTCTATTAACTAACTATGATTTTCAGAATCAAGATGATAAAGGATTCAACACTCAAACATTACAATCAGTAGGAATATCATCACAAATCTTATCTGAAAGTTTACAGGGAGATAAAGATGGAAATAACATTTCATATTCATGGTATGGAGGCCATCCAGAACAGATGTACAGTTGTTTAGATCAGTTAAACATTAGTGTATATATTTTGGAAGATCCTTTTGTACAGTTTCTAGAGTCAACAAAGGAAATCAAGTGTTTCCTTATCCTCTCATTTGTTGACAAGCTTCTAATAGGTTGCAGAAGTACAATTTTGATAATCAACAAGAAAATGCAACAAAATCTATCAAAGTACATAATGCTTGAATGGTTGCATTGGCTATTTCATTTTACCTAACTAGCAGTTGAACAATAGATTGAGTAGGTAGATGAGTGCTAATAAGCTCAGAATTTTGAGCATTTTTTTAGTTTTTCAATTTTCAGCTAGTTTTTCATTAAGTTGGTTTGAAATTTTTTGTGTGTTGTTTTAGTTTTAGATCAGATTTCAGGTTGCAGAAAAAGGACTATATTCAATTCAAGATTTTCAGCCACAGCTAATGCATCAGTTTTAATTGGATGGTGACTTCTTGAAGTTGAAGCCCGAAGTGAAGGCCCTAAGCTTCAAAAGTTTCACTATCATATGTACAATAAAGCTACCAGAAGAAGGAGATTACATAGTTTAGTTTGAAGACATGTTTAGGCATCTGATCTGTTGTTCTTGACTTTCCACAAGGAAAAGCCATCCCCAAGTGGAGCCAGTGTTAGACTCCTATACCAATAGGTGTCATTTTTCATGATTGTCTTGATTGAACTATGGAATATGTTCAAACCTTTTTCTTGGACAAAGGTGTTCCATATTCTTGAAAAACCAAAAAATCAAAAAATTTAAAAAATGTAAAGAGGGTATACCCTAAAAGAAAAATCAAAGGGTAAAAATAATAAAATGGCCAAAAAGTAAAAGAAATGAACCCCATCAAAAACAAAGGCCAAGGAAAGTGTGCAAGTCTAAATGCCACTACTTTTTACTCTGATGTAATAAAAAAATTGTGTGCAGCTTGTCAAACTTTTGCCACAATTTATGAAGAGTCAAACTGTTTAAACTTGACTCATTCATTTTCAATTTCATGTTGTAGAATAGAGAATAAGTATCTGACCAAACAGTTTAATCTTGGCAGATAAGTAGATAGGTAGAGTTAATAAAAGGTGCTCAACAGTTTAATCTGAGCCCTTGGATGTAATAAGGGTAGAAATAGATAGATTTACCATGTAAAATAAAAGAAGATTGATAAGGGTTTGTAAGTCTAAATGCACCCTAATAAAGAAGAGAAAATGGTAGTGTTAAGTAGATAGGGTAGGTAGATGGTGCTGCAAAGTGTTATCTGATGAATGATGCTGCTACATGTTTGATCCTTTACTTTCATCACAAAGTACTAAAGCAGGAAATACACTGGAAAATCACAGCAAGCAAAGTCAAACTCATTAACTTCCCTCATCACTTTCCCCTCAAAAGTTTTACTAATTTCCCCCAAAGTACTAGGGTATTTAGAGGTCAAAAGGGCTCAAGGCATTTCCTTGACTTCTGGAGGGACCGGACCCTCGGCCTAATGATCAAAAAGACCTAAGTACTTGAGATAATTCATCATTATAATCATTCACCTGCAATTTTTTCCTAAGTAAAATCCCATTTTACTTAGGAAACTCATACAAAATTTCATAAAAATCCCTCAAGATAACTTGCTATTCTAAGTTTAAGTGTTGGAGATAAAATGTTGCAATTTACTTCACAAGTTATCACTTCCTTAGATGTGCAAAAATATTTTGAGTTTCCTTGTCCTTTGCCATATTAACATTTAACTCTATTTACTAAATCCTTAGTGAAATACACTATCCTAATTATATAATTCCTTTGTTTATATATACCCCAAAAACCCCTTTATTATAATGTTTTGACCAAAGTATTTACCTCCCTAATATTCATTAAAACCCGCTTCTACAAGCCCTTTGGTTAAAATATAGCATTATACCTTAATCCCGCCCCTATGGTGAATTAGTTGTATTAATTAATTTATCATATAATAAAAATATATATGAAAAAATCAAACTTTAGACATACAATATGTATGTTTAAAACCAAAAATATAAGACCCGTAGTTTTATTTTTTCGGAAAAGTCTCGTGCCACCGTGGTTTGTCCACATGGCATTCCACTTAACCAAACCCCGCCGCAACCCCTTTCTTATTGCATACGGGATTAATTAGTCATCTGGACTAATTAATAACCTATCCGCCTATTAGATATCCCACGGAGTGATTAAAAAACGTTAAAAATTGTTTTAAAGCCCGATGGGCCCACACCTGAATCCTCCGCTTATTCCCCCATCGCTTCAACCGTCAGATCAACTCTCCGCAGATCAACGATCCACATGAATCCCGCTACCCATCCTTTGTGAGAACTTTAACGAGCGGGAAACGGGTGGTATTTGAACAGTTCACCTTCCACGTGGCGATCAATTTGTGGAATCGCTGCTCTCCCGACTAATACCACCCTCGACCAAAAGCGGTGCGGGGTTACCGCCTACCACTTACCGCCCGACCTTCGCTCACGTCAGCCCGTACGTTGATGACGTCACTCCTCGGAAAAATAAAAAACCCTTTTAACTTGTAAATAAAGCCATTTTTCCGTGTTTTTCTGTTATTTTCGTTATTGAAAACGACAGCGCTCCCTGCTACGATTTTCGAAATTTCTACTGAAATTGACTGATTCACTCCAAGATTTCGCCGCACCCGTGTTCAAGTACATTCCCGCCATCACCTGTTACCTGTTAAGAACCAGCCTTCTTCTAAAAAACAGGTATTTATCCCTTTCCACTTCGACTGCAAGTAAAACTCATTTTTCTTGGTTTTTCGCCGAATTAGTGTTTAAATCATATTCCTAAGATCATTCCCTGAGTTTTTAAACTGTCAATTGTTCCCCCGAACCTGCAATTGTGCCAATTTCCCTCATTAAAACTGAAATCACGACATTTCTGTGAAGAAAACCCAGAAACTGCCATTTTGAACACACAAGAACCAAAATGGGAGTTCCTGTAGCCTTGAATGATGCTCTATTTTGAACCTGGTTAAAACCTCACTCCCTTGTCCATTGGGGAATTGCTTGAAAAATCTACTCAGTTGTCCCCTGAAGAGGTGACCAGAAGATCACATCCTTGGATAAAAAGTCTTAATACTAGTCATAAGACTTGTTTACTCCAATATTGTTATCAAATCTATTCAAACAGAGGTTAGAAAGCATAACAGCTAAAGAGTATCAGTGGTTAAAGTGTATCAGGTAAAAGTCAGGGTGAAAGTTAAAATGAAGTTACAGAGCAGTCAAAGGTAAACAGTAAAAGTAAATACAAAAGGCAGTAAAATGGTAAAAAAAGATGAGAATACTTTCACCAATATGGAGTTTTGTCTAAAGTGAAAGTAAAACAGTCAAAAGAGCAAGAAAGTAAAAAGATGAAAAAACATAACAAGAAGGAACATTTTTGCAGAAATTGCATATTTTAGTCATAGTTTTGCAGAAACTATTGTGATCAATCCAAGATGAATTTTACAAAAATGAAGGAGGTTTATGTTCTTGAGAGGGCCATCTACAAAAACCTCTCTCACTTTTCTAACAGCCATTATGGTTTTGGAAATATTAAACAATGTTGGAAAGCACTTTTTGCAGAAAATTCCAGTTTAAGTCATCATTTTGCAGAGAGGATTGTGGCCAATCCAAAATACTTCATACAAAACTGAAGGAGGTTTTTGTTCCTAAGAGACCCATCTACAAAAACCTATCTCATTTGTTTCACAGTGGTTTTATAATGAGAGATACATGTGCATCTTTAGAGGCTATTTTCAGACTCTGTAAAACTCTGTTTTACACATCTTTTTGCAGAGCCTATTGCGCATAGCTGGAGAGGAATTTTAGGAAATTGAAAGAGGTTTATCTCAAAAACATATTTATCTACAATAAAATCTTTCACTTTTTACATATCTATTACGGATTGAGAAATAAAAAGATATCATTGGACCCCAAGTTTGCAGAATTGTTGGAGCAGATTGCACAAAGAAAGGAAGCAGTTAGTGACTTGGATGCCTCATCATCAACTAAGAGTTGGATCAAATTCGAATTCTTATCTTTGTCATCACCTATCCATACAAAATAGTGCCAAATAGATGCATTAGTTTGAGTGTCCTTTAATTAAGTTCTATTTATGTAAATAGTTGGAGAGATTTGTGAACCAATTTTGATATTTGTTTCAAGATATTTTAGTTTAGAATTTGTATAAAGACTCCACTCTTGGAAGCATTTGGGGTGGATTCTATTACTCTGCTGTAACATTGAGATTTTCGAAATAAAAACATTTTGGAGAAATTTATTCGTGGCTTACTGGATGACGATTTGAAGTACAGGACTTTTTGCAGGATTCATGTGTTGGACTGCAGTTCAATAAGTCTTTCTACCCTTTGTCTTAAGTTTTTTATCAGTTTATAATATCATTATGTCCATTTCTGAATAATTTACATAAAGGATTGAATCATAATTTACTTAATTGTACTCTGATTTCAGATGTGATTTTTCTTAATGTTTTCCTCTGAATTAGTTATAAGCATGAATTCTTAAATGCTCTTGCTTTGCTAATTTAAACATTGTTGATTACTGTAATAAAGAATTCTTCATTGCTCTTTGTTTGTAATCATCTCATTTCTTTCTTTTGAACATGTTGAAAGATTATTACCTGCCTTTCATCCCTTCAAGATCATCCCATCCACTTTAAATTTTAAGGATTGTTCTCTGTCTAGCTATCTTGCCCTGTAAAGCCATCTTGTGCGTAGAATAGAAATCCAGTAAAGCCATCCTTTGACTCCATAGCCCAATGGACTGAAAGCTCTCAACCTTGCCCTTAGTTTGTGGATTCCACCATTTTCCAAAACAAACTCTTGAATCTATAACTAGCCTAAAACTTTCCAAGAACAAAGATAAATCATAAAGAGAGAGCCCTCTCTGGATGCAGATTGGCTAGATTCTGCATCTCAAAGGTTGGTTTGTGGTTACCTCGGGTATACTTTCCTCTTACACAACTTCTAGGAAAACCTGAGTGATAACATAGTCTTGCACACTTTCAACAATACTATTTTTTGGTATGGGGCTGTACCTATTCTTTTTCTTGCTCTCTTTTTCTTCTTTTCTCTGTTTTGTCTTTTCATTTTTTGTCAAAAAAATATGAAACTAAAGCTAGAAAGATGCTCATAGTGCTAAGCTTATTTTCATAACTATCTATCCTAATCTAACTTACATACGATATATATTCATTTGGTGAAATCCATTTTCCAATATAACCAATCAAGTAGATGATTCCATGAGTGATCTTTGTTCAACTCTTTGAGTATGTTGGAACAACAATAAGGCCATTCGCCTCTCACTTGTTTTTGAACAACAGTGCTCAAAATATCCTTTACACTCTACAAAAAACTGCTCTTGACATAGCATGTTCCTCTTTTAGATGCTTCTAAGAAAAAAAAAAGGGATCTTGAAATAATACCTGGCTCTAAAGTGTTGAGCAATCAGTTGTATCTAGGACCATTCTGTGTTCCAGCTTGTTAAGCTTGGGATTCTTTTGAGGAATAATCTCTTCCCCTTCCTCATGATCATTTGTACTGGCAGCCTCATCATATATTGCAATGATGTCCTCTAGAAAACCTGATATGCTTTGATTGAGTGGGTTGAATTCTGTGTCCACATAATGGGTGAGATTCACCGATCCACCAATGGTCTCAGAAATAAGAATGTTCTACAAAAGTTTCCATAAACCTTTGAATAAATAAGGGCGATCTAAATTATTAGAACCACCAGTGAAGGCCATCATGTTGATGAATAGAAGCATTCTTCGGCAATAAATATTCTTGAGAAGGCAGTACAACCCCTCTCCTGTGATTATCAAATTCCAAGCCTTCATCTGCAATTTGAAATTAAATGGAACTTGGTGGCTGCAAATCTGGAGCCGAGGAGAATTCTATATCATAAATGATTTCCTCATCCATTTTAGGAAAAATCTTCTCATTAAAAACTTGTTCAAGAAGTTCATTATCTTCCCTAACCTCAACATCAAAACTGAAAAACTGCTGATTTCCAATCACACGAAAGTTATTTTTGATGGACTGAAATGGAGTAGAACAAGAGTCAGGGATCATTCACTTACTTCCAAATTTTCTAGACTTTCCTCATCAGTGTCATAGCTCATATGTATTGGCTGATTACTATTTTTAAGTTGATGAAACTGAACTTCCTCTGTCAAGCCAACTGCTGATTGTTTGGAGAACATCATCATCATACTGATCAATATTTGGAAAATAATCAACATAAGTAATGTCACTAATCATATATATTGGATCATCAGATTGTTTTTCTTGGAATTGATCTACAAATCCATTTTCTGATCTGTGGTAGTTGGGATTAGTAGAAAAATGAATATAAATGTTCTGTTCACATGAAGGTTTAGAGGCTGTCTACATGTTTAGAATCTCATTTATTTCCTCTTCAGTTAAAAGAGAAGGAATTTTTCTCCTTCTTTGGATATAACTACAGTAGTTTTCTTTCTCTTGTGAAGGCTGATTCTCAGGCTGAATGTCTTCTTGAGCCTCACCTAGAAGAGATGGTGAATCATCACTTGTGCCTTCAAGGAGATCCTATGGATTTTCTTCCATTTCTTGATTGAATTCATCCTTAACCAATTCTTCTTGGCTGTCATGATAGATGATTTAAGAATGAAATTCATGAACTGCTTCTAATAGGCTTTCAGGATGCCAATTTCCCAAATCTTCATCAATGTTTACGAGGTATTGTATGAGATCTTCAGATTGATCACAACAATTTTTAGTTAATGATAAAGATGAAAATTTTTATTTATAATGTTCATATAACACCTTGTGGAAATCCTTTAAAGAGAACAAACTACCAGGGCTAGGCCTTCATACCATTCCCTTGCCTTTCCTTCTAATGTTCCCATGAACATTTTCATGAGGTAGTACTCATGCCATTCAACCTTTAACCTCCATAGATGCATATGAAATTTGATGTGATGTAACAAAGGGTCATCAAAATTTTCATCTTGAAACATAGGTAGGTTTGAAACCCAGTTTATCTGAGGCATTTTGCGTGGGAACCTAGGGATGTGATCTCTGTTCATTGGAGCATATCTCCGTTGTATCCTTGGATCCATCTCTGTCAATCAAAAGGTTCACTGCATATTTTCAACCAGTCTAGAGTCTTATTCTAGTGGAGTCTTTAGGTCTATTGAGAGTTGTGGAGTCTCCAGGTGGATGTTTTCAACTTTGCTATCCACCATCAACAATATTAGGATTGATTACTGCATTCCAAGGGGAGTCTGTGAGGACTAGTGGGGCTAGTAGGCCTACTAGAGGCAAGTGGAGTCATGAGGTGGATTATGTTTACTTCTATGAGGGATTTCTTGTTGTCCACCATAAACAAATAAATACCAATCTAAGGATGTTTTTGGGTTTTTTCTGAGGTCCTAAGGAATAATTAGATTGTCAGTGACTCAGAAGGTCCCACCGTGATCACCATTATGTCAGGTCCCCGTAATATGTTAGATTGACAAGACCAAATGTACAGGGGTAACATCAAACCATTATTTTGAGTCCTAGGACCTATCCTTCCTGGACTCAAAGAGGGCGCTCTTTGTACTTTTGTAAAGGATATGAACTTGATAGTTTTTAGGGTTGAATTTTAGGCCAGTTATCAGGTTTAGGGTTTGTTTTTTTGTTTGTTTGGTTGGGTAGGTTTTAAAGCATAATAGATAGAGTGAGAGAGGTTTAAGACATCGGGTTATGGAGTCTACCAAAGGTCTTGAAGAGCTTAACAATAGGACAGGGGTGTATCACAGGGAAAACCTAACAAATTCAAATGGATCTAAAAGCTTATGTGAATGAAATAAACATCAAATTTGTGAACATAGTAGGTGAAAAAGGGAAGTTAAGAATCCTTCAACAAATACCTTAACAAGAATGGCATTTTAGATTACTAAGCATGAAGAAATAATCAAAGACAGGGCATACCAATAACTTCTTTGACTAAACCCTAGCAAGCAAGCATTAAGAAAACAATCTAGTGAAATATAGAATGCAAGAAACTTGTAAATATTCTAGTGATTTCACCTTCAAGCTAAGAAAACATTTAAGATAAACATATATAAGAGATCAAAGAAGAGGGAACTCATAACTTCATTAATCAAGCTATAAAGACCTCCAAAGCAACTATTTAGGAGAAAAAAAGGGCATGGAAAATCATAAACCTCTTTAGCTAAACCTAATCGACAATACTTCAAAGTAAAAGACCATAAAAACAATGTTTAAGTAATGGCAAAGAGTAGGGCTAATCATCAGACTACTTTTACATTTTCCTTATCCAACCATATTTAAGATAAACAAGCATAAGTGGGTTTAGAGAGCAACTAAGAATTCTCTAAACTGACCTAGCAGAGGAAAACATAGAAGCAATAGAGGACAAACAAAGCTAAGGTGCCTCTAAACAACATTTATTAGCCTAAAATGTTTGTCCTACTAAAATAGAAAGATGGAAAAAAATGATAACTTAAGAAAACAAGAACTAAATAAGGAATACATCACCATTAACTATGCTCATGAATCCTGAAAGTAAGCCTTCTCCATTGTCAAGCAAGTCAAGCCATCCACAAAAACTAGAGCCAATTTATCTTCAATCTCAAAGTCTATATATTAATCTCAATAATCATACAACATGCACAATGAGGCCTCAATGCTGTATTTAACAAGAAAGGAGGACCAAAACCCTAACTAGGGTTTCCAAAATGTCATAAATACATCATAAATAACAAAATTTTCCATTAAGACCATGCAAGGCCCAAGGCACAAAATATCTAAGGCAATAAATGAAAAATAACCTCTAACACCTAAATTTGGAAAAAAATGACTTTGAGGCTCCTCAATAATTCCAAAATATCTTCTAGTGTATTTTGTTGACTACGCAGGCAAGGGCGCAACATTGAGGTCCAAAGGCGCAGCACCCGAATAAGAAAAATAGGTCACCTTGCAGTTGAGTTTTGAAGGCCTTCCCGGTGTCGGAATGAGCTCCATGACAGCTCGTTGGAAATATTGTCAACTCTACTTTCCAAAAATGCGCTTGGTTTTCTGGTTGGACTTCATTTACCTGTTCAAAAACTAAATATCCCAAAACTGCTCAGGGCACACACCAACGCTGAAAATTGGGCAAAATGGTGAATTTTTGCATGTTTTTGACCCTTTTGGAGGACCAAATCTGCTCCAAATGATCTAAAATTTAGTATGTGTGATGTAATTGGAAAGATGAACCCAAAAAAGAAAACCAATCCTCAAGAGAGTGCCGCAAAAAACATGCCCTTGGCACTTTAAATCAGTCAAAAACCAAAATTTCCAAAAACTTGCCAAAATTTGAAAATGTCTTCCTCATGGTGTTTGGGATTCCTGTAGGGGGTGGATCAATAGGAATTTCAAGTTTTTCTTTGTTCTTTTCTATTTGAGGGCTTTCTCTTATTGGAATTTTCTTCACTGTCTTCTTGCTTCAATGCTCTCTGCCACACTGACATCTGCCTCCTCATTGCTTGACTTATCATTTCCTCCTCTCTCATTTACATTTGATTGCTCATGCCTTTGAAACCTTAGCACTCAGGTGAAACTGATATGGAAGAGGATAATGGAATGGTGATGATAAAGGCAGCTTTGTAAGTGAATGAGGTGAATGGGTGATGGCATATGCATATTAAGGCTAAGTGATATTAAAAAACTAATGACAACCTCAACTGCTTACATGTTTATACCTTGTTTTTCTAACCCTAGGATTGATGTGTTGTGAGGTGGAGGGAAAGCAAATGAGATGGAATTTTTAGGCAAATGAAGGAATGAGTAAGTGAGGGGATTGATTGTTATGAATGAGATAGGCCTATGGACAACCTGGGTAAATGGGGAACCTCCAAATAGTGTGATCCCCTTTTTATAATTGATTTCCTCTATAGGCAAATGAAGTAAATGACAAATAGTGATTTCTAGCTTTGTAGCTTAGGGCTTCATGTTATGGTTTCCTTTCATTCATTAAAACATAAAATATGCTTGAAAATGAGCTGATGACCTGTACTTACCCTCACCAGCATTTGGAGAACCTTGGAGGAGGCTTGAGAGAGATTTTGAAGTGAATTGAGTGTTTGTAGGGTTGAGGAGGCCCTTCTGGCCAAATGCGTAGCACCTAGGCTAAGGGCTCAACGCTGAAGGAAAGTTCACTGGGCCTGTTGGGCAAGTTGGGTAAAGGCGCAACGCCCTGCCAGGCGCACAATGCCACTTTCCAGGTGTGTAGTGCCTTAATAAAATGCATAGAAAAAATTTCTAGGTGCGTAATGCCCGACTCCAGGCCCGCAACGCCAAGCCAGGGGCACAACACCAGGAAAAGTTGTCCCAATTTGCCTTGAAAATTCAAATTTTCTCATCCCTTTGAAACTTTTAATTCTCTGTAAGGCACCAATGATTCTTCTAAAATGTTTAGATGGGCTTGACCTTGTTTTTATTCCTTGAGGCATGACAGGTAGAGTTTGGAAACTTTTTAGGGTGCTCACCCATCTTAGTATCTTCAAACTAAGCTCAACTCATCCTTTGCAAGTGATTAAAAATATTGAATTTGCCTCTCTCCCTTTGCTTTCTTGACGCATGATGAATTCACTTTGGCAAAATTTGTGAGGAATGCACATAGTAGCATCTTCAAGGCCTTTCTGTGTCTTCCATTACAACTTTCAACTTTTCTTTTTCACCTTTTCTCACTAATAATTTCACACTATTGCTCTGCAGGTGATTGAAATGGTGATGTTGATCCTTCATTGTTTGCACAGTGACATTTTCAAAATCCTGTGTGATCTATACCATGAAAATTAGCTTTCTTACCTTGGGTGGCAGTTTTACATTGTTTGGATGTAGGTGACTGAGATGATGGATTTGAAACTTCCTTTTTCTCATTTTGTCATGATAAACTCATTAAGCACCTCTGGGAGGATTTCTTATGGCAGTAACCTCAAAGCCCTTTCTTGCTTGCATTATAAAGTTCTGATCATTTTTTTACTCCTTTTGACACTTATGATGGTAGGTGACTTGAAAACATTGATTTTCCCTTTCTCACTGATCTTTAGGCATAATAGGCTTATCTTAGTAACTCTTTAGGATGCTTACACACCCTAGTATTTCCAACCTAAAGTCAACTCATCTTTTGATTTTTAGGTTTTGCTTGAGTCACTTTGGCAATCATTGGGATTTTTACACACACTGGTAGCTTCTAAATCTTCCTTTACCTGCAGCATGGAGCTCAAACTATATTTTGACCATTTTTGGCATGACAAACTCCTTTTTGAAAATTCTGGGATCTGATCATAGTGGCATCTTCAGAATTTTTCTTTGCTGTCATCATGGAGTCCAAACCATGGTTTCACCTACTTTGAATACTTTCCCAAAACCCTAGGTGTTTTGAGTGCTTGAAAAAAATTATCAGTGTTGTATTTTAAGTTCTCTATAGCCCTTTTAAGTTCATTCATTTCTGTCCAATTAACCTCACCTTTTTCCCTTTTCATCAATAGTTTCTGAAAAAATTCTCTTCATGTTTGGTTTTTGGTGTGTCTCTAGGTTATTTCTGCCATTTGATTGATTGTTTGACACCTTGCTGGGCCATCAAGCTCAAAACCTTAGTTCTCCTTGAAACCAAACTTCTTCCCCTCTCCTTGCTATGAATGTCTTTATTGAGGAGCATACCTCTTACCTTACCAAATTTCTACTGATAGCCACTTTAACACTCTTGCAGAAGTGTCAAAGTTCACATTTACTTCTTGAAGAACTTGAATTTGACAAGGCAATCCTTTTTAGATCTTCTCTTGAGTACCATATCTCAACACTCCAATACCTTTGAACTAAAAAAAAACAAGGAAAAATAGAGTCTGAAACACCAATGATCCACCTTGGGACATATGAAACCATAATTGACCTAGTGGGAAGGTTCTTTGACCTAACCTTGATTGAAAAATTGGCTTGGAGGCTTCAAGTGTAAAAACAGAGTATTGACAAGGTGGTGTATTGAAGATCCAAAATCCAATGTACTTGAGTTATCTAAAGAGCCTACAAAGATAGTTTTGAGACCATCAATGCTTGAGGAACTTGGTGAACATGGGAAGGAAAAGGATGATTGTTAACCCTAGATGGAAAGTGGAGTGATGGGAAAGGGAAAAACAGAGTAATGGGGTTATAAGTGGGAAGAAAGGATGGAGGTGAGTGGCACAATCCCATAATGAGTCCTTTAGGAGTGGTAGGGTGACCATGGAATGGAAAAATGGTAGAATAGTGAAATTTTTTCCATAAGGATAATGAAGGCAGTGAGATTTCTGAAACTCAAAATATTCAGGGAATTTTGTTTTTAGGAATATATAATCAATATTTAGTCATCTACAGATAGTAAAAATCACTGATGATCTATGCTTCCCATGCTGGCGCAACACATTATATCTGAGGCCGAGAATCATCAAAGACAATTTATTCTATATCCTGCAGGGCTTCATTCAACCTCTCTGATCCCCTGGCCATGCCAAAGGTTATTTGAAAAATTTCACTCACTGTAACCAAATTACGGGTCCCTCAGCATCGCTCCGTCTCCAAATACCATGTAGTAGGGATTGGTCCCAACGTATGGAAAAACATGTGAACCCATTCGGCCATGGGCCTCTTATCCCAAACCTCCATAGATGTATCTAGGTGTTTGCGCAGATCACCTCGGCCACCAAAAATATCAGTTGGTGGGGTAGTGGGTTGCTCAAAGTGCAACCATATCATTCTGTTGTATTCCTCCCAATCCTCAAAGTTCCCTTTGTGCGTATCCCACCAATGCATTGGAGTTGCGCGCATAGCAAGATCGAGTGCCCAGAACCTTCGCTCTTTGAGGAAAACCTTTTCCAATTTTTCCAAAAATAATACAACACTACCAGAACCATCAGAATAGGGTAATTATCTTACCTCTGAAAAGATGCATCGCAAATTTTTAGTGACTCTAAGACAGCACATTGTAGAACATAATGCAGATGATTCTGACAGTTCTCCATTTCTCCATCTGAATCTGAGAAACATGAGCTATCCTTTTCCCAATTCACCATCCCATCAATAATAGGGTTGATCCAATCCTCATATCGTGCAGTCAACTTGTAGATATTTTCGACATCATCTCTGTTGCACACTAGTTCTGTATATATATCCCCTTCTGCAGGATCCAAGTGTACTATAACCTGAGTACCATTGTTTTCAAAGATCATGCTCCTACGCTTCAGGTTGATGATGCGCCCCATGTCAATGGCCCAATCCAACCCTAGAAATGTAGGGTAGGGTTCTGCATCATCCATAATTTGTATTACTTCAAATTTTGTGCGTACCTTTACGCCAAAAATATTTATTAGAAACTGTGGGGGTCTCCCTAGTGGAATGATATTTTGATGATTAGCCATGCACAGCTGAATTGTGGACCATTCCAACTTTGGTTCGCCCATCTTCTACCAGGTCTGCTTAGGTAGAACATTTTCATCAGATCCCAAGTCTAAAATGTCCTGATCCATCTCATACTCCTAGATTTGCATGGTCATGCACATCTCCTGACCAGTTCTCTTCTTATTCTTGTAGATCTTGTTTAAAACCTTGCTCTCAGTTCGAGGCAACTACTTATTCGTGCAACTATCTATCAAAGCCTGAAAGTTGTCTACTGCTTTCTAGTTATGAAATAGTTTGATGTCATCTTTTAGGAAAGGTTTGACTTCATCATCTATATTTTCTTCTGTGATTGACTTGGATGTGGATGCACCTGCAGCAGCAAAATCCTTTCTAGCTTCTACAAAAGTCTCCTTCTCCTTCTATGGGTTGAGTCCTTCCTTCTTTTCAGAATCCTTCCTAATCCATGGTTCTGCATCAACCTTCTTTCCCTCGTCTTCTCCAGTAGTAGCACCACTGTGTGTAATTATGTTTACACTCGGATCATCATCCCGCATTTCAAATCTAACCATTTGTATATTATGGGTAGGTGTCTGTTGTTGCTTCTCCTGCATTATAATAATCAAAAATTGACAATATTCAATAACATGATCAAACTATATACAATACCTGCAAGTTTTCCATGCAGGGTTCAGATAGTCACGCGCATAATGTCCAACGTCTCCATACTTATAGAAAATAAGGTGTCCTCTTCCACTTCCTGCACCTCCACCACTCCCTCCTCCCCTTCCTCTGGCTAGAGATCCACCACGCCCAAAGGGGGATGCTGGTGAACATGGGTCAACGTTCACTCTATAGAGGTTGGAACTATCTATCACCAGATCAAATGTGCGATAGTGGTGCTCATCATGGCCAACTGAAGAGCAAAACCTACATCATTGTTGCTTCAGTTCTAGTACATAACTTCCTAATAGAGGACAATGATTTGTGTCATGCCGTCTAGCTACTTGGCAGTTAGTGCACCACAGTGTGGGAGTACCACTCAGCCTTGCAGCATCCCTAGGTCGTAATGGATTTGGTCCTCTTGCTTGCATGTAATATTGAAGCAAGGTAGAATGATCTTTTGTGTGACCAAAACCCTTACAACATATACACCATATATCTGCGAAAACTTCTTTCCCTCTGTCTTCGCGTAGGTTTTGGAATTCGAAGTGCATTGCTTCTAACCGATTTTGGGTTTGTAGAGTTCAAAATTGGTCATTAGTTCTGGGTGCGACTTCCAACTTCATAGAAAATTCAAGGGCCTCCGCTTGAGAATCAATTTTTTGTTGATTTAGAGGGCTGCGCAGGTGTGGCAGAAGCATGAAAATAAACCATTCTTTATGATTCTTATCATCATAGATAAATCCTCCATTGCTGAAAGTGCACTTAAATTGTTGGTCTGCCTCCTAGACAGATTCGTTTGGTTCTTGTTGGATTTCTTTCAACTTTGTTACACATTGTGAGTAGGAATTCGGTTTTATGAACTACTGCTTCAAAGCTTTCTTGATCTCATTGATAGTGGGATCAACGTTCTGAGCTAGATATCTCATAAAGCAGTCCAACGCATGACCTTGAAATGCCATAGCTAGCTGCGCCCTTTTAACAACGTTAGTATTGAAATTTTGCGCAGTCCATACTGCATCTGCAATAAACCATAATATCTCCATGTCTTCATTTCCCACACCCTTGAAGGTGGGTAGCTTCATATGCACAGCCATATCGCCTCCTAGTGGTGGTGGAGTAGGAGATGAATTACCCCTATGCGAGTTCGACTGTAGGGTAGTTGGAGGGATACCTCCGGCACGTGTAGCATCACCATTCTCTATATCACTATTAGGCAGGTTTCTCAGAGGGTTGTATACAGATCTGTATCCTCTTTGGTTAACCCAAAAGTAATTTCTGCTGCACATAGTTCTTTCAACTTCGTTTGGGGTCATTCACTTGGTGTGACTGCACAAAATACCCTTTTCACACAATATCATCTTAATAAGAAAAGGAAGAGAGTGTATGAACTTAACTCTTATTCCTTTGAAGAACCTCCTTTCAGCTTCAGAATATGACACAAAATGATCTACTGCAAACTCTTTTACAAACCCACCCAGAATGTTTTCAACCCAATGGTCTACAGTGCGGGTGATGGAGTTATCAGTCTTATCTAACTTCTGGATCAAATCATATGTCCATTGAGTGATCCCATCATCCTTCCAAGAGGTTTGAAACTCAGCTAGTCTTAATAACCACTTGTGTAATTCATGTGCAAAGGTCACAAAGAATATTTCATGGACCTCTATGAAAATATACTTCTATTCCCACTCTTCAACAGAAAAATTCTTACTTATGTTCTCCTTGATGGAGAATTCACGTATCTTTTGTTCAAACCAGTCTTCTAACTCAGTCTTCAATGGCTGCCACAACATCTAATCTCTCTCAAAATGATCACAGTCCCGAAAAAGAAACTATTTGTTGGCTTGAGGGGTCCTGAGCTAGGTTCAGAGTTAGCATGTAACCAAAAAAACCCTCTTACTACTGGCCCTTTTCGACAATGACCTACTTGGGCATGCCAAAGTCTCACCTGAAGTCGTATGCAGGCGTTCTAGAACCAGGTTTCCACACCCTGAGAGAGAATCAAATGAAGTGGGAACCTTCAGATCTGGTTTAATACTCATACTGAATTGTGCACTAGAAACCATAACCATAAACCCTAGGTTAATTATCACCGGTTAAACCTATGCGTGCACAAACAATAGGTCCGCAATTCCTTTAATTTTTCTAACAATGTGATATTCAACCCTTACAACAATAGATCTATGAAATTATCACTGATGTTAACAGTAAAATAGGTATGCAACTGATCCAATCACATATAATATAACTTTTATGAGGTAACCAGACATCATACGCAGAAACATATTATAAATCAAGTCACAGATGCATTTGGTCCACATATTTATCAAAACATGTCTTTATTCATCAACAGTTTGCAAAAACCCTTACAATCCTTCTGATCTACTCGCGGACACAGCCAGTGGGGTCCGCACACAACCAGACTAAGGTCTCCGTGCACACAGCCACAGGATCCTTTTAGACATAGATGCTTACATAGATTCACTTCAAAGCTCAATCATTCATCAAAACATACATCACAACTTATCCAAAAACTTCCTTATCCGACTCGATCTAGACTTCTAATAATACCTTAGCCTGTGCTCATCCTAAGGTCCACAAAATGTGGTTTGAGACTCCTAGATTTACCCCTTTTAGCCCATTATAACTTGTGAAGGGGCTTTGACCTGCCCCAAAGCCCCTTAACTGTGCGTTTCTTAGCACGCACGATTCAAAATTAGAAAAATTACTATTAATTACTCCAAAAATGCGGTCCTAAGGGACCTTGATCCAACATCAATTGAGCACAATCTACAAGTGCATAACCTATCTATATTCTCATTAAGAACCTCTAACCCAAACTTAGTCAATTTCTGCCTCTTCTTGGGCTCCTATTTCCTTGCATTGTTCCTTGTGGAATTAGGCCCCTATTATTTAGGATATTCCTCAAATTGATTATGCAATTCATTTGGGATGATCATCTGACTACATGCAACACATGTACAGTCAAGACTAGTCTACAAATGATGTTACACTACCTTGGAATCTCCAACAAGCCCAAGGAACTCGAATTCTCTACATGAACTAGTTATTTTGGGCCAATTGATCAGTTAACTCGATGATCACTGAGTTGTAATGAAGTCCCACTGCGCAAATTGAACCTCAACTAGTTCCTCCAACAATTGGAACTAGTTTAACTGAAAACAACCTTAGATAATTGACTTTGATTGCTACAAATTAGCAATCACACATGCTTAACTGAACTTTAACTCCTCCAAATTGAATTTATTGAAAGAAATGGGTGACACAATACCACACAAGTTAACATCATCCAAGTTGTCTACTCATGTGGAAATCCAAATTTTCTCAATTTAATCAAGTAAAAATCAAATTGAGAATTTATTGCTGCATTTTTTAACACTTGGTGGAACCAACAAAGTTGCATACAATGCTCACCACACTATTCTGCTAAGTAAAATAAGATATGAAAGCAATAATGCCTAACTATTTTTAATGTGAGATCACCTACGAAAATATGATATGATCAAACAAAGTCTTATCTGTAGTGTCTATTACAAAGCATGGCATGCTTACCTGACTCAAGAATTGCAAGTTTGAGCCTTACCTTTGGCTATTTTGGAATTAGTGCAATAAAGGATGTCTATTTTTTATTTTGAATTTTCATGTAATTATGTAAATAAAGTAGAATTAAAACTGAAAGTAGAATATAAATTATACATGAAAGATGTTGGAAAGCAACAAGGGTAGTTGAAAATTCATAGAAGGTGAAAGGTCACCTAAATTTATATAAATATACCCTCATGGCTATTTAGAAAGGAGTTTTAGTTTTGGACTTCTTAGAGAACTTCAAAAGGGAAAGCTTGTGCCTTTCTTTTGAAGATCAAGTTACAATTTTACATTCCCACTATTGGGTCTCTTGGATACTTTCTAGAATTGTGCATGGGATATTTTAGCATCAATATCGAGAATTTCTTTTGGGTCGATGAAATCATTTCTTTCACATGTTATTAAATGATATAAGACAATTCTTGTTTCTATTTAATGGTATGTGGTTGGTGTTCATGTGTTGAAGTTGATGAACTATTTCATTAATTAGAAACCTATATCTTACTTGGAATTATTTGTTGATTTGTATATGCTTTCACACTGATTATTAATTGCAAACTAATTTACAATTGGTAACTAGATGGGACCGCTATCCAGTTTGAGAAACATTCTAGATGGGACTGCTATCCCAAACAGTGTGAGGTCTAATTAGAAATTCATACGAGGGATATTCCCTAACCATTAGTAGTGCATTTCACCTAGTCAACAAGCTACTAATGAGAGTGGGTGTTTTTATGTTACTATAAATAATGCAATGAGTTCGTTATGTGTAATTGATATACACTAATATCCATATTTCAATGGAGTGATAAGTTCAACAAAACAATTCAACTAATACATCAAATAATATAATATGTTATTGAAAATTAAATTAATACTTTTAACAACTTCATAGTTTCTCCTCATTAGGGTCCTATGGGTGGATTCCTACTCCCACACAATCCACCCGTCCATAAGTGATGCAAGAGGATCTCATAGGTATCTCCAAAATAAAATTTTCTAAGTTTAGTAAGTCTTTAGAATATCTAGATTATGTAAAAAGTATAGAAACTATATGTAAGAAAAACAAATGTTTATTTAGGAAAAAAGTTATGATAGGTTCCTAAAACAAATAATATTTTTTCTCAACTTCTTCCAAAAATCTAGGAGAGGAATTATCTCTTTAGGACTTTTAGATCTCTTATTTTTTTATGTATATATATGAATGCAATGCATTTGTTGGGCTAACCAGGAAGGGGGAAATGTCCCATTCTCCTTACTAAATAAAATTGTGAATAACTTGGGATTTTAAATTTAAATTGTGGTTTCTTTTGATTTTAGGTATGAATATTGGTTTGTAGGGAATTATTTTGGGTATCATAGGTTCTGAAGTTTAGTATTATTTGTTTTAGTTTCTTTGTTTGTAGCTACATCATTTAGTAAGGGTTTGTGTGCAGCTTATATTTTAGAACTCTGCATCATTTGGGTATTAGAGCGAGGATCATGCAATGTTGTAAGAGCATGAATGTGTAAGCATGAATCACTGGTGCATGATGTTGAGTTGTATGTGCATATTTGGAAAAGCTACAAATTTCTAAAAGCAATGGACAAGTTTTGATTCTTGGAAAAATTGAACACTACTGCAGAACCATGCAGAGCATGGAAGTTTCATTCTCACAAGCCAATGTTGCGAGGAATTGAATGTTATTGGAACTATGTAATGTTCTGACCTAGATATGATTATATGTGGATGTTGTATTGAACACTATGTGGATTTACATTGTGGATGTTGCACAATTGTAGAAACATGGATGCCATTGTCAAAAGTTAAAATCTTAAAGATGTAAATTGATGTAAGAAGAAGGTTTCATGTTTGGTGTTACCCCACACTCCAAAAATCAAGTCAAGTCAAGATTTTAAGTTGTAGATAAATTTGGCACTTGAGAAGTGCAACGAAAACATGGTAAACACATTGGAAGGTACACAATATTGCAAAAGGTATGAATATTAAAAGGAAGAGCTTAGTAAAAGAAGATGAAAATAATAATGAGAAAAATATAGTTGAGTGATGTTAGGAGCCTACATTCTAAATATACAATTTCTAAATAAAAAATTTGAGTTTTTTGATGAATCTACTAAGAGAGTTTGAATCATGATCAAAAGCTTAAGAAAAGAGTTAAATGGCATACTGTACAATTCTATATAGGAAAGGTGATACACAGGGTGACCATGTGGGCTAAGACATATGACTTAGTAGAGTTTCATATGGAAAAATATCCATGAAAAGGGAGGGAGTTATTATTTTTGAACAAAAGCAGAGATGAATTCTTAAAGAAGATGAAAGACTTGATGAAAGTCTTATGGAGTGCTGTGAGGATTTAGATCAACACAAGGAGGAGATTCTAGAGGCATCAACAGAGATGAAGGAGCCTCATGATTTTGAAACTAAGTATTTTTTTGCGTATGCAGGTTATGTAGGTTATAAAGATAAACAACCACTAAATACTATCATAAAGGAAGAGGAAAATGTAGAATTGTCTCAAGTAGGAAAAATTGAAAAAGGACCAAGGAAATAAAATATTAGCATATGGAGTGAAAGGGTTTTGTTAGAGAATGCAGATGCTAAAGAAAAAAGACAATACTCAAATTCAATTACAACAAAATATGATTAAGAGTTAAAGCTTTCAGAAGAATGGCTATCAAATCCCAAGATTAATGAAGACTATACAGAGGTTGAAAAATAACCGAGGGTTCCAAAGGAGATAGGTTATGTGAAGAATAAAGAGGAGGACTATCAAGTCATTGAATGGTGGATTGATGAACAAGATGAAAAGCAAGTTATTATGTTTTGTGTAGGTATAGAAAGAGATGGAAGAATACAATCCTCCACAAAATAGAAAGAAGAGAAAGTGTGGGATCCTAGAATGTTGTAGGCACCAAAAATTCAACAACAAAATAGTAAAATAAGTGGGAAACAAAAAAATAAATTTTAGGATCTTAGAGAGAAAGAATCAACAATGGCATGGTAGTAGATTGAAAGCCATGACTGGGGGGCATGAAAATTTTATATCTTAGGAGTCTAATGCAGGAGAATCTCACATGTATCTTCAAAATGAATTTTCTAAGTCTACGAAGTCCTTATAATTTCTAAATTATGTAAAAAATATAGAGACAATATGTAATAATAATAATAATAAAGTATTTTTAATTTAGAAAAAAATTATGATAGGTTCCTAAAAACAAGAGGATTTTTTCTCAACTTCTTCCAAAAACCTTGGAGAGGAATTATTTGTTGAGAAATTATATATCTCTCCTTCTGTATGTATAAATAGGAATGTAATGCATTTGTTGGGCCAACCAAGAAGGGGGAATGGTCCCCTTCTCCTTGATGAATAAAATTGTGAAGAAATTGGGATTTTAAGTTTGAATTGCGGTTTCTTGTGATTTTATGTGTGAATATTGGTTTGTAGGGAATTATTTTTGATATTATAGGCTTTGAAATTTAATACTATTTGTTTTGATTTTTTTTTTTGTAGCTGGATCATTTAGTAAGGGTTTGTGTGTAGCTTCTCTTGTGGCACTTTGCCATTAATAATTATTGTGAATGATATACTTATGGAAAATATACATTGATTATCGTTATGAGGATATTGACAATCACATGTCTCTTTCAGACTAAGAAACACTTTCAATTTGTAATGTTCCCAGTTTTATGGAACATTAATTTTTGCTATTTTCACATAGGAGATAAAATAAAATGGGTAGGAGACCCATTAATTTCATGAATAAGGGATAAAAATCCTCTTAGTGTTAAATAGGATCACTTATAGAGCTGGATTTCACACCTCCAAGTGTGAAAGCGAACTTTTGTAGGAAGGCTAGGTCAAGTTTGACCAAGTCAAACTGCGCAATGGTAGGAGATGGAAAGGAATCTTGTGGGCCAGCGTAGTGGAAAAGGAGGGAATTTTTCTTGAGGATGAAGCTAACATTAGTGGTACCCAAGGAGAGGGAGCTCTCATTGTTTAAAAGGAGGGCAAGGTAGCCATTGTGAGACATCTTGGGTATTATTCATCTCTGGTCTTTTAGACTTGTTGCAATCTCTTGCTCTTTAGCAAGAATTTCCGGGGAATTCCTGTTTAGGATTTCCTCTCCTTATTGAGTAGCTCTTGGAGGATTGCACTATGTTCCCCATATTCAGACATTGAGGTCAAGCCTCATCCTATAGCACAATTTCAGCTGGAGGTTGTGCAGTGTTGCTGGGTGTTGCTGGGGAGGTTTTCTACAACACCAACCTTGGCTAGTTTTTCAGAGGAGGGAGCTTCCATCCCTTTGGGATATCAGAAAAGGAGGTTCATGAGCTTATTACACTATCTTTGGAATCAGGGCAACCACTTGCCATCATTAGCAGTGCAATCCCTCTCTTATACAACGTTATTCTTGGAGAGTATTTGTTGTGAGGGATTAGCAGACACTTTGGAGGGTGAGATCTTTGGTGAAGGGATCAGCCTTTCACTTCAGATTTCCATTGGAGGAGGATTCTTCATTTGATGCAGCCATTTCAGCCTTCTCCATATATTTGCAGTTCTTGAGTTGCAACTGCTACTGCAACTTCGACATTTATGTACTTTGCCAATTTTGAGTAGATTCTAGCCAATCCTTCTAGAGGATTGATGTATTAAATTTTCATGGGTTGAGATCATGCTCCCCCTCTTTATTTGAGCTTCATATTTTCATATCATTGTAATGTTATCATTTTGCAGCAGTTCTCTATAAAAGAATGCACAATCATAGCCTGCAGTTTCTTATCTATAACAGTGTGCTTCATATTTATCATGCATGTAGTGTGAGGCTTGTATTGTATTGATGGAATGACTGATTCCTCAAGTCATTACATTCCTTTTACTGCTGTAATCATATATGTTGGCTATTTACATCTTCTCACAAGCAAGCTCTTGAAAGTAACACTGAGAATCCATTGTATGTTCATACATTGTTGCAGCCCCATTCCTTAGGTAATTTCTGAAGGGAATTAGGTGTGGGAGGCTTGTCTCACCACCCTAGAAGGATTTCTTTGGTCCCAATTCTTGGATTTTGGCCTTAGACACATTGGTCTAAGGGATACAGGTCTTGGTATCAAATCCTGCTGCCTCCATTTCTGGAAAATGCGTTTTGCAGCCATGGATTGCTAGCCATTCTAGATTTGGAATATTACACAATTGCTTTATAAATATAAAGTTGACATTGAAATTTCGTTATGACCCACATGAGAAAAATAATTGTTATTAATATTTTTTAGTCAACTACATATTAAACATTAAAATAATTACACATCAAACTCGTACTAGAAGTAGAAAACACCTATCTACTTGTGTAACCATAAAATTAAATGGATGATAAATGTTGATATGCATCGATCATGATAAGCATCAAAACAGTTCATGATACATCTTACATTGTTAAAACTAAAATAATCACAACAAATAACTAAATTATAACGATTGGAAATAATGTTTAATACTGAGAGGGGCAGTGAATCAATATTAAGGATAACTTAAACTTTTAATGCCAATTATCACTTTCACACTGAAACTTGGAAATCATTATGTGTGCGACCGCCATCAAATCATGTGCAACAAATTAAATCAACTCACATAAACATACATACCAAAAGCATGAGAAAAAAGCACATAGAACAAAAAATATTTAGCATGGAAACCCAAAGGGAAAAAACAACCAATATTTATTTTATGATGTAAAAATGATCTCCCACTCTATTAAATCAATTTGTTTGTGAGCCACCACTCACTGGAAGCACCAACTCCCTTAGATTTCTTTCTATCACCCACTAGAAAGAAGCCCCAACTCCCTTCTTCTGTTGACACCTATCCAACTTACCAGAAGCACCAAATGAAGCACCAAATTCTTGGATATGTTACAAGCACCAACTTGCATATTCATGGATTTATAGCAAGCACCAAATTTTTGGAGGCACCAACCCCCAATCTCTCTTCAGATATCCACTCATTATATGGAAGCTCCAATTCCATGTTTTGGAGGCTCTAGCCCACACTCGATAAGGAAATGATTGATCATTATTCTCGGCATCCACTCTACCTGATTTAAGCTCTGCATTCAACAACTTTGCCCTCTATTATCAACAACATACACTTAACCTTCTCCTCACTCTATCCACTCTACAACAATACTATGTATTTTTCTTGTCTTACTCATTTTGCAGCAACATACATTCCACTCTCAACCCTCATGCATTCAACATGCTCGCTCTTGGACCCTGTATATTTCACACGCACTCTTGACTTTACATAAAAATGCATTCACACATGCTCTCTCGAGCTCTCTCAACTTCACACACCAACACACACAACAACCCTGCATTCCACTTTGTCTGACTATACATTACAGATTTTTGCTCCTCTTCTACACGGGGAACAATGTAGTCCCTATTTTCATTCACAAATTTTAGAAGCAATTACTTCAACATTTCTTACCATTCTATTGTTCCATCAAATTAATCAACCACTGCAGTTGTTTTAAATTTGAGAATAGGCCGTGGAGTCTTTTGCCATGCTGAAAATTAAATCTCATTCCACCTACACACTCAAGGAGCACCACAATTAAATTTTTCCTATTTAATTATTTGAACATTTGTGTGTCCTTCCATGCTTATTAATTAAAGCTCAAAAAGCTCAAAGTGTACTCCAGCACGACTCACTGATTTGTGGTAAAATCTCCATTATTCTCACGACTATATCCTCATGGAGAAGAAATGTAACATGTAATCAACGTGCATGTAGTTGATTTGTTGTATAGATCTTGTTCTCAAGTATGCTCACCCATGTTATGGGTAGAGCTTCATTAATCAACTCCAATGATCAAGGTCCTTCCAACCTTGTGTATTTTTTCTATACATTCGTAATTAAATCCAACAACAGCTCTGATGCACTGACATAGTTAGCGAAGTCACCAAATAAGACTTTCTTAAGCCAAAATGTTGTTGACTTAGTGATTCCAAATGCCCATAGATATTTAATTTAGGTCATTAGTGCTTAATACCTTTATGTGTGCTCATAACACTTTTCACCATATGGCCCCACGAACCTTTTGAAATTCTCACAACACCCTTTTTTTATTGTACCCAACTCAAAGGTCCAAGGTCTCGCAACACATAAAAAACACCACAAAACCAAATCTTGGGCATGCTTTTCAATGCAAGTTGGGCAGTCGAAGGTCACTAGTAAAACTAATATACTTATTATCATTGGGATAGTTTTTAGGTCTGAAATGGGCCTCCTAAGGAAATTATAAAATAATGTTAGATTACAATATCAAATTTTAGAGGGGAAAAAAGAAAAAACTACTCTTTCAACTCTTATTTTCAACTTATCTCCCTATGAGTTTACTCACATTTTGAGAAAGAACACTCATTGGATGAAAAATTTTATTCTTCATCCAAGGAGTACCCATATTGCATAACTTCGATGGACCCTTCTACATGCAAAATGAGAAATACATGAAAAACGTGATTGCAATCACATTTTTTCATGTATTTATAATTTTTCGTGTAGTAGGGTCCATCAAAAGTATGAAACATGGGTTCTCCTTAGATGAGGAATTAAATTTTGCATCCAATGAGTACTCCCACTCGAAATTTGAGTAAAAACTTAGGGAGATAAGTTGAAAATACAAGTTGAAAAAATACTTTTATTATTTTATTATTTTTTAATCTTTTTACTTTTTTACCCCAAAAATGGTGAATCATCCTCTATGGTTGAAATCATTATCTTAAATCCTATTTTTTCTTATAAAGTTTATTTTGGTTGTACATTTTTCTTAGGAGGCCCATTTTAGACCTCAAAATGTCTCTAATGGCACCTATATTTACCTCTAACTACTTAACTAGTCATCGAGGTTCGACTTGCCTGAAGGCCTAACTAGCTCGGAGACTTCACTAGCTTCAAGGCTTGAACTAGGGTTAATTCTATTTATTTTTCACTGAAAACTAAATACATAGGAATACTTCACAAAACAACCCCATGGCGTGAAATTCAATGTCCTACCTCACCATCAACTTACAACATGCTAACATCATTTGGGCCACATGGCATGTCCTAGGTTGTGACACGTGTCACCCATATTTGGCCCACTTAACCTATTAGAAATGCCAAAAACACTTGCCACATATCCTCTTCCTTTGCTTCCATGTCACATGAAGCTAATGTCATCTTCCACCCTTGTTGCCACCTGTGCTCCACATATCACCCTTGCTAGTTGTCTTCCTGCATTAGTTCTCGCATATGTCAGAGGTTGGAGTCAATTATATGAGCTCTTTTCTAAACCTTTTGACTTGGCTAACTACCAACTAGACCATGACCTCAACTAGAAGTTGGTCCCACATAGGTCGGGGGTCATGGATGATTTCCATTTTGAACTTCTGCTGCAAGACTTGACCTTTGACTAGGCCTGAATCACCTAAGTCTCATCCTTTCTCCAAAATCCTCCTAAGCCTCGAGTCAAAGAAACTTCATAAAAAACACAAGGGAGAGGAAAAAACTTGAGTTGTGCAATATTTCCTATTGACCTTTTAATCTGTAAACTTTGACCAGCAAAAAATCATGATCTAGAAGGCATTTTCTAGACTTTAGCATACTATTGGAAAGCTATTTAAGAGCACTATCCAACTATGTAATTTCCATATACATCTGAGCTTGTATCATGAAGTAGAAATTATCTCAAATACAAATACATCCACCCATCATAGCTATAAGATTTTAAAGCTTCTTTGCATATCCTCCTACTATGATCGTTCTCTACCAAATACTGTAGCAACCGTAGGACTCCTTGTTACAAGTCATTTTGTCACCATGACACTTGATGGATAAAATGGATATCTCGCCATCCATACACATGTTTCAATACACTCAAACATCTAAAATCCTTGAATAAATCATGAATTTTGGGTAACATGGCCTTTTAACTTGTTTAGTATGAGTTGCGTGCTTTTCCTAGTTGTTTTCTGTGCATGCACAATTTCTTCCATTGAAACCTACAAATAACTGTGCTATGTTTTCCATTGTAGACTGAACACATGGCTCAAAAAAAGTAAAAATAAAATGTAAGTTCTAGTATCCTTGTTGGGTGGATATATCCCAACTAGAAGCTTCTTGGTCATATCTATTCAAGCCAAACTCCTCAGAACATGGAGCTAATTCCGTTTGATTAAGGAACCCTAATCCCACTATTAATGGATCTCATCCCTCTTTTGTGGATCTGAAACCTCCTCTATTTGTCCTATAAATTGAGTAGAGGCTAGAGGGTTAGGGGAGTTCACAAAAGGTAGTATTATGCTGATGAATTTAGAATGGAAATCTTATCATCCAAGGAGAGGATTTGAGGCATTTGGGAGGAAACTCATGACATCAAGGCATGGTTGTAAGGCTATTATTTTATCTTTGAATTAACACAAATGAATCCTTTTTCTCATTGTATTGTCTTATTGAAATGATGATGATTTATGTTCCTTATGTATTCATTAAGATGATTTCAATTTCTAATATCCTTTATCATTAGTTTAAGCTTGTTTTGAATCATTATATTGCATATGCCTTTTCTCTCTTTTATGTCTATGTTTGCAGGTCTTATGAAAGCATTGAGGAGATACATTAGGATGAATCATGGATCTCCATCAAGAATTTCGCTAATAGGTAAGAGCGCCACTCTCCTTCTCTTGTTTTGATGATTTAAACAAATTTAGCTTAGGGAAAGAGTTATTCAATTGTCTGTTTATTTCTATTTTCCCTTTAGGAATCTAGGGAGATCACTCTTGTCCGTAAGAGGGATTTGTCCACTTAAAAAATTGGTGATTCCACTGGGGAACATATTAGTTCTCTTCCTTTTCCTTGGTTTTGATTTCCAATCTTTTTTGTTTGACTGTATCTAAGTATTGGCAAAGTTATGACCTTTTATATACTTTGGGTTGATTGCCTTGATTTTATTTTTTCTTGAACTTTCCTTGACCTATGCGGTTCTACTTTAGTGGCAGAGGGAAGATTTGCATAGTTTTCTTTCAGCTACAGTGCACATGCGCACTGGACTTAACCGTCTACCTGCACAAGCCTTTAAATTTTTTGAAAAAAATAAAATTTCTTATGGCCAGAGTCTAGATTTTAATTTATGAATGGTCATTTAGTTTGCTTTTATCTTCAGAATCTTTTTGTGAGCTTGTTTGAATGCCATAGTGAAGTCTTATTGAGAATTCATCCACTTCACATTTTTTAGTATGGTTTCATGTAGATTGTTTGTTGATTCATCAAAAAGGGTTAGGTTGATGTTTAAGATCACCGTTTCCTATCTTTTTCTATCAAATACACTTTATTTTTTATTAATATTACTTATTTAAGCAAAATACTTTGCTTATTTGTGAAGGATCTTTTAGATTAGTGAAGTTAAGGGTTTTCTCAAAGAATAACTGTTTTTTTGAAAGAGTGCTTCTATTTGCTGAATATTAAAATAGAATTATTCCTTTCTAGTTTGAAGTTTTCATAATTACACTTGTAGATGTCATTCATTTGGAGCATTCATTAAAAAATTTCACTTTTTGAGTTTGATTGGTTTCTCGACAAAATTGAAGAATTGTGAGTGAATTTTTTGTGAAAGAGACTTTGTATATTTATTTGAATTGAGTGAATTGAAATTTTCATTTAAATTTCTGCAACTAAATAATTTTCGAAGTAAAATTGGCATTTTGTGAAAAATAACGTTATTGTGTTTTGCATTTCTTTTGAAGATTAAAGAACCTCTCACTCTCCCATAACTAGGAATTCATCAGAAGGAAAAGATCACAATTTCATGTTTGAATGAATTAGAGTATTTTGAGTCTGTTGAAATATCATCAGTTTCAAGTCGATAACCCTCTGAGTAAGAAACAACATAATAACATAGTGTTAATTAAAATCAATCTAGAATTTTTACATTTTTTGGTCTCATTCCACCAACATATATCAGGTTAGTGCTTTGGAATAAGGAAGTGAGTAAAATTTCCAAAGCTATAAACAAATAGTAGAATCTCACGGTAGGGAGTAAATCCAGTTATTATAATTTTTCTCTAGGTAGCTATTCTTACACAAGAGTAAAAAACGAGGTCATATCGGACATGGTGAAGTAATCGTACCTGCGTCATTAGTTATGGTAGAATATTTTCATGCATTACAAACAAAGCCGAAAGGTACTTGGGGTCACTTGGAAGTAAACCTCATATTTACCATGTCAAGGAGCTTTCAAGGGGTTTGAACTTTGTTACTCTGCCCTTACGTGTACGTCAGACCTACATCTGTCCCCCCAATGATCCAAGTGGATATTGGTGGCCACCTGCCAATTCCTTGGTGGAACCCCACCATTGTTTCTTTCTTTTTTTTAGTTTCCTTAATTGTAGCACAATTTACTATTTTTGGCAGTTTTTCAGGTCTAGAACTTCCAGTGCCGTTTTGAGGCCCTAAACGACGTTTTTTGGGCATCAAACCTTGAAGAATATGAGTCTGTTCTAAACTTGATATTTGTTGTTAGCAATTGTAATCATTGGATAGATCTTTCTAATGATCTATCATGTGCGTCAAACAGAGAAATTGATGTACCAATTTAGCCCGACGGGGCCCATATTCTAGCGTTTCATATCCTAGGGTTAGGTTTTTGGATGTTTAGGGTTTTCCATTGTTTCTCAATAAAATATAGGCATTCGAGCCTCATTTTAACAAAAATTTCAGAGGCATGTAGCCACAACGTATCTTCTCAGAGATAAGCTACTAGTGCCCTAGATAGTTTATTTCTATTCTCTTTGTAAATAAATTTCAGTTCTTTGATATTAATGAAATGAAGTGTTATTTCCGCTGCATCTTTGTATTTATGGTTATTTTTGTATTTTTTTGCATTCTTGCATAAATTTAGATCAATGGTATCAGAGCGGTATGCTCTTTCTCGATCCTTCTTTGCATGTCTCCAATGAGGTCGGGGTATAAGGAGTTAGTGCATGATCTGGTTGAACCTTTACAAGATCAGCCTCGCAAACCACGATGACTGCCCATGGGGGACGAAAATAAATACGAGGGAGAAAGATATCCTATCAAAATATTGCTCGAGGAGGCCCTTGAAAAACAAAGGAATGTGATTATGGATAACTTCACCCAGATCCTTCAACGACTGCCCACAGGTGGCGCATTTGCATCCAGCAACCACTTTGGAGGCACAACCCCTTTTAAAGTACAAGTACAGTTTGGCATTCCCATATTTGATGGCCAATATATGTAGAAACCGTAGATAGATGGTTGAATCTATTAGAAGGATATTTCTTGGTTCATTACTTTTCCGACCGAGAGAAGATTATTTTTTCACCGCTCAAAGCCGCCCCCCATTTCAAGGACTGGTGGGAAACCTACTGTGAGAAAAAGGACGAGGTGGAACCCTCTCGGTTCTCGGCCGTACCAACTTGGAATTATTTCTGAGATGCCATCAAGGAACAATATTATCTCATGGGGAACTATGATGATAAGTACATACAATGGACTACGTTGCGACAACAAAGGGATCAAGATGTTCATGAGTTGATGAACCTGTTCCATACCTTGCGTACAAATTTGGGTATCAAATATTTGGAGAAAATTTTTGTGTTGAAGTACTGTAGTTGTCTGCACAGATACATTTAGGAGGAAATGAAATTCCTTGACATCCCCTCGATTGGTAAGGCATACCAGTATGTTGCCAAGATTGAGCAAAAATTCAAATAGAAGAAGCGAGACTTTGGATCTGTGAATCAAAAGCAAGTGAAAGGTGCCCAAAAACTATAGAACAAAGGAAAAAGCCAAGGCACGGCGGCTCAAGACAACCTTCTAAATCCACAATCAAAGTAAAACACCACGAAGCCCAAGAAGGACACGAGAACATGGTGTGAGTTGCATAAGAGCTCCACTCACAACACAAGTGAGTGTCGGGCCAAGCAATCAGTGGTGACCGAGATGAAGGCTTCTAAGTCAAATGCATGCTCTGACACTAAATCAGAACCCAATAAGGGGAATGACAGAGGGAATAAAATTATCGATGTGGAGCCTGATGCCACCATTTCCACCACAAAGATTCAAAAGGAAGAGCCGGAAGACCGAGAGGTGGAGGAGCGTCCCTTTCACTCTCAGATGTGGGTAAAGGGTTCCCCACTACAGTTCATTGTCGAAAGTGGGAGCCAAAAGAACCTCATTTCAGTAGAGGTCGAGAAGCAGTTGGGCTTTCCCACCATAGCAAACCCATAGTTATACACCATCGGGTGTCTTCACCAAGGATGAGATCTTTACGCAGCCAACAGTTCCATGTTCCCTACAGCATCAATCCCTTCACTGATGAGGTATTATGTGAAAATGCTCCTCTTGATGTTTGTGATGTATTATTAGGCCAACCATACTTGTGGAAGTGACATGCTGTGTATGAGTCCCAGCCTCATCCTGTTATTGTTACTTTGGGAAATAAGTTGTACAGGATACCAGAGGTACCGCCGCCTGCCACTATCTCTTTGGTTACTGCAAAACAATGCAGCAAGCTCATTTCCAAAACTAGGAAATTTGTTTTCCTGATGATCCGCCCTCATGAAAAGAAGAATATTGTGGATACAACCTCTAGACATGGTTCTTCCACACGAAAATAATAGGTGGAAAAGGTCATGGAAGAGTACTTGGACATCTTCACCTCACCCGCAGGTGCCTCTTCACTGTCAGGTCAAGCACCCCATCGATCTGACCTCAGGTGCGCCGCTCCCCCATGGACCAATCTATCGGTGCTTTGTTTTGGAGAACAATGAAATATAGAGGTAGATTTAGGCGATGCTGTAGAAAGGTCACATATGGCCAAGTTCATCATCGTGTGGGAGCTCAATCATGTTAGTGCAGAAGAAGGATGGGACTTGGAGACTCTGAATTGACAATCGGGTGCTAAACAAGATCATTGTCTAGAATAGGTACTCGATCCCATGGATTGATGACCTTCTGCACCAACTCAAAGGGGCGTAACATTTCAGGAAGATCGAATTGAATTTCGGTCTCACCGCGTACCAATTGAACTGTTTGATGTGTCGAAGACTACCTTCAAAGCCAAGAGGGCCTTTTCGAATGGCTAGTAATGCCTTTCAGGTTGACGAATTCTCCCACAACCTTCATGAGGCTGATGAATGACATCTTGCAACCATTCACCAACTCATTTGTAGTAGTGTACTTGGATGGCATCTTGATATTCAGCCATACTTGGGAATATCACCTCCACCACATCTAACAGGTCCTCCAAACACTGCGGAAACTCAAGTTGTGTGAAAATTTGGAGAAGTGCACTTTTGGCATGACCCAGGTTCAGTATCTAGGATAAATTATTAATGAGCGGGGGGTGCATGTAGATCCAACCAAGATCCAAGTCATTCAGGATTGGCCAAACCCAACCATTCTAACAGAGCTTCACATATTTCTAGGTCTTTCTAATTTCTACTACAGGGTTGTGTTGGGATTCTCTCATATCACTTGGCCCTTGAGTCAAGTCACCAAGGAAGGAGTGGCATATCACAGTGAGACACTATGCTATTGGGGAAATTCAATAGTTGTAGTCCTCAGATAGAAATTTCTAATGATGTATCACGTGCATCAAACGGAGATAGTATGCCAAAGTTACGAGCCCGAGAAATTGATGTACCAATTTACCCCGACAGGGCCCATATTCTGGCGTTTCATCTATTGAAGTTTGCAACAAGAAATAGTGAAGGAGGCATCTTGAAACATCATCCTTGATCCTAGCTGGAAAATAATCACCTAAACTAGGTGGGACAAGCTATTTTTAGGTGTATGTCTATTTTTAGACATGGTGAGCATATTCTATAAGTTTCAAGATGCTATTTGTATATGGTTGGTCAAATGTGAAAAATAGATGAGATTCTATTTTTAGAATATTTGGCGAAGTCTATTTATAGATCGTCGATCTAAAAATAGATGCGTGTCGATTATTATTAGCTCTTAATAATAATCAGACTCTAAACAACAACTTATTCTCTTGGAGCACTTCAGTTCAGTGCACAGATGTGGCACAGTAGCTGACAGAAGGAATTACGCTATTCCTAAGGGTTTACTGGAGCTAATGTATGAAGGACTCAGTTAGAAATCAAGTGGCAGAGTTATGACATAGTTGGAAGAAGTAGCTATGGAGTTGTATTTATTTTAACTCAGTTAGACTCAGTTGAGCTAGTTTTATCTAGTCTAACTGATTGATACACTAGTGAGAGTGGAGTGAATTAATTAGTTAATTAATTCACAAATAATAACTCACTAATAAATTGAACAATACATCAATTAACTACAGTTCATGGCAGTTTCATGTACGTTTTAACCCTGAACATAAATTATCTACACACGAATCTTATAATAGAAAATAAACAATAGCGAGAGCATAAAACATAAAACAGATAAACACAGAGATTTTCCCTTGGATCCCAAATTGGGACGACCAACTTGATTTTTCATTATATTCCTTTTAGTGTTACAACACATATATATACATGCTGAAGCATACATAAACCCCAATCCATTAACACTGGATTAGAACATAACCGTAGTTCCCTTGACCGGATCTACAAAATACCAGGGGCCAAAAACCATCGTACCCCAAAACCATGTGCAAACTCATGCACAAAACATGGGTGGGTCTGCCTATGAGTGGGTCCACACACCAAAACAATTTTCGTTGGGGCGCTGCCCCAAACCCCAACAGTGGGGGCTGCCTCCCCCTTTGTGACCCCCCTGCTGCGCCCGGCGCAACGTACATCGCGTGGGGCTAGTCGTGGAAAGAATATAACACATACCCAAAATTCTCCCACTTGTTGTTTTCTTTCCACAGGAGTGCTTAGTCATTGGGCCAATTCTTCAACACCCATTGTTTCTCTACACCAAGAGAACTTCTGAGTGCTCATAGAATTCATTAATGCATCTGCAACATTCTTCAAAGTGTCCGCCTTTATCAGCAACACCCTTTTAGCCTCAACCATATCTGTAACAAAGTGATATTGAACATCAATGTGCTTTCTCTTTGAATGGTAAGCAGGGTTCTTAGCCAAGAAAATTGCACTTTGGCTATCACAGTCTATCCTTATAGCTTGCTGTACCAACCCCATACTTGAACATAATCTCTGCAACCAAACTGCTTCCTTGCTTGCATGAGTGGCTGCTATGTATTCTGCCTCTGTAGTTGAAAGAGCCACTACAGACTGTCTTTTACTCATCCAGCTGACTGCGCCTCCAAATAGGCTAAACACATACCCACTTGTAGATCTTCTTTGGTCCAGATCTCCAGCCCAGTCTGCATCAACAAAACCATGAATGTCCAATATTCTTTCCAATCCTGGTCTTCCCTGGTAGCACAAGCCATAATCACTAGTGCCACGTAAATATCTGAAAACCCGCTTCACTACTGTCCAATGCTCCTTCCCTGAGTTTGACATAAACCTGCTCAATACTCCCACTGCATGTGCAATGTCTGGTCTAGTACAGACCATTGCATACATCAGGCTACCCACTGCACTTGCATATGGAACACGGGATATATCCTCCTCTTCTTCTTGTGTCTTGGGACACTGTTCAGCAGATAGCTTTACACCTACATGAATAGGAACTTTCACCGGTTTACTATCCTGCATATTGAACCTTTGCAATATAGTCTCGACATACTTCCTCTGGTTTAACCAGAGCTTCCTCTTTGCCTGATCTCTCTTAATTTCCATGCCCAAAATATAGTTTGCAGCACCAAGATCCTTCATTTCGAATTTGGAGAACAGTTGGGTCTTCAAATCTTGGATAATTTCTTTGTCATTTCCAATCAACAACATATCATCCACATACAAGACCAAATAAATAACACGGTCACCAGTTAATTTAAAATAAACACAGTGATCCTCCTTGCTTCTGGTGAAGCCAAGTCCCCGTATATAGGTATCAAATTTCTGATACCACATCCTTGGTGACTGTTTTAACCCATACGGAGACTTCTTCAACCTGCATACCAGTTCTTTCTTACCCTTCACCATAAAGCCTTCAGGTTGCTTCATGTAGATCTCCTCTTCTAGATCCCCGTGAAGAAATGTTGTCTTCACATCCATCTGTTCTATCTCAAAATCAAATGCAGTAGCAATAGATAAAAGTAATCTAATAGAAGTATCTAATAGAAGTAACTTTGGCAACAGGAGAAAAAATATCACCAAAATCAATTCTCGGCACTTGGGAATAACCTTTTGCCACCAACCGAGCTTTGTATTTCTCCACCTTGCCTTCTACCTTCATCTTCTTTTTAAACACCCATTTTCTCCCAATGGGCATCCTTCCAGCCGAAAACTCCACCAGATACCATGCCTCATTTTTCTGCAAGGATGCCATTTCATCAACGATGGCCTCCTTCCAGAGTTTTCCATCCTATGAATCTACTGCCTCCCTGATAGTTTTGGGATCATCATCAGTTATAGTTAAGGCTGCTAAACCTTTAGTTAAACTGAGAGGGGGGGGGGGGTGAATCAGTTTAACACATTCATGAATTTTTAAAATTTTTCATTTAAACTTATTTACACTTTCATTTCATATCCAACTTAATAGGTGAGTAATTTTAGAATGTGAGCAGCAAGAATTAATATAAAATAACAGTAGACTTAATATGAGAGCAACAGGTATTAAGAAGATGATATAAATCAGATCAAGACATAAATATCATGCATAAAGACACCAGATATAAGTGGAAACCCATAAAGGGGGAAAACCACATCTTATTATTGTTGTGATGCAAAGGCAAGCTCCAACTCCCTCTCACCACTGTTTTTCTGCAGGCACCAACCTACAGGAGGCTCCAACCTCAGTCAGCTACAACTGACAGATATCAAGCTGCAACTTGATAGGGAAGCTCCAACTTCTTCAATTTATAAACTGAATGTTTGCTAATTTACCTCAGATATCAACTCTGTTCTGTAGCTTCTCTTTCTGCTTTTCTTTTCTTAATCTTCTCTGCCTGTCTCTTTTATACTCTGCCTTCTCTATATTTACTCTCTCTGACATCTTTCTGCATATCCAGTTGATATTATTTATAAAGTTCCTCACATGACTGTTTGTATTTCACAAGGAATTTTGATTGAACAATCATGACTCTTTGGCTTTTGTCTATTCATTCCTTTTATTTAACTCATTTTAGATTTATAACAATATGTACAAATTTTCATGTCACAGTGGAATTTTTTCTTTTCCTTAGGATACTTGCCAATGCATCACAAACAATAAAAAATTAATTGCAACATTTACATTCAGATTTTCAGTTACACACTTCAATTTCACTGAGCTTCTTTTTTGGATTTTGGCTTGACTGGATTTGTCTTTTCTGCTGCTGTTTCTCTCCCTTTTGTTCTTGTAGGCTCTCTTCTTCATTGCAGTTGTATAACTGTGGTACATATAACTGTCTTTTAATATCACTCCTGGGAAATTTCAATACTTTCAATTTCTGCAGTGGCAACCTTTGCATGCTGAATCTTTGTCAATACACTTGTAAGGATTCGGGTCACAAGGAATAGCTCCCTTTTGTAGAAGTCCAAATTTGGTAAATACAGAAAACACAAAGTTTAATTATCAACTCATTGATAGCGGTAACTCTGCACAGTCCCGTTTTCCCCAGGTCTTCCACATTTCTTCCGGTAGATAATTCAATATTTTCCACAACTTTTTAATTCAATGTATTCCCCACAGTACAATTCGGCTACAATACGAGTGCACCACCTTCCAACCTTAATCTCCCCATCTTATTTTAATAACCCAGCAACCCTTAAATAAACATCTTTAACGTATTATGGACTTTTATTCTATCGTTGAACCTTATAACTAAGGTTCCAATGGTTAATAAATACGCATATGGATGCATCATACAAGATTTGATATTTTACATATATATATATATATATATATATCAGCACATATATATGTTTCAGACCTTGGGAATTTTAAATATATATCTCAAGTTATAATTCAGTTGAACCGCTTATAACATTCCTTTGGCTCCGGGCCCACATATATGATTCGCGGGACTTCAATGGAATACATATGCCCATACCTTTGGTTAAACTCCGTGCTACTTCCCAATATGATCACCGTCAAATCGCTTACCTCCAGATCGACGACTTGTGTCAATATCGCTCCGCATCTTTGGTCGATGGTTAATGAGCGATGGCGCGCATTGAACAACGGTTTTGGAACTTCGCTCGACGCCACGTGTCGAGCTTTCTATGGAATCGCTCGCGAATGGGGAAAACCGCTTGCTCCACAAAAGCGGTGCGATGTACACTGGAAACCGCCGTCACTGTTCACTCTAAACCACGCTCATTGTTCCTCTTGGTCACGGTTCCACTTCTCCACTCCAGGTTCCACTCAGCTTCCGCTATAAGGTTCCGTCTGTTCTATTGGAAGAGGTTCTCCTCTTCACGTAGTCACGGTGTTTCTTCATATTACAGCCTCATTCCTCGGCGTTCCTTTCATCCATCTACTCCGACGCATAGCTCCGCCATGCATAACCCTTGCGGCTATGTTTTACAGTGCTCACAAGCATTGGATAATTAACCACAATTCTATAATAACTTCTATCAATCCAGACGGACATGATCAATCACCGGGTTATTTAATTGCTATGGAATTCGATACTCTCATCAAGAACACATGGGATTATTCATATCGATAACCCAACAATCCTCCACACAGAAATTCATTCAGAGCATTTCCCATACAAGTATTATTGTGCCATCACCTGATTTCATAGTTTCCTTTGCGGGTTCACTGTGTTATGACTGTAATTTCCTTAGTATATATATAACCTCACAAACTATACTCCACAGTAAATCCATGTATAGAGTTAATCATAATTTCACATAGGAGCCATTTATACTTCGAATTACAGAGTCTCACCATACCCATGCAATGCTGAACACTTAAAGATACCCACTCTGCACCTTGAATAGTTTTCTAGCAAGAGGTTTGGTAAATATATATGCTGTTTGTTCTTTTGTTGGCACATATTCCAGCTTTACTATCTTCTGAGCCACTTGTTCTCGAAGAAAATGATACTTGATTGGGATATGCTTAGTTTTTGAGTGAAGCAAACGATTTTTAGATATACTTATAGCACTTGTATTATCACATTTGATTGAGATAGGTTCATAAATGCTTACCTTTATGTCTTGGAGAGTTTGCTTCATCCACATGACTTGTTTACAACATGCTGCTGCTGCTATATATTCTGCTTCTGCTGTAGATAGAGAAATAGATGTTTGTTTCTTGCTTAACCATGCCACCAGACTTTCTCCTAGATAGAATGCACCTCCACTTGTGCTTTTCCTGTCATCTACACAGATGGCCCAATCTGCATCTGTGTATGCTATCAAAGTGAATTTTTTACTTTTAGGATACCAAAGTCCAGATTGTGCTGTTCCTTTTAGATATTTGAATATTCTTTTTACTGCCAGAAGATGGTTTTGTTTAGGTGCTGCTTGATATCTGGCCACTAGTCCTACTGCTAGCATGATGTCTGGTCTTGATGCAGTCAGATACAACAGACTTCCTATCGTGGATCTATAGAGTTTTTGATCTATGTCAGCAGACCCATCATCAGCACACAGCTTGCATCCCGTGATCATGGGAGTTTACATAGGTTTGCAGTCCTCCATTTTGAACTTTTTCAACATTTCTTTTAAGTATTTTTCTTGTGAGATGAACGTACCTGTGTTCTTTTGCTGAATTTGAAGTCCTAAGTAGAAAATGAGCTCTCCAGTCATATACATCTCAAAATCTGTTTTCATCTCATCAGCAAACCCTTTTGCTAGTTCTTCTCTATTGCTTCCAAACATAATGTCATCAACATATACTACAACAATTAGGAGTTCATTTTCATGGGCTTTTATGTATAGATTGCTGTCTACTCTACCTCTCTTAAAGCCTTGTTTTTGCAAATATTTATCTAGTCTTGAGTACCAAGCATGAGGAGCCTGTTTCAGTCCATATAGAGCCTTTTTCAGTCTGCACACATAGTCTTCTCTGTCTGTTAAGGAGAAACCTTCTGGTTGTTCCATGTAGACTTCTTCTTCTAGTTCTCCATTCAGAAATGAATATTTCACATCCATTTGGTATACCTTGAAGTCTTGGTAGCATGCAAAGGCTAGAAACATTCTGATGGCTTCCATTCTGGCTACAGGAGCAAATGTTTCATCATAAAGAAATCCTTCAACTTGTGAATATCCTTTGCAAACTAGTCTGGCTTTATTCCTGATTACCTGTCCTTGCTCATTCATTTTTTTCTTGAATACCCATTTTGAGCCTATGACATTTTTCTCAGTGGGTCTAGGAACTAATTCCCATGTATTGTTTTTCTCAATTTGGTCCAATTCTTCATTCATAGCATTTACCCAAGACTTGTCCTTGCTGGCATCTTCAAATTTCTTTGGCTCTATTTGTGACAACATGGCTATATAAACCTCTTCAGTTTGTTCTGTTAGTTGTCTTCTTGTTTGGACCCCTATTCTCTTGTCTCCAATGATCTGATCTTCAGGATGGTTCTTCTGAGTATATCTTGAGGGAGCTTTAGAACTCAGCTCTGTATCTTTTGGTGTCTTGCTTGATTCCTCATCATCTTGGTTTTCTTCTTCATGGTTGTCTGATGGACTGCAGTAGACTGTATCTCTTGCATTGTTTGGAAGTTCTTCTTCAAATCTCACATCAATGCTTTCTACTATTTTTCGAAGAGTCTTGTTGTAGCATCTGTACCCTTTACTTTTGGATGCATATCCGAGAAATATTCCTTCATCTTCTCTTGCATCAAATTTTCCAAGATTTTCATCATTATTCTTTATGTAACACTTACTTCCAAATATTCTGAAATGTTTGATTGAAGCTGGCTTTCTATGCCACAGTTCATAGGGAGTTTTATCACTACTTGGCCTTAAGTGAGATTTATTAAGGATATGTACTACTGTGTGCACTGCTTCTGCCCAGAAGGTTTGAGCTATATTATTCTCTTGCATCATGGCTCTGGCAATTTGTTGAACATACCTGTTTTGTCTCTCTGCTACTCCATTTTGCTGAGGTGTTCCCGCAATAGTAAATTTTTGCTTTATCCCATGTTCATTGCATAGTTCAGCAAATTCATAATCTGTAAATTCACCTCCTCTGTCTGATTTGATGCATTTCATCTTGCATCCTGTTTGATTTTCTGCTAATGCTTTGAAGATCTTAAATTTTTCCAGACCTTATGATTTGTTCTTGAGAAATGGAACCCATGTCATTCTGGAGAAATCATCTATTATCAGCATGAAGTAGAATTCTCCACTTGGAGTTTTGGTTCTTGCGGGTCCACACAAATCCATGTGCACAAGTTGTAGAGGTCTTCTTGTTGATAAATCATCTTTGGCCTTGAAGGAAGTACGATTCTGTTTGCGTAATTGACATGCTTTGCATATGGTATTAGAAGGCCTATTTATTTCTGGCATGTCTCTGATAACTTTCTTCTTGCTTAGTCTGATGATGTGATCGAAGCTGAGATGTCCCAAACTTTTATGCCATAACCATGACTCTTCTAGTTTGCTAAGATGACATGCTTCATCTTCCTCTTTCACAATGTAAACATTACTCTCTGTTCGAACTCCTTTGAGTAGAGTCTTACATGTGGTGCTTGATCTGACTTCACAATCTTGTGCTCTAAAAAGAACTTCACAGCCTTTGGCACACATCTGACTGACACTTAGTAAATTTTCTTTCAGCCCATCTACAAATAGTACATCTTGGGCCTTTCCTCTGCCATTGTCTATGTTGACTGAGCCTTTTCCCTTGATCTTTCATGATTTATCATTGCCAAAAGTAACATTGCCAGATTTATTTTCATCAAGAGTTATAAACTTGCTTTTGTCTCCTGTCATGTGTTTAGAGCAGCCACTGTCCAAATACCATTGGCTTTTCAGATCTTGAACAGTTAGAGCTAGGTCACTCTAATTCACCTTCTTTATCCACTGGAGGCACCCTTTTGTTTGGTATCTTTTGTGAGGTGATGAACTACATCTTCTTATAAGACATTTGGAAGGTATATGTCCAACTTGATTACATACACAACATTTGATCATAATTTTTGTAGAATTATGAGTATGAACAGAATTTATTTGATTCATACACCTTCTTGAGGTGTTAAACATCAATCTTTGTCCATACTTTCTACACTCAATGATTTTATGGCCAAATTCCTTACAATAAAAAAAGTAACCATAGAAACTATTTGCATACCTGATGTAAGGTTGTCTCTTCCATTTGTTTGCTTGGGGCAATCTCTTCAATGTTTGCATCTTTTGCTGGTTTGAATTACCTCTCCTTGCATGAAAATATGCAGCAATGTGTCCCAGCTTATAGCAGACATAACATGTGGCATTCTTCATTGGAGGGAAGAATCTCCTTTGATGGTTTCCAAATTTTACATACTCAGGGGTCTTAGTATTTATTATATTCTTTGCTACTAGTGGTTTCTTCTGATCTCTATCTTCCTTATTATAGGTTTCTTCTTTTGTAGGAATATTTTGAGCTGCTTCGTCATTCTTCTTTGCTTTTACAAAAATAATCTCTCTATCAACCTTTTCTTTTCCTTTACTTGATTCTCCTTCATAGCCTATTCCAGTTTTTATCATAGGGGATCTTTGAGCAACCAGAATTTCATTCAACTTACTAGAGCTTGTTGTTTGAGAAGAGTTTATAACCACTTCTCTTGTTCTCGGGTTTTATCCTTGATTTGCTGAAGTAACATGTCTTCTATCTTCTTGGCTTCTTCAAGCTCTACCTTTAGATGCATGAGAACTTCTGAATTTTGTTCTTCTCTTACATACTTGAGAAGAATGTCATTTTGTTTTCTGCACTTCAGTTTGAGTCTGTCAATCTCCTCCAGAGCACTTCTTAGCTCCCCCTCAAGGTTGATTTCCCTTTCTTCTTCTTCATCTTCTAGCAGGAGTCCTTCAAGTTCTTCTATGGACATCAATAAGAATTCAGAGGTTCCTTCCTCACTTGAGGGTTCATCTGAATCTTCATATGTACTACTGTCTTGTTGAACATAGAAAGATTTTCTGCTGAACTTCTTTCCTTTCTACCAGTTCTTTGATTTATTTTTCTTTGACTCTAGAGCCTGATTCCTTACTTTATTGTGAGGACACTTCGCAGCATAGTGTCCAACTCTTCCATAGTTAAAGCATTTGAAAGGAAGTTTACCTTTGTATTTACCTGATCCTCTATCCAATTTCTTGAAAAAATTTTCCTCTTCTTCATCCGAGTAAGAGCATATGTTTCCCTCTTCTTCTTTCTTCTTTTCTGTTTTAAAGGCTGCCTCCCTCGTACTTGGCTTCTTCTGTGGGAGCCTCATCTCATATGCTGTTAGATTTCCGAGTAGCTGGTTCATGGTCAAGGTCTCCCAATTAGTTGTTTCTTCTATTGCAGACACCTTGGGATTAAAACTGGATGGAAGAGATCTTAGAATCTTTTGCACAATTATACTTTCTGACATGGTTTCTCCAAGAGATTTCATATTGTTAACAATTTCTGCAACTTTTAGGAAAAAACTGGCAATGTATTCATCATCATTCATTTTTAAGTTCTCAAATTGGGCTCTATAAACTTGAAGTTTGGAAGTCTTTACTTTCTTGTCCCCCTCATGGATGTTATCCAGAGTATCCCAAATTTCTTTGGGAGTGTCTTTGTGCATTAATTTAATAAACTCTGCTTCACACAATCCATTAAGGATGGAATTCATGGCTTTTGTGTTAGCCACAAAATCTTGTTTTGTTTCTTTCTCTGTGTCAGTTGCCTTTGGGGCATATCCTAATTCCACAACAGCCCAGACTTCTATTCCTAGAGACATTATGTATGTCCTCATTCTGATTTTCCAGAAAGCATAATTTTCACTAGTGAAGAAAGGGGCTTTATTGGTTGAGCGTCCTTCTTTACTAGCCATCTTGGGAACCTAGGATCTCCTTTCAGTTATTATACTTGTACAAAGGAACCCGCTCTGATACCAATTGTTAAACCTTTAGTTAAACTGAGAGGGAGAGGGGGGGGTGAATCAGTTTAACACATTCATGAATTTTTAAAACTTTTCATTTAAACTTATTTACACCTTCATTTAATATCCAACTTAATAGGTGAGTAATTTTAGAATGTGAGCAGCAAGAATTAATATTAAATAACAGTAGACTTAATATGAGAGCAGCAGGTATTAAGCAGATGATATAAATCAGATCAAAACATAAATGTCATGCACAGAGACACCAAATATAAGTGGAAGCCCATAAAGGGAGAAAACCACATCTTATTATTTTTGTAATGCAAAGGCAAGCTCCAACTCCCTCTCACCACTGTTTTTCTGCAGGCACCAACCTACAGGAGGCTCCAATCCTCAATTTTACAAGCTACAACTTGCAAGGAAGCACCAAATCCCTTCAATTTTCTGCAGGCACCAACCTACAGGAGGCTCCAACCTCAGTCAGCTACAACTGACAGCTATCAAGCTGCAACTTGATAGGGAAGCTCCAACTTCTTCAATTTATCAAACTGAATGTTTGCTGATTTACCTCAGATATTAACTCTGTTCTGTAGCTTCTCTTTCTGCTTTTATTTTCTTAATCTTCTCTTCCTGTCTCTTCTATAATTTGCCTTCTCTATATTTACTCTCTCTGACATCTTTCTGCATATCCAGTTGATATTATTTATAGAGTTCCTCACATGACTGTTTGTATTTCACAAGGAATTTTGAGTGAACAGTCATGACTCTTTGGCTTCTGTCTATTCATTCCTTTTATTTAACTCATTTTAGATTTATAACAATATGTACAAATTTTCATGTCAAAGTGGAATTTTTTCTTTTCCTTAGGATACTTGCCAATGCATCACAAACAATAAAAAATTTAATTACAACATTTACATTCAGATTTTCAGTTACACACTTCAATTTCACTCAGCTTCTTTTTTGGATTTTGGCTTGACTGGATTTGTCTTTTCTACTGCTGTTTCTCTCCCTTTCATTCTTGTAGGCTCTCTTCTTCATTGCAGTTGTATAACTATGGTACACAAAACTGTCTTTTAATATCATTGCTGGGAAATTTCAATACTTTCAATTTCTGCAGTGGCAACCTTTGCATGCTGAATCTTTGTCAATACACTTGTAAGGATTTGGGTCACAAGGAATAGCTCCCTTTTGTAGAAGTCCAAATCTGGTAAATACAGAAAACACAAAGTTTAATTATCAACTCATTGATAGCGGAAACTCTGCACAGTCCCATTTTCCCCAGGTCTTCCACATTTCTTTCGGTAGATAATTCAATATTTTCCACAACTTTTTAATTCAATGTATTCCCCACAGTACAATTCGACTACAGTACGAGTGCACCACCTTCCAACCTTAATCTCCCCACCTTATTTTAATAACCCATCAACCCTTAAATAAACATCTTTAATGTATTCTGGACTTTTATTCTATCGTTGAACCTTATAAATAAGGTTCCAATGGTTAATAAATCCGCATATGGATGCATCATACAAGATTTGATATTTTACATATATATATATAAGCACATATATATGTTTCGGACCTTGGGAATTTTAAATATATATCTCAAGTTATAATTTAGTTGAACCGCTTATAACATTCCTTTGGCTTCGGGCCCACATATACGATTGGTGGGACTTCAATGGAATACATATGCCCGTACCTTTGGTTGAACTCCGTGCTACTTCCCAATATGATCACCATCAGATCGCTTCCCTCCAGATCGACGACTTGTGTCAATATCGCTCCGCGTCTTTGGTCGATGGTTAATGCGCGATGGCGCGCATTGAACAACGGTTTTGGAATGTGTCGAGCTTTCTATGGAATCGCTCGCGAATGGGGAAAACCGCTTGCTCCACAAAAGTGGTGCGATGTAAACCGAAAACCGCCGTCACTGTTCACTCTAAACCACGCTCACTATTCCTCTTGGTCATGGTTCCACTTCTCCACTCCAGGTTCCACTCAGCTTCTGCTACAAGGTTCTGTCTATTCTATTGGAAGAGGTTCTCCTCTTCGCGCAGTCACAATGTTTCTTCATATTACAGCCTCATTCCTCGGCGTTCCTTTCATCCATCTACTCCAACGCATAGCTCCGCCATACATAACCCTTGCGGCTATGTTTTACAGTGCTCACAAGCATTGGATAATTAACCACGGTTCTACAATAACTTCAATCAATCCAGACGGACATGATCAATCACCAGGTTCTTTAATTGCTATGGAATTCGATACTCTCATCAAGAACACATGGGATTATTCATATCGATAATCCAACAATCCTCCACACAGAAATTCATTCAGAGCATTTCCCATACAAGTATTACTGTGCCATCACTTGATTTCACAGTTTCCTTTGCGGGTTCACTGTGTTATGACTGTAATTTTCTTAGTATATATATAACCTCACATACTATACTCCACAGTAAATCCATGTACAAAGTTAATCATAATTTCACATAGGAGCCATTTATACTTCGAATTACAGAGTCTCACCATACCCATGCAATACTGAACACTTAAAGATACCCACTCTGCACCTTGAATAGTTTTCTGCTTCTTTTCTATCCTCTGCTCCTTGACCGATGCTTCTCCTTACTTCTCTTTTTGCTATCTCCTTTGCCTTTCTTTTTCTATCTCTCTTTGTCTTTGTTTCCTCTGATGTCTCTGCTGCCTTTCTACCCCTTGAATGATGTTTCAGGTGCTCCTCTTTTGTCATCTCCTTTGTCATCAATGACAAAAATTCCAACAAAGTCAAAACCTGAACAGAAAGCAGATGGACTATACCTTTCTGGTTGCCTTCTTTCCCGAACTGACCTTCTCAATGTTGGAGTTTGTGGCTCTTCCTCTTCTGAATATTCTTCTGCTGTAGAGCCTGATTCATACTCCTTTAGCTCAAACTCTATTTTCTCAGGTTCCTTTGGTATGATTTCATGTTTAGAAACATATTTCACCTCTCTAAACACCACATCTCGGCTGTACACAACCTTCCTTATTTCCGGGTTCCAAAGCTTGTAACCTTTTAAACCATCCTTGTACCCAATAAAGATGCACCTTTCAGATTTATTATCCAACTTGGTCCTTTTCTCCTTTGGAACATGTACATATGCATCACATCCAAATACCCTTAGATGTGAAAGAGAGGGTTTCTTACCGGTCCATACCTCATGTGGAGTCTTATCCTCCAACACTGATGAAGGTGATCTGTTAACCAGATAGCATGCAGTCTCCACTGCCTCTGCCCAGAATTCTTGTCCTAACCCGGTACCATTGAGCATGCTTCTTGCCTTTTCCATCAGTGTTCTGTTCATTCTTTCTGCAACTCCATTTTGCTGAGGTGTGTATGGAGTAGTCTTCTGCCGTGCTATGCCACACTTCTTACAGAACTCTTCAAATTCCTTCTTGCAGAACTCCCCACCATTATCTATCCTCAATGCCTTTATCTTCTTCTCTGTCTAGTTTTCCACCAGAGCCTTAAATTCTTTAAATTTGTCAAAGAATTCAGATTTCTTCCTCAAGAAATATATCCATGTATTCCTTGAGAAGTCATCTATGAATGAAACATAGTACACAGACTTTCCCAGTGACGGAACTGACACAGGCCCAAACACATCACTGTGCACAAGTTCTAATATCTTATTCGCCCTCTTAGCACCAGAAGGAAAACTCACCCGATTCTGCTTCCCATATACACAATGTTCACAAAAATCGAAATCCAGAGAGAAATTAGACATACCTTCTACCATACCATTTCTATGTAGTATCCGAAGGCCCTTCTCTCCAATATGTCCAAGCCTTTGATGCCATAACATGGTATTTTCTCCAGAGATAGCTAGGCTTTCCGCTCCACTTTCAGGAACCACAGAACTGTTACACCCATCAATAACAGTGCTACCTTGTAGCTTGTACAGAGTTCCAGTCCAAACTCCCCGCATTAATACCAGTGCTCCCCGAACCATCTTGCAGGCATCTTTCTCAAACACTGTTTTTACACCTGCATCATCCATCTTGCTTACAGAAATCAGATTTCTGGCCAATGCAGGAATATGTAGAACACCAGGAAATGTTCTAATCCTTCCATCTTGTAGCTTCAGCTTGACCTTTCCACGTCCGATGATTCTGGCCTTCCTATCATCCCCTAGGAAGACATCAGCATCATATTTCTCATACTCATAGAACCACTCCCTATGGGAGTGAAGTGAAAGGATGCACCTGAGTCAATCAACCATGACTCATGATCTACATGTGTATTTGAATAAGAAGCCAAATACACATCCCCACCTTCATCCGAGGTGGTTTTTGCCTCTGCAGGAGGAGCATAATTAGATCCCTTTCCTTTCTCAGGAGCTTTAGATCTGCAGTCCTTTTTGTAGTGCCCTCCCTTTTCGCATTTCCAGCATACCTTTAGAAACTTTCCAAGAGATTTAGATTTCCCTCTAGATTTGGATCTCCCACTTGAAACCTTATTCTTGTTTCTATTTTGGGACCTTCCTCGTACAGATAAGGCCTCTCCATTCTGGCCCTCCGTATTTCTCCGTCTCATTTCCTCCGATAGCAAGGCTGAGACAATGTCATCAAAATTCAAGGTATTTGTATTGCTACCTATTGCAATAACCAGACTATCCCACGAGTCTGGTAGAGAACACAAAAAACTGATGCACTTATCTTCATCTGAGATTTTAATATCAACATATGACAGCTGACTTACCACAGTATTGAAGGCGTTCAGATGCTCTGTCACCGAGTCTCCATCCTTCATCCTCAGGTTATACAACCTTTTCCGCAGGAACAACTTATTCACCAGAGACTTAGATTGGTACAAAGTCCCAAGTTTTTCCCACAAATTCTTCATCGTAGCTTCCCCAGATACATTCAACAATTCTGAATCTGAGGCACACAACCGTATTGTGCTCTTAGCCTTCCGATCCAGTTTCTTCCAGTCTTCATCTGAAATTTTCATTGGTTTAGTACCCGGATCTACCACGATCCACTGATCTTTATCCACCAACAGATCGTCCATCTTGAGCTTCCACAACTCAAAAATCTGACCATTAAATTTCTCAATCTCTATATTTCCGCCGCTCGCCATCTTCTTTCACCGCAAGAATTGATCCCGTAGATCTCCCACTGAACAGGGTCTACCTCAGGCCCGAGCAAAAAAACCCTCAACAGCAAAGGCGTCCCCTTGAAGCCGAAAAAAATCTGATACCAAATGTAGGTTTTAACCCTGAACAGAAATTATCTACTCACGAATATTATAACAGAAAATAAACAATAGTGAGAGCATAAAACATAAAATAGATAAACATAGAGATTTTCCCTTAGATCCCAAATTGGGATGACCAGCTTGATTTTTCATTATATTCCTTTTAGTGTTACAACACATATATATACATGCCGAAGCATACATAAACCCCAATCCATTAACACTGGCTTAGAACATAACCGTAGTTCCCTTGACCGGAACTACAAAATACCAGGGGCTGAAAACCATCGTACCCCAAAACCATGTGCAAACTCATGCACAAAACATGGGTGGGTCCGCCTATGAGTGGGTACGCACACCAAAACAATTTTCGCCGGGGTGCTGCCCCAAACCCCAACAGTGGGGGCTGCCTCCCTCCTTATGATCCCCCTACTGCGCTCGACACAATGTACAGTGTGTGGGGCTAGTCGTGGAAAGAATATAACACATACCCAACATTTCAGTGGAGACCCAGTGGAGAGATAGGTGAAAGGGAAAGATGGACTATCTGTTGTGACCATAATGATGCATGAATTGCATCTCTATATAAGTTGGAGTTGCCAATGATAATAAAGAAGTCAATGAGAGTGGGATTAAAATGAATTGGTCTTTGTAATCAACTTGGATTGCGTAGTGGAGGTAGGCTAGCAGGTGGCAAAGATCGGTGCATGGATTTGCAAAATTGGTCCTTATTAGTGTATGAAGATTGCACTGTACTGAGAGCTTGTGATAAGCTTTGTATTCTTGTATGAGATTTTCATATGAGCTCCATGTTACATAATATATAGTTGGGGTTTTCAGCTTCAGGCTTTCCCGATTAAAAACTGTGTTATGTGCGATTGAATATTTTTGTTTATGCTTCACATGTGTGTGCAATTAATTTTTCCACAAAAGATCAACAAGTGGAATTGATTCTGTATTTTGCATGAAGTTAAATAGTGTGAGATCAGGAGAATCAAGGACATATGCATGCTTAGTGCATATAATTTCTACATGGTATCAGAGCATTTTTGATTGAATATTACAGTTGTGAAGTGAGTTTATGTTGGTGGACAATTTGAATTTGCTGCAGGAGTTTCTTGGTGCGACAGTTGAGTATACATTGAAATGTCTTTCAATGGGCTGTGGTTGGAGTATGCACTCGAGGGAAACTCTAGCTACATAGCCTGGAAGGACAGGATGGAGGCGGTGCTTGAAGATAATGGCTTGAAGGAATTCATTGAGAGAGATGTTCCTAAGCCCACTTCGGCGGATGTTGCAGTACTTGACGCATGGAAAAAGAAGGTAGCAAGGGCGAGGAGGATTCTGTTGGAAGGTGTGAGAGACCATATTGTCTTAAGCCTTCATGGGAAAGCCACTCCATATGCTATGTGGAAGGCTTTGATAGATTTTTTCCAAAGCAAAAATGACCAGAGGAAGTTGGTGCTTAAAGACAAGCTCAGAAACATCCTTGGCAGATTCCACATGGAGGAAGTATATTGTGGACATCCTTGGCAGATTCCACATGGAGGATTTTAAACCCATGTCGACACCGATGATCACCAACTGGAAGAAGCTTCATGATTCGGATTCCAAGTTGGTGGATCCCACACTATACAGACAACTGATTGGTTCCTTGATGTATTTGGTCAACACCAGGCCAGATATTTGTTTTGCAGTCAACATGATGAGTTAGTTTATGTGTGAGCCTAGGAAGGTTCACTGGGTGGTTGCAAAACACATTTTGCGGTACTTGCAGGGGACAGTGGATTATGGTATGGACTACAGGCAGGGGGATGGAGTGAGATTGGCAGGTTACACTGATTCTGATTGGGCAGGTTGTGCTTCTGATAGGAAGAGCACTTCAGGGTGTTGTTTTGGGTTGGGTTCGGCAGTGGTGTCATGGTTCAGCCGAAAGCAACAGTCAATAGCATTGAGTTCAGCGGAAGCAGAGTATATGGCAGCCAGTCTAGCTAGTTGTGAGGCCATCTGGCTTCGCAAGATGTTGTTTGGATTATTTGGTCAGCCGTTGAGACCTTCAGTGATTTACTGTGATAATCAGAGTTGCATTAAACTCATGGAGAATCCATTATTTCATGACAGGTCAAAGCATATCGGGATCGAATATCATTTCATCAGAGACTATGTTCAGAAAGGAGCTGTGAAGCTTGAGTATATTCCAACTGATGAGCAGGTTGCAGATATTCTTACCAAAGCCTTACCACAGGGCAAGCATGTCTACTTTAGAGACAAGATGGGTGTGGTGAGGAACACTTTCCTCGGTAAGAGGGAGTGTTGAAATTTGGTTACCGGAGGACAGGTGGTTCCCTAAGGCTTTGATCTTTGGCCTAAGGAAAAATGTCCAAAAGAATTTAATTTTTCTCCTAAAGTGACTTTATAATTTTTATAAAGTCAAATCTAATTTAAAAGTGACTTTAAGTGATAAAGTTACTAAAGTCTAATTTTAAAGTGACTTTAATAAATTCAATGTAAAATTAGAAAGGAAAAGTGACTTTGGAAATAAATGACTAAGTGGGTCTTTATTAAAGTGGGGTGAATTTAAAAATAGAAAGTGAGATTTAAATGAGCATTTAATCTCAGCCCTAGATCTCAATCTATTTCAGCCATTGGATTTAGGGATTCCCCAAAAGTCACTTAGGGTTAGGTTAAAGGAGGAAACGGAGGGAAAAGGTCATTCATTCTTTCAAGAGCAGATTGGGAGAAGGAGAGAAGGAGGGCTGGAGATTTTTCTGAGCAGTGAGAAGAAGGAGGGCAGCAGTGAAGAGATTTCAGCAAAGGTACAACAGTGTTTATTGGCACACATACCGAGGCAAAAAATCCATACAACAAAGGAGAGGCAGTGTTTCCAAGTGAAGAGGCACAGAAATCGAGGAAGAGGGTACAACAGCAAGCATGCACTCCAAGGCACAAAAATCAGGCACATTTTTCAAGGAAGAAGGTGGCTGCCATTTCCGGCACAAAAACCGAGGAAGAGGACAGCAGCTACAACTCTGTTTTTTGGCATGGATTTTGAGAGAGGTTGCTGTACAAAATCTGTACAGTCCGTACAGCAAAGTACGGCTGTTTCGACATGCTTCTCGAGGTGGCCGTACAGCATTTAATGCTGTCCTAAGGTGCTGTAAATTTTCTGTTTTCTGTTGTTGCTGATTTGGCACAATTTCTGAGGTGGTGTGCAAGCACGGAAATCGAGATAATTCTGTAAATTGGTTGCTGGAATTTTTTCTGAGTTTTTCCTGTTTCACTGTAAAAAGCAATATTCAGAAAAATAAAAGAGAAGCTTTCGAACTGGTTTTCCCCAAGAGTTGTAGGGGGTTTTTCCAGGGTCATGTTGACCAAAAATATCAATGTTAAATGTGTTGAATGGTTGTTTTATGCTTGCTGATTTTTATTTCTGCATTTTCCAGCATTCTGTAAATTTTCCAGAATTTGTGTTTTCAGCAAAAAAATATTTTCTAGTTTGTTGAATGTAAGGATATGGGAAAGGGAATTTAACTATTTGGAGAAATAAGGTGAAACTGAAAACCGGGGTGGGAAACAGAAAATTTCTACATTACCTACTTTGGTCCCTGCACAATGTCTGGCCCTGTAATGTTTCGAATTCGGAACAGCTAGTAAGGCATGACTGGAAAACGCATTTTCCAGTAATGGCTGCTCTAGGATTGAAACCAAGACCAATATCCCTTAGATCAATGCATCTAAGACTGAAATCCAAGAGGTGGCTCAAAAGAAATCCCTCTAGGTGGGTTAAACAGATCTCCCACACCTAGTTGTCTCCAGAAAGTGCCTGATAAAGGGACTGCAGCAAATGTAAGAACATACAATGGAGTAGCAGCGTTATTTTAATGAACCAGCATACAGGAAGATGTAAAATAGCCTTCTCTTGATATTATAGCAGAATATGTATACAATACTTTTAGGAACCAATCACACTAGCTAGGCAATGAAAGCCTCAATGAGACATGTACATGAGGATAGATAAATACTGCTATACAGATATGTCATAAGGCTAAAATAATGCAGTTTATAGGAGACACTGCAACATAAAAAATGAGAATACAATGATATGACAATATCATCTCAAGAAAAATTGGGGAGCAAGCTCTCAACCCCTGAAAACACCAATACAACAATGATACAACAATCCTTGGAAGGATTGGCTACAATACACATGAAAATGGAAAATCTGCAGAAATGCCAGAGTTGTAGGGTAGTAGCTGCAACACAAAACTGAAATAGGAGAAGATGGCTGAGTATGATTTCCCAACTAAAGCAAACGTCCTCCAATTGATTTTCTGAGTGCAAGGCTGATCCTAGCACTGAAGATCTTGCCCTCCAAGATGATGGTGCAAACGATCATTACAGATATGCACTGAAATAACGCAGTCTAGAGAAGGGATTGCGCTGCTGATGATAGGAGAAGCTTTGCCTAATGCCAAAATATGCAAATCAGCCCTAGAAACCTTCCTCACTAATCTTTCTGAGGAATAGAAGCTCCCTCCTCTGAAAGATGAGACAAGGAATGGTGTTGTGGAACCCTCCACTGCAACACCCTGCAACACAATGTTACACTTGAGAAGAAATAACGATGTAGATGGAGGAATGAATTTGGCCTTGAGCCTAGATGTGGAGAAATGAAGTGCAATCCTTCAAGAGGCCTCTCAAGAAGGAGAGGAAATCCTAAACAGGAATCCCTCATGCTAAACAACATTGCAACTCAGCTAAGCAGTCAGAGACTGCAAATATTCTACAAGCCCAATAATCAAATTCTAAAACATGTCTCACTATGGATGCCTCTTCCTCCTTTTATGAAAGATAATGTCTCTTTGCCTTGGACCCCACACATTAGGGTTTCTTCCACAAAGAATATTTCTCCCTCTCAAACTGCACTGTCTTCCAAAGCAAGCCACACCCTCTTAGGCAGCGCTGTTGACTTGGTCAAACTTGACCTTGTCCTCATGCATTTGCCCCTTTTCACACTGGAAGGTGCAAAATTAAGCTACTCTATTGATCAATTTCACACTATGAGGGATTTTATTCCTACTCATGGGCCTTTTACCCATTTTATTCACCTTCTAGATGATATAAGAAAAAATTAATATTCCAATTTGCTGCTTGCAAATTTTGGAATATTACAGTCCTCCCCTCTCAAAGATTACTTGTCGTCAAGCAAGTGAAAGGATAGACTGAATTCTTTTCTCCTCTCCCTATAGCATCCATGTATGATGATCTCCTCCAAGTGAAGTGATGCTATCTTATCAATCAAGTATTCACATTGCTCCTCCTTAGCATGCAAGTCAGCTATCAAGCCATCATCATGTAAAGGTGAAATACTCAAGAGGATAGAAAAGTGATGTCTAGAGGTCCCCTTGAGGAATAGGATCTAAAATATCATGGGAATTATCTCTCCCATATGGATCCTCCATCCCCAAGCTATTAGCCATGCAAAATGAGTCACCTCCCAAATAGGCAACTCTTGGAAACTGTCCTCCACCTTTGGCTCTGGCAAAATAGATGGGATGAAAATCTGCACATGGTAGACAAAGTAGTCTACCCAACGCTGTCCTCCTCTCCAATTTAGATAAGTGTAGATTTTCTGTTGATCCTGGGCTACAATAAGGTTTCCCTCATGTGGAAATATGAGGACTAGATCTCCAAAGATCTCTCCTCCAATGCTGCAAATCAAGCTGGCCCAAACCATTCCATATATGATGAGTTGGATGTCATCATCATATGGAATCAAATCCACCATATGGCTCACCTCATAAGGAAAAAAATTTGTTTTTAAGGTGAACATACCATATCCCATGCTCCCCTTAGAACATGTAGTGAAAAAAGTGTGAGGAATTTCTCCCTCAAAGGACATATTCACCCAATGTGTCTCTCTCCCAAGCATGCTCCTCATAAAGACAGAAATAATAGAACCATAGTGATAAAAGATGAGAATCATGCTTGCTGCCATGTGTAACAAGTGAGAAGGACAATGGTGCCTCAAATGTAACCAACGCAGCTCGACTCTCAACTGCAATAGAGACTGATAAAAAGTGTGGTTTCTCAACCACTTGCCCGCTGCTCCAATCTTCGCATAAGTATGGAGGAAGTGAATGATGTAAGGTGTACAATGAGCATGTCCTCCATAATATATATCTTCCCCAAGTCCTCCTAGGGGATGGCCATGAATCATGCTTATGGCCTCAACTAAACCACATGGTCTAGAAAAAAGAATTCTCCTCCTCGGAGCATCATCCTGCACATGTATGGTTAAGGGATGCATATATACATTATACAAATAATTATGAAAACAAAAATGAATACCGTTACCATATTTTCTGCTCATAAAAATGGGGTGGCTCATAGATGAGTCTCCTCTCATCCTCAAAGAGAAAAGAGGTGGCTATGCTAACTCTTCCAAAGAGTCATGTATCTCCTCCATTTGCACCTGATCCATGCATCTCCTCATATGTTGATATATCTCCTCCTCAAAACCATTCCAAGAATACCCCTTCATGATGGTGTGGTATGCTCTCATAGAAAAAGTGGGGCTGAAAAGGAAATCCTCATGAGCTACTTGTAACAACTTCTCCTTGAGCTGGGAAGCTCTAGGAAAGAAGATCCCACCATGATAGAAGATGACCCCATCTCTGACTGAATATCCCTCCTCATACAACTGGTCATCCAAGATCATGCAAGTGAAAAGATCCTTGGAGTAGTCCACCAACAGCTGGGAGTTCCAATATGGATCTATCCTCCATAGTGACAGTGCTGATGATCTCTCATGAAGAACATATGTCATATGGTCATCCTCTCCTTTGAAATCTCCTATACCAAAGATGCAAGTTGGAAGGCTGTTATCCTTCCCTTGCTACTTCTGCCACAACGTAGAATCTGAAATGGAAGTGGGTAATGATGATGTTGAGAGAATGCTCCCTCTCTCCTTGAGTCTACCCAAGACTCCCAGTGCTGTATCAAGCTCTCCCAAGGTTCCCACTCCTCTGAAATCACTGAGTGGTGCCTCAAATGGTGAAGAATCCATCCTCCTCTGCTGATCCAGTGGTCTCCCCAGAAAAATGTCTGCATGCAATGAGACATCATCATCAAGAGATGATTGCATATATGAATGGACAAATCTACCCATCCTCTCACTGCGCAATCCAGTCCCCCTCCTAGGTGTAGCAACCTACAGAAATTGATAGGGGTGTGTATTCCTCATCTCATGATGCTAGTTCTCCTCCCTACCTTATCCTTATGTCTCCATGGTTCCACACCTCCTCAACAATGGCACATGAGTTGTGCCTTGATCTCCACACATGAGATCCTGGGAAATTCCTTGCAAAAATGCAAGCATCCCTCTCCTTGGAGCCAGAGATCCTCCTTCCTCTGCATGAGGCACTAGATAATCTCTAGATGTGCCAGTGTTGTTGCCCTCAATATTTGCAACATGAAGGGGCAACCCTCCAATGATTGGATCCCTTTTTGAAAAAAATATCTCCATGCTCCCTTACTCAAAGGTGTGAGATAGAAGTCTTTCTTCCGGCAAGGTATGGTGCAAGTTTTCAGCCTCCCCCATGGTTTTATGAAATGGTATTACATTATCCTGCAAGGGTTTTTTTTGAGTTCCCTTGTTTAGCTCTACCATGTGTGTCTCATGAATCCTCCTATCAAATATTTTCACTAATGCTTTAGTGAAACTTGCATAATATGCAATGTTTATATTTTTCAAAGAAAAGGATTCAAAGATCCACCAGGCATAGGCCTTACCTCTAAAATGCAGTGTTGCAACTTTGATGGCTTCATCTTCAAGAATTTGGTGGTGCTGCAAGAAGGTATCTAACTCCTCCACCCAATATTTGGCTGAACATGTAGGTGAACCTTCAAAGGTATATAGAATGAATCTATCTCGCTACTCTCTTCCCTTCACCTTCATCTTGCAAAACTCTGAAAAACTGAGATGATATTGGAATTTTACGATTTGGAATATCTTTATTAGGTCCCTATATTACTAGTATAGTCCCTTAGCCATTTCTGATAACCCCCTTATTGTTATTATTGTTACCCTTGTAACCCCCCATTTTATTATTATTGTGCCCTTACATTATTATTGTTAGGTCGGCTAGGATTACATTGTGGCCCCATGGATTCCTATATATAGAAAGGAGGTTTTGTCATTTGTATCATCCAGAAATTGTTCATTCATGTAATGTATTGGAGGTTTCCCCCTTGAAGTGGCTCATTTATAAGGTTTTGATATCTCTTATCGTCTCTTTTTGGAGCTGGATTCACAACATTTGGTATCAGAGCTTTGGATTCTAGGGTTTCTCCAACCCAAACAGGTCATCGTGGAATTTTCGCTATAAATTTTTTTCTACAAAGTTTCAAAAGCTGAAATTTTTAGGGTGCGAAGCTGAAATCCCGAGGAAGATTGTCTAAAAATTTCAGAGCTTGGTGCGCAATGATTTCGGAGATATCATCTATGAAAGTTAGGTCTTTTTTCAAGCTCCTAAACAGGTCATCGTGGCATTTGCGCTATAAATTTTTTTCTAAGAAGGTTCCGAATCTGAAATTCATATGGTGCGAAGCTAAAATCCTGAGGAAATTCTTCAAAAAATTTCAGAGTTTGGTTCGTAATATTTTTGGAGATATGATTTGTGGAAGGTAGTGCTTTTTCAGGCTCCTGAATTTCAGCTCAAAGAGGTGATCGTGGGAAAAGTTCAATAAATCTCTCTCTGCGCATTGGATTAGAGTACCGTAAAAAGTGGTCACAAGTACACAGACTGCAGTATTTTGGATATAAATTTCAGAGACAAAGGATGAAACAGTGACACGTGGCAAGTCCTACAAGTTCGCTCTACTGAACTAGCCCATAATTAGGTCATTGTGGGAGAGTGGACACAACTTTGTCTTGGAGAATCCAAATCAGGTCAGAACTGTGGCATTCGAAAGATAATTCAGAGTGCTAAATCAGTACCGAAATTCAGATATTGAAGTACTGCAATCACAGAGATAATCCAATTTAAATATCTATCTCCTCAAAAGCAAGTAAAAGGTGTGTATTTTTTTTCGCGAATTGCATAAGTCTTGTTTGAAGAATCAAGTTGAATTGATTGCAAGGGAATATTGTAGAATAGATATCAGTATTGGATTATAAAATGGCCCCTAAAAAGAATTCAACACCCATTAAGCCTTTGGAAATCTCTACTATGACTCATGAAGATGAAGAATGGCAACATGACATATCAAAATTACAAGAGCAAGTGCAACAAATTTCGCTCTCGCAAAGAGAAACAAAAAATGACATGGAAATTTTGAAGAAAGGCATGGAATCTAAGATTGATGGCATGGAGGCTGGAATGGAATCTAATATGGATAACATGGAAGCTAAGATCGATGAGAAAATGGAAAACATGAAGAATTTTCTAAAAGCAGACATGGAAGGTTTGACAAAGTTGATACAAGAAAGGTTTCCTAATGGTGAAAAGATAGTAGAAGAACCTCATGATGAGAACAAAATAAATGTTAATCGTGATTTCATATACTCTAATGTTGGCGGTAAGAACCACCATATTCCAAAGATGGATATGAGGAAGTTTGATGGAAAGGATCCTGTAACATGGATACTATAGATGGAGCAATATTTTGATCTCCATAACGTGCAAAAAACACAAAAGGTACGCATTGCAACTTTACATTTAGAAAAAAATACATTTTTATGGTATTGATGGCTTTGCTCCCGTAAAAAAATTGTCACTTGGTCAATTTTTACGGAGGAAATGATAGCACATTATGAGGATACAAAGAGAAACACCTTCTTTAGCCAATTGATAAATCTCGAACAAAAGGGTTTGGTGGGGCAACACATTGAGGACTTCCAAAAATTGAATATAAGGGTAACTAATATTCGAGAGGAACATAGGATTGATATTTTCATAGGCACTCTAAAGGATAACATCCAACATGAAGTTCGTGTTTTGGAGCTTGATTCTTTGGAGAAGGCATTCAGGTTGGCAAGAAAAGATGAATGTAAAATTATGGTGACAAGGAAGCCTACCACTCAATTCTATAAAGAAGGAAGTGTTGCTACGCCTAGATTTCCACAACCTACAAGGTTGACACCACAAAAATTGGAAGAAAAAAGAGCAAAAGGGCTTTGCTACAGTTGCGATAGCAAATACACTAAAGGTCATAAGTGTGCTGAAAAGAAATTATTTTACATAGATTGTGAAGAAGAAGAAGAAAATGAAAAAGAAGAGGATATACACCAGGAACCAGCCATAGAAGAGGAAGAAATGAATCCTACCATATCATGTAATGCACTGGCCGGAATTACCACTCCTCAAACTCTCAAGATAGTAGGACAGATCAAGAAGAAAAGGGTAATAGTGTTGATTGATTCAGGTAGCACCCATAATTTTATTCATTGTAAGGTAGCCAAGGAATTAAATTGTTTCCTATACCCAGCACCATAATGTCAAGTGATGGTTGCAAATGGAGGAACTATAAATTTCTCTGGAAAATGCCATAATATCAAGCTAACCATGGGGGACTATGTATTGACTAGTCCAATGCTTTCCATTCCTATGGGAGGTGCTGATGTTGTACTAGGAGTACAATGGTTACAATCTTTGGGAACGGTAGCTTTTAATTTTCAAGAACTTTTCTTGAAATTTTTTTCAGAAGGAAAGGAAGTCGAATTACGGGGTATTGAAGGGAAGCCGGGAAGGATAATAAGCTCTAATGTCATGACAAAGCTTCTAAAAAAAGAACAACGAGGCGTAATTGCACAATTATGCTCACTAGAAGTTCCGACATCAAAATCATCTATTTCTGCAGATCTCCAACAAGTCTTGGACAATCATTCCAAGGTGTTTGAAACTCTGAAAGGACTCCCACCTATTCGTGATCATGATCATGCTATTCATTTGATTCCGGGAAGTGTTCCTCCAAACATCAGGCCTTATAGATATCCTTACTTCCAAAAGAGCGAAATTGAACGTATGATTGCAGAAATGTTAGAGGCGGGTATAATTCAACCTAGTCAAAGTTCTTTCTCTGCTCCTGTAGTATTGGTACACAAGAAGGATGGATCATGGCGAATGTGTCCGGATTATAGGGAGCTCAATAAGCTCACTATTAAAGACAAATTTCCCATTCCATCACCATTAAAGGCACTTTATGGATATCATCCACCATCCATCACATCATATTTAAGGGAAAATTCGAAGGTTCAAGCAGTGGAAGATCACATTGAGCATCAGCAAGAAGTTCTCCAACTCTTAAAGGATAACCTGAATTTGGCACAAAATCGAATGAAACAACAGGCAGATCAACATCGTAGCGAGAGAAGTTTTGATGTAGGAGATTGGGTATTTTTACGGCTACAACCATACAAACAAATGTCCCTCAAGCAAGCAAAAAAGGATAATAAATTATCGCCAAAGTACTATGATCCTTACAAGGTGTTGCAAAATATTGGTACTATGGCATACAAATTGGAGCTTCCTGCTTCTTCGCGAGTACATCCAGTTTTCCATGTTTCATGCTTAAAGAAGGTTATAGGTGAAAATCTTCCAGTTCAAACAATATTGCCAGAACTTGATGAGGAAGGAAAAATCATATTGGAACCGGAAGCGGTCAAGGAAACAAGAACTCGACAACTACGGAATCGATCAATTTCAGAGTATCTCATCAAGTGGAAGAACTTACCCACTGAAGATTCTACATGGGAGGATGAGAATTTTATACAGAAGCACCCAGAGCTACTCAAGCGTTGAGGACAACACTTTTTGAAGGAGAGGGGCATGTTAAGTCCCTATATTAATAGTGTAGCCCCCCTTATTGTTATTATTGTACCCCTGTAACCCCCATATTGTTATTATTGTGCCCTTACATTATTATTGTTAGGTCGGCTAGGATTACATTGTGGCCCCACTAGGATTATATTATGGCCCCATGGACTCCTATATATAGAAAGAGGTTTTGTTCATTTGTATCATCCAAGAATTGTTCATTTATGTAATGTATTGGAGGTTTCCCCCTCGAAGTGGCTCATTTCTAAGGCGTTGATATCTCTTTTCTTCTCTTTTTGGAGCTGGTTACACAACACATACTCTGTCAGGAAATTACTAAGAATTTCCCTCCTAGCAACCTCTTCTCCTCTTTCCATCTCTCTTCCGAAAATCTTGGGCATGTGACTGCGCTGTGTATTATAGTGTGTGACTGCTGGTTCACACTTCTCCTCTGACAATCTAGAGTTTTCTTTGGATTCAAACCCCTTTGGAGATTATCCATACATATCCCTCATTATCTTCTTGAAGTCTTCATGAATATTATGTATAGATTTAGGAAGAAGCTTTGTAATATTATCCCCTTTTTCTCCTCTACAATATGGAGTCTTTTTCCTGCTTATCTCTCTGTCTCCTTCTCGATGAGAATAGGAAGTGCAGGGTCCTTCCTCTTCTTTATTCTTATCCTCCTTGGGGAGGTTCTCCATGGATCTGAAATATGATGAGAGAAAACCAATCCTCTTCAATATTCTGATCTCTTTGGCAAAGAATCACAGGGTGAGCCAAGAAATTTGCTCCGATACCACTGTAATATTCCGAATTCGGAACAGCTAGCAAGGCATGAGTGGAAAACAAATTTTCCAGTAATGGCTACTACAAGATTTGAAACCAAGACTTGGATCCCTTATATCAATGAATCTAAGACTGAAATCCAAGAGGTGGCTCAAAAGAAATCCGTCTAGGTGGGTTAAACAGATCTCCCACACCTAGTTGTCTCTAGAAAGTGCTTGATAAAGGGGTTGCAACAAATGTAAGAACATACGATGGAGTAGCAATGTTAGTTTAATGAGCCATCATACATGAAAATGTAAAATAGCCTTTTCTTGATATTATAGCAGAATGTGTATACAATACTTTGAGGAACCAATCACACCAGCTAGGCAATGAAAGCCTTAATGAGACATGTACATGAGGATAGATAAATACTTCTATACAGATATGTCTTAAGGCTAAAATAACGCAGTTTATAGGAGACACTGCAACATACAAAATGAGAATATAATGATATGAAAATATCATCTCAAGAAAAATGGGGGAGCAAGCTCTCAACCCCTGAAAACACTAACACAACAATGATAAAACAATACTTGGAAGGATTGGCTACAATACACATGAAAATGGAAAATCTACAGAAATTTTGGAGTTGCAAGGTAGCAACTACAACAAAAAAATGAAATAGGAGGAGATGGCTAAATATGATGTCCCAACTGAGGAAAACCTCCTCCAATGGATTTCCTGAGTGTAAGGCTGATCCTAGCACTGAAGATCTTGCCCTCCAAGATGATGGTGCAAACCCTCACTGCAGATATGCACTAAAATAACACAATCTAGAGAAGAGACTATGATACTGATGATAGGAGAAGCTTGGAATGATGCCAAAATATGAAAATCACCCTGGAAACATTCCTCACTAATCTTCCCGAGGAATAGAAGCTCCCTCCTCTGAAAGATGAGACAAGGAATGGTGTTGTGGAACCCTCCACTGCAACACCCTGCAACACAACGTTACACTTGAGCAGAAATAACGTTGTAGATGGAGGAATGGCTTTGGCCTTGAGCCTAGATGTGGAAAAATGAAGTTCAATCCTTCAAGATGCCTCTCAATAAGGAGAGAAAATGCTAAACAAGAATCCTTAATGCTAAAAATCACTGCAACTCAGCTAAACAGTCGGAGACTGCAAATATTCTACAAGACCAATCATCAAATTATCAAACATGTCTCACTATGGTTGCCTCTTCCTCCTTTCATGCAAGTGAATTTCCCTTTTCCCTGGAACCCACACATTAGGGTTTATTCCACAAAGAATCTTTCTCCCTCTCAAACTGTGCTGTCTTCCTAAGCAAGCCACACCCTCTTAGGCAGCACTATTGACTTGGTCAAACTTGACCTTGTCCTCATGCATTTTCCCCTTTTCACGCTGGAAGGTGCAAAATTAAGCTACTCCACTAATCCCTTTCACACTATGAGGGATTTTATTCCTACTCATGGGCCTTTTACCCATTTTATTCACCTGCTAGATGATATAAGAAAAAATTAATATTCCAATTTGCTGCTTGCAAATTATCTAAGGGCCAACAAATCCCTCCAAGATGAGAGTGAGGAACTCTGACCTAAGAAGGACGTCCTCAAAGAATGCTTAAAGCCTTGGACTGCTGCGGCCTTCCAGCTCTCACATGATGTTGATGGTGTTGTGAAGTGCCTAAACTAGACATTGGAGAGTGTCACAGCTACGATAGAGGGACCAACCTCACAAAATCTCATGGACATTGCACATAGCATTGCTACTCAGATTCTAGAAGTGTTTCCACCACTAGTCGCAGCCGTCAATACACTATGTGCATAGGTGGAGACCCCACCACCACAGTGACTCGGGATGAGTCACAAGATTGTGTTGGGGGACTGTTGGAATAGGGTCTCCTGTAAGCTACGAATCTGGTCCATTTTGTATATTTTTTATTATATTTAGTCTAGTGGAGGGGTTTTGGGGTGGGTAAAGCCCCTAATACATTGTAAGTGGGCCAAGGGTAGACCAAGAGTCTGCAAACTGTGGTTTGCAGAACATTGGATGCGTAGGCTAAAGTACTATAAATAGTTGAACCTTTTCGAGTCAATAGGGAAGAATGAATAGAGATTGATGCTACGTGCGAAATGTTAGATCTGGGATTAGGTTATTGGGTTAGGACTCCTGCTGGCTGTGTGCGCAGAGATCCTTTGTTCGGCTGTGTGCGGACCTTGCTGGCTGTGTGCGCAGGTGGGTTTTTGGGGTATGTAAGAGAATTTTTGATAAGTAATATATGCGAAGTATCATGGATATCTGATGTTGTTTGATCTATCTGGTTATGGTTATTAAGGACTTGAATTATATGTGATTCTATTATGACCTACGAAGTATCGGTGTTATGATAACTGTATCTGCGATTTAATTAAGTCTGCTGCGAACATATTGTTTATGCTTATACTTGGTTGTCCGCACGTGGATGCGAGCCTGTTATATAAATCTGGTAGAACTGTACTCTGGTTAATCATTGAAAGTCCTACGAGTGACCTCTGACTCTGTAGATCTGATAGTTGCCGAACGGTTCGACTTACCTGCTCTCTCTCTCAGGGTGCGGAAACCTGGTTCCAACACCCACCCATACCGCTTCCGATGAGACTTTGGCCTGCACAAGTAGGTCACTTCCAAAAGGGCCAGTAATATAGGGGTTTGTTGGAAAAACTTAACCTCCGAACCTGGGTCAGGATCCCTCAAGCCAACACCCTTCAAAAAAGTGTTTTCCTCAACGCTTGAGTAGCTCTGGACTCTTTTGTATCAAATTCTCATCCTCCCATGTTGAATCTTTAATGAGTAAGTTCTTCCACTTAATAAGATACTCTAAAATTGATCAATTTCGTAGCTGTCGAGTTCTTGTTTCCATGACTTCTTAAGGTTCCAATATGATTTTTCCTTCCTTGTCAAATTATGAAAATATTGTTTGAACTGGAAGTTTGTCACCTATAACCTTCTCTAAGCGTGAAACATGGAAAACTGGATGCACTCAAGAAGAAGCAAGAAGCTCCAATTTGTATGCCATAGTACCAATCTTTTGCAACACCTTGTAAGGACCATAGTAATTTTCCGATAATTTATTATCCTTGTTAGCTTGCTTGAGGGACATTTTTTTGTATGGTTGTAGCTGTAAAAATACCCAGTCTCCTACATCAAAACTTCTCTCGCTGCGATGTTGATATGCCTGTTGTTTCATTCGATTTTGTGCCAAATTTAGGTTATCCTTTAAGAGTTGGAGAACTTGTTGTTGATGCTTGATGTGATCTTCCACTGCTTGAACTTTAGTTTTTTCTCTTAAAGATGATGTGATGGACAATGGATGATATCCATAAAGTGCCATAAATGGGGTCATTTTTGCTGTAGTATGGAAGGAAGTGATATACCACTATTCAACTAGACGTAACCACTTGAACCATTGTGTTTGTTTATTAGATACAAAACAACGAAGATATCCTTCCAAACATTTGTTCACTATCTTAGTTTTCCCATCAGATTGAGGATGATAAGATGAGCTATGAGTTAGTTGAGGACCCAAACAAGAAAATAATTCCGTCTAAAAATTTCCATTAAAAATTGGATCTTTGTCGCTTAGAATAATCTTTGGGTTTCCATGTATCTTTTGAATTGTTTCCATAAATGTAGTAGCAATTGTACTTGCTTTAAATGTATGAGATAATGCACAAAAGTGTACATACTTGGTAAGTCTATCAATTACCACCATGATGACACTCTTTCCTTCGGACTTAGGTAAACCTATGATAAAATCCATTGAAATCTCCTCCCAACGTTGTCTTGGAATGGATAAAGGATGTAGAAGACCCAGGGTCTTAATTGTCTCAAATTTATTTTGCTGGAAAACCAAACATGCTACCACAAAATTTTGAATATTAGATTTAAGGCCATCCAAAAAAAAATTCTTTCTTCATCGAGTGGTAATTTTTTACAAAGATAGAAGAATTTTTTTACCATAAGGAATCATTTTTCCAACTAGATGTATCATATGTACTAGGATATTGCTGTAAGCTTTGAATGAGTATCCACACTTTTTCATACTTCTTCCATTCATCCCTTGCTTTGGTTATCCAATCTGGTTGGATAATAGAAATGGCACAAAGCAATTCTTCCACCTCTTCATCCTTTCTTGAGAGTGCATCTGAAAAACATTTATCTTCCATTTTTTGTAGATGATTTCAAAGTCATAACCCAACATATTTGTGACCCATTTTTGCTGCTCTTCTAAAGATATTCTTTGTTCCAAAAAGTATTTAAGACTATCATGATCAATTTTTACCTTGAAGTGTCTTCCCATTAGGTAAGGTCGCCATTTATTTAGTGCATGTAGTATTTCCAACATTTCTATCTCATAAATATGTTTCTTAAAATACTTTCCTTTGATTGGAAAACTTTCAAAAGCAATGGGTCTTCCTTCTTGCATTAAAAATGCACCAATTCCATTTCCTGAGGCATCACTTTCCACAATAAAGGTTTTTGTGAAGTCTAGCATAGCTAAGGCCAGTGCTAGGCACATTGCCTCTTTAAAATTCTCAAAGGCCTTAGTTTCTTCATGACTCCATGAAAATGCATATTTCTTCAATAATGTTGTTAGAGGTGTTGCTATTCTCCCATAATTCTTAACAAACTTGCGATAATACTCTGTTAACCCAAGAAATCTTCGCAACTTCTTTATGGTTGTGGGGACTTTCAATTCCTTAATGGATTTAATTTTTTTAGGGTCTACCTTAACACCCTCATGAGATACAATATGACCCAGATATTCCACCACTTTTACTCCAAAGAAATATTTGGAGGTTTTTGCATATAATTGTTTCTCTTCCAATAGTTTAAGCACCTTGTCAACATGTTGAACATGATCCTTCCAAGACCTATTGTAGATTATTATATCATCTAAAAATAATAACACAAATTTTCTAAGGAAGGGTTTGAAAATGGAATATATCAACCCTTGAAATGTAGAAGGTGCATTGGTAAGGCCAAAAGACATGAACAAAAATTCATAATGACCCTCATGAGTTTGAAATTCTATTTTTGGAATATCTTCAGTCTTTATTCTAATTTGATGATATCTTGAATGAAGATCCAACTTGGTGAAATAAATTTCTCCTTGTAATTCATCCAATAATGCATCAATCACATGAATGGGAAATTTATCTTTAATAGTGAGCTTATTGAGCTCCCTATAATATGGACACATGTACCGTGATCCATCCTTCATGTGCACAAATACTGCTGGAGCAGAGAAAGAACTTTGACTAGGTTGAATTATACCAGCCTCTAACATTTCTACAATCATACGTTCAATTTTGCTCTTTTGGAAATAAGGATATCTGTAAGGCTTGATGTTTGAAGGAAAACTTCCTAGAATAAAATGAATAACATGATGATGATCACGAATAGGTGGGAGTCCTTTGGTAGTTTTGAACACCTTGGAATTATTGTCCAAGACATTTTTGAGATCTGAAAAAATAGTTGATTTTGATGTTGGAACTTCTAGTGAGCATAATTGTGCAATTACGCCTCATTGTTATTTATTCATAAGATTTGTCATGACATTAGAGCTTATTATCTTTCCCGACTTCCCTATGATACCATATAGTTCAAATTCCTTTCCTTCCAAAAAAAAATTCAAGAAAAGTTCTTGAAAATTAAAATCTACCGTCCCCAAAGATTGTAACCATTGTACTCCTAGTACAACATCAAAAACTCCCATTGGAATGGAAAGCATTGGACTATTCAATACATATTACCCCATGGTTAGCTTGATGTTATGGAATTTTCTGGAGCAATTTATAGTTCCTCCATTTTCAACCATCACTTGATATTCTGGTGCTAGGTATAGGAAGAAATTCAATTCCTTGGCTACCTTACAATGAATAAAATTATGGGTACTACCAAAATCAGTCAACACTATTACATTTTTCTTCTTTATATGTCCTTCTATCTTGAGAGTTTGAGGAGTGGTAATTCCTACCAATGCATTAATTGATATGGTCAGACTAATTTCTTCTTTATCTAGGGTTGGTTCTTGGTGTATATCCTATTCTTTTGAAGTTTATTGTTCATTTTCTTCCTCCTCTTCACAATCTATGTAAAATAATTTCTTCTCAGTACACTTATGACCTTTAGTGTATTTTCTATGACAAATGTGGCAAATCCCTTTGCTCTTTTTTCTTCCAATTTTTGTGGTGTCAACCTTCTAGGTTGTGGAAGTATAGGAGTAGCAACACTTCCATATTTATAAATGTGAGTGGTAGGCTTCCTTGTCACCATAATTTTCCATTCAATTTTTCTTGCCAACTGGAATGCCTTCTCCAATGAATTAGGTTCCCAAAGGTGAACCTCACATTGGATGTTATCCTTTAAAGTTCCTATGAAGACATCAATCCTGTGTTCCTCCGGAATATCAGTTACCCTTATATTCAATTTTTGGAAGCCCTCAATGTGCTCCACCACTTAATCCTTTTGTTTGAGATTTATCAATTGGATAAAGAATGTGTTGCTCTTTGTATCCTCATAATGTTCTATCATTTCCTCTGTAAAAATTGACCAATTGACAATTTTTTTTTATGGGAGAAAACCCATCGATACCATAAAAATGTATTTTGTTCTAAATATAAAGTTGAAATATGTACCTTTTTTTTGTCTTGCACATTATTGAGATCAAAATATTTCTCCATCTTTAGTATCCATGTTATGGGATCCTTGTCATCAAAATTCCTCATATCAATCTTTAGAATATGGTGGGTCTTAAATCCAACATTAGAGTTTATGAAATGATGATTAACATTTATTTTTTTCTCATCATGAGTTTCCTCTACTATCTTTTCGCCATTAGGAATCATTTCTTGTATAAACTTTCAAACATTCTATGTCTGCTTTTAGATCATTCTTCATGTCTTCCATGTTGTCTTTCATTTTTTCTTCTATACCATCGATCTTAGCTTCCATGTATTCCATTCCATTCTTCAAACCATCCATCTTAGCTTCTATGACTTTCTTCAAACCATCCATATTAGCTTCCATGCCCTTCTTCAAACCATCCATCTTAACTTCCACGCCTTTCTTCAAAACTTCCATTTTATTTTTTGTTGCTCTTTGCGAGAGTGAAATTTGGTGCACTTTCTCTTCTAATTTTGATATATCATGTTGCACTTCTTCATCATCACGAGTCATAGTAGAGTATTTTGAGGGCTTAATGGGTGTTGAATTCTTTTTAGGGGGCATTTTAGAACCCAATATTGATATCTATGCTTCAATATGCCCTTGGAATCACTTAAAACTGATTTTTCAAACAAGACTTATGCAATTTGAAAAAAAAATACATACCTTTTTCTTGCTTTTGAGGAGCTCAATATTGAAAACGAATTATCTCAGTGATTTAGGATCTTCATTATCTGAAATTCAGTCCTACATTACCCCTTTGAATCTTCTTTTGAATGCCACAATTTTGACCTAATTTGGATGCTTCAAGAAAAATTTATGCCCAATCTCCCATAATGAACTAATTATGGAATGGTTCAGTAGAGTGAAATTGTACGGTGTGCCACGTGTCAATGTTTCTTCCTACGGCTCTGAACTTGATACATAGGAAACTAAAGTCCATGTGATTTTGGCCACTTTTTAGAGAATTCCAATCTAATGCTCAGAGAGAGAGAGTTATGATGATTTTCCCAAGGTCACCTATTTTAGATGAAATTTAGGAACTTGCAAAAACCCTAACTTCCACAGATCATATCTCTAAGAATATTGCGAACGAAGATCTGAAAGTTTTACACGAAGTTGCTTAGGGTTTCGGATTTGCGTAGTAATTTTTTTGTCTTCTGAGCCTTCATAGAAAAAACTTTATAGTGCAAAATTCCACGATGACTTTTTTGGTGCAACGAAACCCTAGAGTCCAAAGCTCTGATAGAAAATATTATGAAACCAACTCCAAAAATAGAAGAAAAGAGAGATTAATGCCTTAGAAATAAGCCACTTTGAGGGGGAAACATCCTTTACATTACATAAATGAACTATTATTAGATGATACAAATGAAAAAAAATCCTTTCTATATATAGGAGTCCATGGGTCACAATATAATCCTAGCCGACCTAACAATAATAATGTAAGGGCACAATAATAACAATATGGGGGTTATAGGGGTACAAAAATAACAATAAGGGGGCTACAGTAACAACAATAAGGGACTACACTGGTAATATAGGGACCTAACAAGTTCAGAGGCCTGTAGCTAGCACATCTCTTCTCAGAAATAAGCTACCAGCGGCCTAGATAGTTTATTTCCATTCTGTTTGTAAACAAATTTCAGTGCTTTGATATTAATGAAATGAAGTGTTATTTCCGTTGCATCTTTGTATTTATGGCTATTTGTGTATTTTTTTGTGTTCATGCATAAATTTAAATCACCTAGGTTGAATTTTTACAGTTGGTAACCTTAGTGACCATAATCTTAGGGATTTATCCTGAGCTGATGGTAGAGGGAAGGTATCTATTGTACTTGGAGCAAATGTTGACTAGATTCACTTGGAATTTTTGGAGGGTAATCTTCACTCGAGATGGCATAATTTAAGTTACTTGCACCAGAATTTTTCATTAAGCAGGTTGTTAGGGTAAATAGTTCCATCCACTTTATCTATATATTTTAACATTGATTTCTATGACATTGGATTTCATCACCAACTAGTGATTTCGCTATGAAAAGATTGTTTTTGTGGTTTGACTCCTATATTTCTGGGGCATGTTAATTTTTTTTTTTAAAACTTTTTAGAGGCTTTAGTTGTGATTTCTTAATTAAATTCATCGTTGATGAAATACCAAGACATTCATGGATAATGCAAGGTAAGCCCGCTGAGTATACACCAAGTCAATTAGAGAACATTAAGGCTGAAAGGGAAAAATCAACAGGATCTAAGTCTTCAGATAAAACTGAAACATCTATTGTGGTACAATATGAAGCTGAAGTGAATCAACCTCAGGGATTTGAAAAAATATTAGAACAAACTGAACTGGTAGTTACTGAAATTGTTACGACAGAATCTGTTACTGGTGAATTCTCAGACACACAGTTAGCTGAGCCATAAATTTCTGAACCCGAGTCTAATGTTTTAGAACTCGAGTCTCCTTCAAACATTGTAACCCCTACTCCTAATCTACATTAACCTAAAGTAAAGCTTATTATTACCAAGAATATTCCTCTCGGTATCATTAGTAATGAATATGACGAAGAAGAAACTCCCAGTAGTCCATTTTTTGATGGTGAACAAACCTTTCCTTTAGAACTTCCTATTTCTCCTTTTCAATCAGATCCTTGGTACCTTACAACTTTTGACTTTTTACATTCATTTGGTTATGCTCATCCACGTAGCCACATTCATTTTTACTCTTTTCCCATAAATAATATGTCAGAAATGGCTTATGGAATTATGTCTACCAATACATCTATGTTTTCAACTTCTCCAGAATTTTTTTTATATGGTGGTCTGCCAGTTCCTCCTGGATATCAGTTTGGAAAATTTTAGGAGCGTCTCCTTCTCCTCAAATTTATACCATGTTTGCTGGTTTATCAACTTCTACTGTTGAAAGTTTGACCTTAGACCAATATATTGATACGGTTTCCAGTGGTGTAGGTAATCCTCAAGTTAACCCAACATGTGGTTATAGTCTATCTAGGTGGGGGGGGGGGGGGGGGGGCTCCACTTGGAGGGAAAACTTTTGTTGGTTCATGTCCTACAGTTGTAGGACAACCTTTAACTGGTAACTGTTAAAGTTATGGTCAGATGCCTTAAGCTGGTTTAAGTTAGCCCTTTGTGTCACAACCCTTATTAGGCACTCCTTATCCAAGGATGAATAATATGTGGAATCATTCATTTTCTCAATAGCCTTTGCAATGTGCTCCACATATACCAATTTACTAACCTGCTCAACCAACTAGACAACTTATTATTACTCAAGTCCAACAACCTATTCAAGGGATTCCTCAAGTTAATTGACATGTATTTATTCTAAAACAAAGTCAGCAACCAGGTCTAGTTAGTCCACATACTATTATCCAATATGTTATGTAAACATGTGTTGAACAACCTAGTACACCTCAAACACCCAGCCTGGGAGTGTCTCAAATTTATGCTCTGATTACCCCTCAAGTATCAATGCAACCTATTACATAGATTATCCCTAATAAATTTGTTTATCAAGATGGACATAATCCAGTCTATACCTCAAATTCCTTTGGGACAACCCGGTATAGGAACTTTGAAAACAACTTTTCAAAGCCAACCTTTTCAGGGCCAATTATTTCAAGGTCAACCTTATTAGAGTCAGTTATTTCAAGGGCAACCTTTGCAAGGCAAGCCATTTCAGGGGAAATATAATTTGGGAAATATGGGACCAAATATGCCTTTCTAGAGTCAACCATACCTTGGTGATATGTTTCAAATAACATCTAAACCTTATTTTGGTATGGCTAACCCTGGTTATCCTTGAGGCATGCAAATCCCAATTGATCAAGATATTCTTGAATATCCTAGATATCCTCCTCCAGGTACTATAATTTTCTCGTAGGGTTATCAGTTTCCACAAAAATATCCTAACCAACATTTACCCTTTATTGCAACCTTGGATTTACCGAATTTTTCTCGGCTAACAAATGACCTGATTTACTATTTTCCTTTTTGGCTAACAATTCCCACCAAATTTTGGAGTGATATTCCAAAATTTGAAGGTAAATCAAGAGATTACCCTTAAAAAAATTTCATGACGTATCATATTTGGTGCACATCCAATTCATTAATCGATGATTTCATTCGATTACGACTTTTTCAACAAACCTTAACCAGTTCAGCCGAGAAATGGTACATTGAGTTAGCACGAGATTATTTTCACAATTTCAACACCTTAGCCACTACTTTCTTGACCCATTTTTAGCTACCCATCTGTTATGATATTGGTACCAAACTTTTATCCTCATTAAAACCTAATTCCTCTACCTGTATTTCCGATCATATCCATGAATGGAGAGGTAGACATCATTTGGTTAAATTTTTCATTCTAGATCAGATTTTGGCTGAGTGATTTACCATGTGTTTACTTCCAGTAATAATTGAATATGTTTCCAAAGAAGGTGTTATAACATAAGAAAAATCTATCACTCGTGCCCAATATCTGAACCTAGTTTACACACAGTCTGGCACTTCATATGAAAAAATTCTATATTTTCCTCGCCCTGGTCAAATATGCACAAATCCTTTCAGCTCTCATGCCGTTAATGGTGTAGTCGGTTCTATTAGTTCATCAAAGAGTAAGAAGAAAAATTCCAAATATAATACTACGATTATAAGTTTACTGTATTCACCTAAAGGAAATAATTCTCCAGAAAATACATTTGAGATTAACGTTGTAGATTCATATGCTAATAAAAATAAATTGACTTAAGGTAAGAAGAAGGGGAAGGGTAAAGAAAAACAAGACACTTCCTCCAAAGAGAAAACTGATAAAATTGAACCATCTGAAAAAAAGAAAAAGCCTCGCTATCCATGTTTAATGATCTTTACACTAAGGATTTCCCTCATCGCGCTAAGGTAAGTAAATTCATCAAAGGTTCACCCACCCCTACTATTTTGAAGGATCCATTTCCTTCTTAAGATAGTAATATGGTCTCTCACAATCCTTCTTCTTCCATCTCATCATCAAATATCATGATGATGTCTTCTCAAGTTACATTTGCTACGAGATCTCAAGATTACGGATCTAAGGGTCCTACAAATGGAAATGATGATGGTTCACCTAGTCAAGCTTCCATGAAAATTCCTCCTCCTTATGAACCATTAAATATTTAGAAATCTATTTCTAACATGGTGATTTGATTGCCTCCTAAAGGTGTTCTTCAAAAGTCAACTTTCAATCCACATGTGCGAGTTGTTGAGAATTACAACATTGTTGAAGATCTGGCTATGTCACTTTCATCAATGTCAGCCCTTGAAGTGCTACAAAATTTTCCAACACAAAGGGAATTTATTTTTTTGGCTATATGAGCTATTGGCCCTCAAGATTCTAATATAATTATCTTCAATTTGGATAATTATGTACCTAGAGTTCTGCATCAACTGGAATTCCAAATACCAGTTTTCGTTAAAACCAAACAGGTCTTTCGCATGGTAATTGTTGAAGGAGCATCTATGTGTATTATGTATATTTCTTGTTGGAAATCCCTTGGTTCTCCAATGATCAATCAATTCCCCATGACTTTGAAAGCCTTCGATCGAAGAGGTTTTCACCCATATGGGATTCTAAATGATCTACCTATAGAGATAGAAGGTAAAATAATTGCGGTTGAAGTTGAGGTTGTTGATGATCAACTTGAATGTAACCTCCGCACTCGTGTTGACTTTTCTCATGAGTTACCATCTTGTAATCATGCTTTGATGGTCCCCATTGGACCATTTACATATGTGGCAGAACCATCAAGTCACCCTTGTTTAGAGCATCTGATTTGAGTCATCATTGCATTCATGGAGTCTATACCGAGTCCCTTTATACCCCACTGTAGGCCTCCATCATTCACTTCTTGGTCCCTCTCTCGTGTCGCATATTATAGCCTTCAGTCCCACTATCCCCTATCCCTCATAATGTTGTGACAGTCACTGCCAGGACATCCATGCCCTTTATGCTCTACCAAGGGAAGTCGTCCATTCGCTACTCAATTTCCCCCATTTAATCATCATCATTGGTGTCAGTCTGCCAGTCACTCTAATATTTTCTCTCGTGCCCAAGTTGAGGATCCCTTATTGCCTCACCCATGGCGGACCTCCTTCTGTCAACTCATTTATTCCAGAAGAGAGGTCTAAAGAGCGGTGTACCTTGGTTCCGGCTTCCACTTTGGTTAGGTGCCTCAGATCACGCAAAGGGACTCCTTATTGCCCTTTGACTTGATTGTTTCTCAGCTCCAACTCCTTTCAACATGATCGAGATCCGTACACTTGATGGTTAAGTTACGCAATAGCTAACATTGATGATTCTCGAGTGCATGTGAGATGTCTCAGCCCTCATGAAGGGGTGGCCCTACAAGTAGCCCCACACACTCTCGGATGACCTCTTCATCACATCCTTCGATGCAACTCCATACATTTGATGCTGTTGGCCTCAGCCACTTGCAACGCTATTTTGTTTGAATGGATCAGTCAGATTTTCAGATCCATTTCCTATTTTTAGGGGCATCTCGATTGTATTTATATCTCATGTACTCAGATATTATTTTACAAAGTCCTGGCTGTTATCCCAAGCACAATATGTATGCGGGATTCATTATCGTGTTATTTATCTGGCTCATTTTTATGCCAACATATACTTTATCATTGCATTCCACGATTTTTCGGGTGCCTTATTGTTTGTATTATTGCCTTAGCGGGCATAGGTATGCCTCCGCCACCGCCTATAGCAGGTACTCACTCACAAAGACTTATCGCACCTGCAAGTCGCCTCCTGAGGTTCTAGTTCTGTCAGCACTTTGGTTTACCTTATACTTCTCTCTATTTGACTTCCCCTTCGATGTCTAGTGATTGAGTTCTTACAACGTACTTCGGTCATACGATTAGATCCTAACATTCGCACGCTGGGGGCAATCTGTTACACCATTTTTTGGTCATCTAACCTATTATCATTAAATGGACCCAAGTACACCATGTAAGACCAATTTTACTCCAAGTAAAATTGCTTTCACTATGAAAATAAATTAGTAAATCACCTTTACTAAGTTGTTTATGGTCTAAACAGGACACCCCATAACAAAATATTAAATAAATATACATTTGTTTGATTTTCCTCAAGAAATAATTAGTTAAACTGAAGTTTAATTAATATTTCTGGTTATATTTAACCCAAAACAAGGAAATTAATTAGATAAATCATTATTTATCTTATTATTTTCTAAAGAATAATTGCTTAAATCTTATTTAAACAATATTCTTTGTTAAATATGACTCATTCACCATTATTTATTTGATTATTACTCAACCATATCCTTAAAATGATAAATAAATCATTTATGTATTTATTATTACTTAATTGCATCCTTAAAATGATAAATAAATAATTTATTTATTTATTATTTATAAATAAAGGGATTTGACTCAAGTCAAATTCCTTTTCCCTCCAACAAATATAATAAAATATTCCATAAAAGTTGGATCTAGGTTTGGTTAATAATATTTTAACTATGCACCAATCTCTAGACTAACTCAATATTTTGTTATAAATAGAAGGGTTTTCTTATTCATTTGTCACCTTTTTCTGCCTAAAGATCACTCTGGATCTCACCACTTGATCTAGATATTGATCCATAAACATAGCCATACTTTTCCATTTTTGTCTGGGTTTTCTACACCATCAAGAGAGAGAAGTTCTAAATTTGAAGTGCTGAGGACCCACAATAACCCATCCCATTGAGGAGAACATGGAACACCCTCTTGTGTTTTCCTCCCAGGTTCCATTAATAAAATTATTCATTGGATATATTATTGTCTTGTCTATTGGATCTATGGAGTAAATATTAATTTTCTACTGTTTAATGTCTTCTAATGCATAGATCTAGATTTTGGCAACATTTTTATTGATCATCTAATTGCAGATTTGAAGATATTAGCAGTCATTTCTGCTGTTAGGGCTATAAGTTATGCATAGCTAAAGTGGTCTTTTTTCATACACTTCGAATAAAGATTCATGCTAACACATGTCTCGATCTAATGTTGTGGAATTGAATATAATCAGATCCATAGTGTTGGATATTTTTTTATTTTCTACTAGCATCTATCATATTTTACTTCTCTTGAATCCATCTTCTATTGACAATAGATCAAGGTTTTACTCCCCCTGAGTAGATTATCTTTGTGCAAGACACTAGTTCAAGCATTAAGGACAATATGTCATTCCTTAAAGTCCTTAGGAGGTCCACTAGTGTTAGCTGTTTGTAGATCATGTTTTTTTTTTCCAAACTTTGATCTATTTAGATATGATAGGAGCTTCCTTTTTCTTCCACATATGCTTTTTCGTCATTGGTTGGACTACTTATTTTGCAAGCTTTATCCCATAAAATCTGCAAACTACTTCCTTGTGGCCAAGGTTTCCACACTTGAAACAATTTTTTTTGAAAAAATTATATTTTCTTGTAAAATACTCCATTCCATTTCTTTATGTCCAAAACCATTACAAGAAAACAAATTCCCTTAAAGTAAAATTTGATACATTGGCTTCATATTCATTAGGATATGAGAAGGATAAGGTTTTAATTGCTTCTTCTATCCTCTTGAATGTTTTTTTTATGTGGTTGTGATCTCCATGTATTTTCTGTTGAAAAGTGACTCTCTTTCTAGGATTTCTATGTTGTTTCTTTTTATGGCTTATTTTAGCTTTATTGTTGGTGGACTTATGATATTTTGCAACTTGGTGCTCCACTACTTTATCTTTTTCTTTCTTGGAACATGAATCTTCTTTAAAACAAAAATCGGTCTTGACGAGAGGGGATATTTGACAAGTAAGAATCTAATACAAGACTATGATAATATCTTCTTTAACCTCATGCTCTTTTTCATCACACATGTGGAGTAGTTTCTTCTGATACCTAATTCCAACTGTGATGTTTTCTATTCCATTTAGATTTTATTCTTTTGTCTCATTATTTGAACCAAAATTTTCTTCTTGATGATCAATTATTTTCACACTAGGGAAATCAATTTCAATTGATTGAGAATTCTTCCTTTGAGTGAACTTCTTCCTTTTCATGCTCTTATTTTTTACTTTGAACAACAAAATTTATGAGTAAAGGATCTTCCTTGAGATTTGTGTCATTATCTGAGCAACAAAAATATTTAAACACTTCTTAGGAACATAAACCTCCTTCCTCATAAATCCAGTGTAGTTTATCCATCATATCTTTTACTATCTAACAATGTTTCACCTTAGTTGAATCATGATATAGTAACCCTAAAAAATAATATTCCTGGCTTCTTCATCATATTTATGATGTGTACCATACTGTACTAAAATAAAAATATTATCATCAAGATATATGAAGTACACTTCCAATCTCACCCTCCATAGTGTATAATCAGGTCCATAAAGAAATGGAACTCCATCTACTATAGTCCTTTCCTAGCTACCCATATGTACCTTCTAGTGGTGAAGGTTGGCCAAAAGGAACTAGGCTCTGATACTAATTTTTTATAACCATATCACTACGTAGAGGGGAGGTGAATCAATAATGGGGGCTTTTATATAATTTTAAATATTTTTTCAAATAATTAACCTATTAGTACACAACATATAAATAACAGATCTAAACAGTTAAATAACAATAGAGCATAGTGTTTGAATCAACAAATAAGTATCATGACAATCATGCACATAGGACATAGGTGTTTATGGTGGAAACCCTCAAGGGGAGAAATACCATCCTGCTGGTTTTCTTTTGTCTTATTTTTTTTTTTTCTAAATAAGACTAATTCTATTATGTATAAAAGATAATGTTACAAAAATACCACAGTGTCATCTATGTGAGCCTGAGCGCTGGGCTTGATGAGCACGCTGAACAGAGAGAGTTCGGACTGCCCAAGAAGGGAAACCAATCCTGTAAAGATCAATTTGGCCACCCTTGAAAGGGAAACCAGCCTATAATTTAAACATGAGTACTTAACCACAAGAAAGAAACTAAGATTAACAAGAAGCCTTCCCAGCTACGCATCGAGACAAAGATACAAAAAAATCTTGCAGCAGTTGAGCAAAAAAATAAAAAAGAGCTGTGTACTGAGATTATTACTGATCATTCGTTGGAGATTGAGGTTCTTCCACCACTCTACAAGCAAATTCGTCTGCCCAGTCATTCGGGTCGCCTTGGAGAGCGTCGCTAAGGTTTGTGTCTTCGTCCATCGCCTGCGGAGAGTCTGCTGCTTGGTGGGCTGTACCTGCAGACGGAGCTGAGCAAAAGGGAGGGCTTGAGGCAGGAGGGGGCAAAGCGGAGGCTCCAGGGGAAGGAATGGGAAAATGTGCTTCCTCTTTCAGCGTAACAGTTATGAAGGCGGTGACCACAGGATGATCATGAGAACATTCGAAGAGGAGCTCAGCGCGCTGAGAAGAAAGGCGGATGGGAGGGCGGTCAGGTCTATGGGAGACAGAGGGAAGCTCAGCGACGAGAGGGTCAGCAAGAGAGGGTGGAATTGGCTCTGAAGCACATTTACGCCTATAGCCTCTGTCATGCCTTATCCCTTGAGTCCGAGCTTGTGTCTCTTCATCTTAAGAAGACCCAAAAATCGAACTGGAGTGGGGTCTTTGCTGCGAGGCCCGACCTCGAATGGAGCCATGCCTACTCCGCATTCTGTGACGAATGTGTGGCATGGTTGCAGAGACGTGAGGAGAACAAGAGTGATGAAAGGGGTAGGCGGGAGGCCTAAAAACACTGTGTGGGAGAATTCCATGAGCGTGAACTGCTGTCTGAGCTCCAAGGGAGGAGACGTCGCCACTGTAGTCCACTATTCGAGTTCGGAGAGGATTGAAACGACAGTAGAGACTCTGCGAAAAATGCTCGCCAGGGAGAAGCTCAAAATAGGCTAACAAAGTGAAACGATGACCTGTAGGGGTGCTAGTGTAGGGTTCTTCATAGCCCTGAGGGCAAGCGCTATTTAAAGGGAGCCGAGGAGCTATACAGCGTTCACTACGAGCCGAACCATCTGGAATGGACGCCATTGCCAATTGAATGCCCATGGCAGTGTAGAGGAATGTATGCACTAGTTTAATGATGCTGCAAGTTGGCTGTTTAATGCACTTGTTAATGCCACCCCACGCGAGCTTCTTTGGGAGGCGCGCAGGGGTCGGCATCCCATCATATCTAGGTGTCACCCGCATCTGGGCTCTTTTGTCTTATTTATTATTCTTCAATGTATTTTACATTGGTTGGATAGCCTATACTATAAAGGAAGTCCTAAATCCCTCGACACCATTTTTTGGCTCCTACCATCACCTAGTAAGCCCCAAATCCCTTTCCGTCAATTTACTGGCCACTACTAGCTAGGAAGCCCCAACTCCCTATTTAACAAGCCACAAATTGCTAGGTTCCCCAATCCACAAAAATAATTTTTTGGGCCACTACCAAGAAGGAATCCCCAACTCCCTATCTATCAATTCACTGACCACTACTAGCTAGGAAGCCCCAGATCCTTATTTAGAAATCCAGAACTTGCTAGAGGCCCTAGCCTCCTCAAATACTTTTGACCACTCTTTCATGCATTTTTAAACTATGCCATATCTTAAAAATATCAACATAAAATTCTCTCAACCAACTCAATTGGCATACAAACTCTTTTTCAAACTCTGATAAGAAAACATGCTCCAACATCATACTATGTCATAAACCTAACACAAACAACACATTCTCATTTTCAACATAAAGTAGCAACACACACTCCAATACTGATTAACAAACTATCACTCAATATACATCTCATTTCCATACAAATACTTGTATCCCACCACATCAATAGTGTAATGAACAATACTTATATAATCAATACATTTGAGGACATTATATACCATCTATGCATCTATTCAATATACCATCATGACCATATAATTAGTACTAGGTTGACATCAATGCCAACAATGGATATATAAGGTAGTAGTGTGCCCATCATTCCTACCTTGCTCTAAATAAATGTAGTGGATTCTAAAATAAATGGGCAACAAAGACTGCATGACTAAATACTCTCATGGAAATCCATTTTCTTTGATGAGTGACTCATATGTTAATTCTTAGTATGAGCTACCCATTGAAGATATCTCCCTAGACACAATCAATTTTCAAGGATTCAAATACAAAATAAAGGACCTCATGAAGAACTCAGGCATAAACAAGAGTAGTTTTAGGTCCATACCAAATGAAGACTACTCAACCAACTTACTTAGAGCTATGTACGAATTAGCATCTACTATGCTATATTGATTGTATGGTAGGCCTAAGGTAGAAAATTTCAATAAAGGGTGCGTGCTTCTTATGTATTCTACATCATCTACTTGAAATATTTTTAACTAGGATGGTGTTATCTATAATATATTTAAAGAAACAATAAATATGGCCCTAGAACTAGAAGAAGGAAAATAACCCTATTTTTTTATGGCTTCATGGCTTATGGATTCTATTTGTGCAAAGTGTGCCTTCCCTACAATACAATGGAAAATGATAGTTCATGAATGTATCATTCTTCTATATTGTAAGCTTATTTTTCCAAGATTTTGCTGCTCATATTCTCATATATGCCACAAATTCCTTATTCGTCTCAATGAGGCACTATTTAACTCCCCATCCCCATGGATGTCAGAGAGTAATGCAAGTAGTGAAGTCCATTGGGGATTGGTTATTGAATAAAGAGAGAACCTACTTAAGGATATTGGACATAAGGAAGCTAGCGCACCTGTTGCCCCAATTTGTCACTGTTAGGGTGATCTAGGAAGAGTTTGTTAAATGTACATCCATAGGGGTGAGGTGAGTGCTATCAAGAGATAAACAATATTTTCGGCCTCATATGTTTTTTCATTTGAGATCTTATAGTCTCAAGGATATGAAAAAGGCTAGATAAAATTCAATTTTATGCTCTAACCATTCCACTATATAGGTATGACCCAAAATTGATAGTAAAAATTCATTAGATATCTTGTAGATACAATTGGGACTATTAATCAAAGACCTAGAAAGAAGAAGAAAATTTTAGGAATGTTAGAAACCATATTGAGGTGATCTTTACAAAGGGATACTCTTTTAGATAATCTAAAAATAAAAGATCTAAAGTTAAAAGAGAGGGTTTGGATAAGAAACAAGCTTCCCAACTGGAAGCACTTAAGATATCTAAGGAGAATAAATTAAAGAATATTAAGAAGCAACTAACCTCACAAAATCTACTAAAATAGCTTAAGAAGAAGTTGCAAGAATAGCTTAGGAAGCAACTTAGCTGAAAAAACAAGAAAGAAGGAGGAATAGGAAATAATTGGGAGACATGAAGAAGAAAAGGAAAGGAATGAACAAAAATAAAAGAAGGTTCAAGAAGAGGAAAAATCAAAGAAAATGAATGAGGGCCTCATAGTTTAAAATGAGGCATAAGGTGTGAAAGACCAAGTTTAACAAGACAATGAAGGTTAATGTCCTATGGATTTAGATCCCCCACAATCTACTATTCCAACCATCACTAGAGGTGACCTCCTTATTTAATAGTTGGGAAACACTTCCACTAGGACATGAAAGGTTGTAAACTTTATTTGATTCAAATATGGAAAAAACTTAAGTTCGTTCATTCAACACATAGAGAGAACAATTTCTAAATTTTCGTTCATTCAACACATAGAGAGAACAATTTCTAAATTCAACTTGGCCTAGTCTCTATTACAACAGAGAAAGTTATCATCCTTGATACCAGTGAAGACCTAGTGGCTATGTCTTTTGGTGGGATAGGTTTCTCATAGGATAATGAATAAAACATCAAATATATTGTAGAGAAACTCAAGGAATAAAAATACGAAATAACATAATTAGAGGAACAAATTCATATGCTTAGATCTGAAAAGTAGGAACTGAAACTACAAAAATCCAAACCAGAATATTATCAATATTGTGCTACTAAAGTACATGGGTTGTATAAATAATGTCTAATGGATATATGTTTTCTACTTCCAAATATGATTGGGCAATGCATTAACATTTTATTGTGTAGAATGTGAATAAGACCATATGCAGACTAAAAAAGGAAAGATAAAAGAAAAGGACAAAATCTATTTATTCATCCAAAAATACCTAATTATTCATTATTTTGTAATATTTTTTACACATAAATAGAAGAGTAAAAGGGAAAAGAATTAAAATACTTGAAATATGGATAGTACTTAAATATTAGAAAAATAAATCGTTAAAATTAAGATTAAATGAAGAAGAAGGAAAATAATTAATAATATTATTATTGAGAAGGAAGGAAGGTCATTAAACCTACATTATTTAATAATATTATTATTTAGAGCCAATCATTTGGTTATTAAATACTATTATTTAAAAGGGAGATAAGAGAGATTGGGTTATCAAATATAATGTTAAATAACTAAGAAAATATAACATAATTATTTACTAATATTATTAATGAAGTTATAATAATTTTTTAAGATAGAATAGAAAGAAAAATTTTAATTAAAAGGGAAAAAATTAAATTCTTAAAACTTATAAAATTAAATTATTAAAAAAAAATTATGTTAATAGAGAAAAAAATAAAATAAAATTAAAAATTAAACAACTTGATTAAAGTAGAGCCTATATTTAAAAAATATTGACATATAATCGTTCATTACACCTACACATCTTTCCCATACCAGAGCTCACTAGAATAAATTTGATATAAAACTATGTTATTTAATATGGACATTGAAATATTTTATTTATGGCTAAAATTAAAATATTAATTTGTTATTAATATAATTTTATTTTAATTATTACATGCCAACCAAACATAAAATGAATTACATATAAGGCAATAAATTTAAGGTAGAATCAATTACTTTATCTATATATAAAGTGGACATAAATTTAAGGTAGAAATTGAAATATTTACTCTTTTTTTTTTATTGTAAGTATTATTTTATGATTTTTAAATATAATACTAAATGACAACATCTCGCATACTAGGCTCGAAGAAATCAATATTTTTATATTTTTTTTATTAATAATAAAATGTATAATTAAATTGTTTTATGCATTGAAATTATATTTATAATTATTTAATATTTAATTTACCATGAAATTAATTATATATAATCTTTGGATGGGATGTTAAGGGAGATTCGGAGGGTGGTATAATCTCTCTCACCTCAAGCAATTAGATGGAGGGATGTGGTTGCCACCCTTCGTAATGAATGAACACAATGGTATTACATTTCTTCATTAAAACTATTATGAATTTCGATGCAATTTAGTCACCTACCACATGCAATTATGGAATGAGGAAGACGGGAAGGAGAATGGCGAGCCTTCTCGAGGATGTTTAGCACTATTTTATCATTATCATGGCCATCGAGAGTAATAATTCCAGTGTCATTTAAAGGAAAGTATCCGCAATGATCTTAGTGATTGTAGTTCCTCCCATTCTGTGTAAAGACATGATTTTCTTGGTTCTTGTTAAGTGTATTGTTAATTTCTCATAAGGAAAGTATCCATCCTCATTCTCCGTATTAGGAAAGTATTCATTATCATCTTCTGTGTTTGGAAAGGTGGAAAGGGGTGAGTTAATTTTAACATGTTTATTTTTTTAGAGGTGAAATTTAATATTTTCTCTTGAAAGGAATTATTTTGCAAATAGTGCAAAAGTTGGTAGTCTTGTCAAGGAAATCTATTACAATTTAAATTCTACTCAAGGTCAGTCTTACTTTTGGTGAGTGGGTTGTGGTTTGAAGCTTATGGTTCACATTCTAAGGTTCCACCTCGCTCTTTGGTCTATAAGGTGTCTCGACACTTTTCCTTGGGTTGTCAATGTCGTTCATCAATGTGCTTGCTTGTGTAGAGTATTTTCCATCTTTTTCTCTTTTAGGAGCTCACGAGCCTAAGCTCATGATTCAATCTTTTGTTTGTCTTTTCCATGAACAAACCCCTCGTTTCTATGTACTGACCATGACAAAGGGTGCTAGAATTAATACATGTACAAAGTGAACATATATTAGCACTTGAAATTACTCATGGGTAGAGTGCTACTAGACTAAAAGGATGCATTAGATGAGGGCTTGGGGATGATGGATGAGTTGTAGTTAGATTTCAAAGGCATGAATAAGTTGTTGGAAAGGATTGAAGTGATGAGCCTATGTGGCATAGACCTCTTCTAGAGAACTTAGGTGACCCAATACCTATCAGTGTGGACACCTCCACCTCTTCATACTATATACATGATGTTTTGTGTTCTTAATTATAATTACTATCAAAGTTAATCCTTACCAGTTTTGAAAGATAAACTTTATCTCAATTTTTTTTTAGTGTAGAAGGTTGATAAGCCAAGTTTTTTTTTTTTTTAACAATCTTGCGATCTTGCTACTAGTCTAGTTTCCCAATAAGAAACTTGCAACATGTAAAAGACTAAATTACAAAAAATTCAACTTTGATAAATAAAATGCCTTTAATTCTTATATATATATATGATTTTTTTTGAAATAAAATGGCTTTTTGATGAGACACTTCAAGAGATTGAAGATGAATTTTTTTTGTCACGTTTTTTTCATTTTTTCATTTTCATAAACTTGTCAAATAAACTATTTCAAAAACGTTTATAAATTACTTTTTAGTATTAATTATTCTTACCAATTAATTAATTTTATTATTTTTTACTCCCTCTACCTAACATAAAACCTAACCTAAAGTTTGATTTGAATTTATTTTATTAGAGTTAAACTTTTATGAACTTTATTACATTGTAAATGTATTAAGAAGAACTATTGATTTCATCATATTATTCTTTTTTATAAAATAATGAAGATTTGCATTTAAATATACTATATTGTCATTTTCTCATAAATTAATAAAGATTTGAATTTAAAAATATTATGTTTAAGATTTTTTTTTAATTTCATCATATTGTTCTTTTTTATAAAATAATGAAGATTTGCATTTAAATATACTATATTGTCATTTTCTCATAAAATAATAGAGATTTGAATTTAAAAATATTATGGTAATATTTTCATACTGAAAAAGTTTTTTTAATGTATTATATTGTTTTTTTATAAAATAATGAAAATTTAAATTTAAATTTAAATAAATGTTTCTTAATTTTTATTTATAATATTTATATTAATCCCACTTAATTTCATTATACTAATTTAGTAAATATATTAAAAATAATTTAATAATATATCTCAGCAACCCTCAAGGTAATTTACCCAAGTATCCACCATTGCATGGTTTTTGAGCCCAAAAGAAAAAACCATTCAATTTGAAAAAAACTTTAACTTTTGAAGGTCCAACCACCAAAAATATCACATTTCAAATCCAACCACTAAACATTCCAGATGTCGCAATGATGCAGACAAAAGATCTTCCAAAAAGGATTTGTTTACCGATAAGGAGTCTCTAAAGGATTTTAATAAAATTGTAAACATGTCATAATTGGCATATGTAATCTTTTTATTTAGATGAAATGATGGATAGTGATTGAATTATATTCAATGCATTGTGGAACGATTAAATTAAGACATGAGTAGATATGAAAAATCCCATTAGTTAAAGTCGATATTAAAATTAAATTCAGTAATATTGGAAAAATAAAGGAGCTGTAAAATTATAATGAAGAAATTAAAATCCATAATTTATATTTTGAAAGTTAATAATTTTAATTAAATCACTTTATATCTATTTTAACTATGATTTATTAAGTTATGAGAGGGATCTAATCTCTCAAGGCGCAAATATCTTTTTTAGTATAAAATTTGAGGAAAAGTTTGCACCTCTAAAGATTTGATCCCTCTTAGCCCTTCATAGATCTGGCTTAAGTTGGATCTAGGCTGGTTATATAATATTACATGATATTTATACTTGTATCTATGTGTCTCTTTCTTATTCCCTCTCTCTATCTCACCCCCCAAACATACACAGTCTCTCTCCATATATATCTCTCTCTCCCTCCCTCTTCCCCTTCTCCTCTCTCTCTCTCTCTCTCTTCCACTTTTGTCCTTTTCTCTCTCTTCCCTCCCAGTCTCCTCTCTCCTTCACTATCTTTCCATTGATCCCTTGTCACTCCCTCTCTCTGTCTACCTTTCAACCTCTATGTCTTTCTTCTTCCTTCCCTCTCTCCCCTTCTAAATCCATATCTCTCTCCTTCTCTCTCTTGAGTCTTCTCTCTCCCTTTATCTCCCACCTTCTTCTCTGTCCCCCCCCCCCCATCTCTCTCTCTCTCTCCAATTCTATCACTATCCTTATCCCTCTCCCCTTCTCTCTATCCCCTCCATCTTTGTGCCTCCCTTCCTCTCTCTCTCTCTTTCCCTTCTCCCTCTCCCCTCCATCTCTATGCATCCATCTCTCTCTCTCTTTCCCTTATCTCTATCCCCTCCATCTATGTGCCCCCATCTCTCTCTCTTGACCTTCTCTCCCTATCTCCCTCCCCTCCTCTTCTCTCTCTTCTCTCCTATCCTCTCTCCCTCACTCGAGTCTTCATCTATCTCTTGTCACTCCCTCTCTTTCTCTCTCCACATCTATCTCTATATGTCTTTATTCTTTCCTCCCTATCTCTCCCCCTCCAATTCCATATATATATCTCTCTCCCTCTCTCTTTCTCTCTCTCCCATCCTCTATGTCTTTCTTCCCCTCTCTCCCACCTCCCTCTCGTTGTCTCCCCCCATCTCTCTCTCTTTCTCTGCCCTCCATATTTGTCACTATCTCCTTCCCTCTCCCCCTCTCCCCCTCTCTTTAGTTCAGTTTTCTTGCTCTCATTGCTTGGATCCTTAGCTAAGATGGATCTATGTTGGTTCTTACTAATACTATTTGTATTTGTATTAGATGAATTTCACATCTTTAAGTATAAAAGTATTCTCATTTTTAATTTTATTAAAACTTTAGTTTAATTTCTATTGGAATATTGTTAGTAGTCGTGAGGATAGAGGGTTTGGATATATCTCGATACTAATTATAACATTTTTCCTTTTAGATTCAATTAACAACATGTTATAGAATTAGATTAAAATAAATTATTTTTGTTGTGAAATAAGTTATGGTTTTTGGGCATGTGGTATTAATAAGCCATGGTATTAGCCCAGGGTATTGTAACAAAGCCTACTCATAAGTTCATAATATCAATGGAAAAGTTGGAGTGAATGTCCATGAATAAGAATATTTTTATATTGTTATAAAATATTTTGATTGTGAAATAAGTTATGTTTTTTTGGTATTGATAAGCCATGGTATTGGCCCATGGTATTGTAGGAAAGCCTCTTTATAAGTTAATAATATTCATGGTAAAGTGGGGACGAATATCCATGGGTAATAATTATTTTGTATTGTTTTGATTGTGAAATAAGTTATGTTTTTTGGGCATGTGGTTTTGATAAGCCATAGTATTAGCCCATGGTATTGTAATAAAGCCTAATTTTTAAAAGTTAATAATATCCACGGTAAAGCAAGGGTGAATATACATGATTAAGAATCTTGTCATATTGTTATAAAATATTTTGGTTGTGAAATAAGATATGCTTTTTGGGTGGTATTGATAAGTCATGGTATTGGCCTATGGTATTGTAATAAAGCTTATTCACAAGACAATAACAAAATCGAAATATAACAAATTGAATTTTATTATTTTTATACATGGTTAAGAATATTGTCATATTGTTATAAAATATTTTGGTTGTGAAATAAGATATGCTTTTTGGGTGGTATTGATAAGCCATGGTATTGTAATAAAGCTTATTCAAAAGATAATAACAAAATCGAAATATAATAAATTGAATTTTATTATTTTTATTACTTTAACTTTTTATTATTAATTGAGCCAACAGTTAAGTGTTTGGATGCATCCCTCATCACTTTTAATTTTTAATTTTTTAATTAAGCCAACATTTAGAATTTTTTACATACTTACATTACACCTACACCTGTACTCTAGACTGAGTTGTAGAGTGTCTCTCGGCGCAATAACCAACCTAGATCCATCTTAACTTAAATCTATCAAGCATCGAGAGGGATCCAATCTCTCGAGCTGCAAACCTCTTTTTTTAGTGCAAAAATTAAGCAAAGGTTTTCACCTCGAGAGATTTGATCCCTAATTTGATCCCTATTGGCCCTTGATAGGTCTGGGTTAAGATGGATCTAGGCTAGTTATATAAAACTATATAATATTGATATTTGTATATATGTGTCTCTTTCTTATTCCCTCTCTCTACCTCATCCCCCAAAAGTACACACTCTATCTCCATATCTCTCTCTCTCTCTCACTCTTCCCCTTCTCTCCTTCTCCCTCTCTTCCCTCCGGCTCTCCTCTCTCCTTCACTCTCTTTCCATCCCTCTCTTGTCACTCCCTTTCTCTTTCTACCTTTATCCCTCTATGTCTTTCTTCTTCCTTCTCTCTCTCTCCCCTTCCAACTCCATCATTATCTCCTTCTCTCTCTTGAGTCTTCTCTCTCCCTTTCTCTCCCACCTCCCTCTGTCTCTCCCCCCCATCTCTCTCTCTCTCTCTCCCTCCAACTCTATCACTATCTCCCTCCCTCTCCCCTTCTCTCTCTCCCCTCCCTTTTTGTGCCTCTCTCTCTCTCTCTCTTACCCTTCTCTCTCCCCCCTCCATATGTGTGCCTCCCTCTCTCTCCCTCTTTCCTTTCTGTCTCTCTCCCCTCCATATCTATGCCTCCCTATCTCTATCTCCCTATCCCCTCCATCTATGTCCCTCCCTCTCTCTATCTTTCCCTTCTCTCTATCCCCTCCATATATGTCCCTCCCTCTCTCTCTCTCTTTCCCTTCTCTCTCTTTCCATTCTCTCTCTCCCCTCCATCTATATGCCTCCCTCTCTCTCTCTTTCCCTTATCCCTATCCCTCCATTTATCTGCCTCCTTCTCTCTCTCTTTCCATTTTCTCCTCTTCTCTCTCCCCTCCTCTTCTCTCTCCCTCACTTGAGTCTTCTTCTCTCCCTTTTCACTCCCTCTCTTTCTCTCCACATATATCTCTCTATGTATTTATTCTTTCATCCCTCTCTCTCCCCCTCAAATTCCATATCTCTCTCTCCCTCTCTCACTCTCTCTCTCCAATCCTCTATGTATTCCTTCATATCTCTCCTACCTCCTATCTCTCCCTCTCTCTCTCTCTGCCCTCTATATTTGTCACTATGTTGATTCTTACTAATTTCCCTTCTCATTTTAAATTTTATTAGAACCTTAACTTAATTTCTATGGGAATATTTTTAGTGGTGGTGAGGATAGAGAGTTTAGATATATATAGAGACTAATTATAACATTTTCCCTTTTAGCTTCAATTATGTGGTATTTATAAGCCATGGTATTGGCCCATGGTATTGTAATAAAGCCTATACAGAAGTTCATAATATCAATGCAAAAGTGGGGGTGAATGTCCATGTTTAAGAATCTTGTTATAAAATATTTTGATTGTGAAATAAGTAATGCTTTTTGGGCATGTGGTATTGATAAGCCATGGTATTGTCCCATGCTATTATAAGAAAGCCTATTTATAAGTTAATAAAATTCATGGTAAAGTGGGGATTAATATTCATGGGTAAGAAATATTTTGTATTGTTATATAATATTTTGATTGTGGAATAAGTTATGTATTTTGGGCATGTGGTTTTGATAAGCCATAGTATTGGCCCATGGTATTGTAAGAAAGCCTAATTTTTACAAGTTAATAATATCCATGGTAAAGCAGGAGTGAATATACGTGGTTAACAATCTTGTCATATTGTTATAAAATATTTTGGTTGTGAAATAAATTATGGTTTTTGGGTGGTATTGATAAGCCATGGTATTGACCTATGGTATTGTAATAAAGCATATTCAAAAGACAATAACAAAATCAAAATATAAAAATTTGAATTTTATTATTTTTATTACTTTAATTTTTTTATTATTAATTGAGTCAACATTTAAATGTTTGCACTCATCCTCCATCACTTTTAATTTTTAATTTTTTAATCAAGCTAACATTTAGAATTATTTACATACTTACATTACACCTATAGGTCTACTCTATACTGAGTTGTAGAGTGCCTCTTGATGCAATAAGGAGACCTAATTAGAAAATAGATGATGAACATCTTCATAAATAATAAGATAAATAGTATAATTTTTCTTGATATTAAATTTTTATAATTTTTATTCCCTAGAATCCTAATGGAGAACTAGAAACTGTAATATTCCTAACTTAACATGCAACTAATTGGAATATTAATTTTGCTCCAAACACATAGTTAGATGAATAAATGGGTGGGGAGGCCCATAAATATTTTTAGCAGCAATAAAATCCCTCTTAATGGGGAAAGGGATCATATTCATAGTTGGCTAAAACACCTTCATGTGTGAACAAGGCTAATGCATATGGAAAAAGTCAAGTTTGACCAAGTCAACAAAGCTAGTATGAAGGAAGTGGAACATTAATGAAGATAAGTTGGTGAGAATATGGATAAGCTTAGATAGTTAGAATAAAGCCACCTTGAGTGTGAAAGAATACCTTTCATGAAGATCCAATCAAGGTTGACCCAATCCAACAACGTTGTTATGGAGGAGTGGCATTGATGATGGGACAACACAGTTTTGGAGGGAGATTCATTGCCTGAAGATGGAAACCCTAATGAGTGGGACCTAAGGTGAGAAGGTTCACATTGTTTATAAGGAAGAGGATGGCAGCAATACGGGGTTAGCTTATGATTATGATTTTCTGATATATGGTCTATTTAGACATATTTCTTTCTCTGGTTGTTTAGCTAACATAGATTTTTGTTTAGCACAGGGTGTTCCTGATCGGGAATCTCATCTCTTCCATTGAGTAGCTCCTGGAGGAGCCTTACACCATATTGTCCACTATCTGGTTGAAGGCCAAGCTTCATCTTCCTTTGACAGGGCAGATCCTGTTGAGGGTTTGTATGTTTCAGTAAGCTGCAACAAGTAGAGACTAGATCTTCAGATCTAGGCCATTTCAATGCTCATTTTCATTGGAGGAGGTTTCTACTCCATTGGGAGGACAATATTGAAGGCATTGAGCTTCATTTTCATATCTTGGCTGCAGGCCAACTACATTTTGTCCCCTACAGCGCATTATTCATCCAGATCTGTGTAATTTCTAAAGGAGCAATTGCAGGATGGTTCAGTGCACGATTTGGAGAGTTGATTTTTTGAGTGTTGGGGATCTTCCCTTCACTTTGGAGATCTGTTGGAGGAGATCCTTTATTTGTACATATCATATCAAATCCACTTTCCAGATCTGTAATTTTTAGTAGATCTATAGTCTTAGATCCCAGATCTACACTTTGTACATGGTGTTTTGCTGAAAACCCCAAGGGGGTTCATTAGAGGAGCCTGTATAGTGCATGGATCTGATATAGATCTGAATTTTTATGCACATAGCAGCTCTAGATCTGATGCTGATGTATAACTTATTGTTGTTGCAGGAGTAATAAAATAACACTCTCAGGGTATTTCCAACTTTATTCATGGTTTCAACCCCTCATTTTGCATGAGTTTTGAGCAATAATGGATTGGGAGGCTTGTTTAACTAAGCTACCATGATTTGTTTAAGATCTCCTTTTGTATATGGATATTATAATGTATGAATGAATGGATACATGGGTTGAATTTAACTATTATTGCATACATTTATGAAAAATGTGTTTTTAATGCATGTATTGCTACATTTCCCCATTTGGGAATATTACAGTGGTATCAGAGCATCATCTTGGCTCATGTTATGAGTTTTCAGCCAATATGCTATAAGAAGAAGAAGGGAAGGAGAAAGAGATCAGAATGATGAGAGGAATGAGTTTCATCTCATCTATTTTCATATCTAAGAAGGACCTCACCAAGGAGGTCAAACAAAGAAAAATGGAGAAAATAAGTGAAACCACATTAGGGTTTAAAGATGAGGAAGGTCCATGTAATTCCTATCAGCAAAAAGAAGATCTGGAATTTCATAGAGCTCCAAAGACACATACTATGGCCTTTTTTTTTAAGATAAGAGGCATAGATATGGAGAACACTTAGATCATGATATTTTAAGTGAGTATCTTGCAAAATACAAGTCTCAACCTAGAGCTTTCAAGGAGAATCTATCTCTCCCACAGTGCATTTAGCTCAAAGAAGAAAGGAGACCTTACAACAACAGAAGGAAGAAGGGTAATAGATTTCTATTGTCTACTTTTGATGGGTCATCCTCATGCATAGAAAGGGCTTGGGGAAAGAGATTAGATGCATTTTTTCTGCTACATCTAGTAGTAGAGAAAGAAGCTATTGAGATTACAACGCTGCACCTTGAGGGTGAAACAAAAATTTGGTGGTTTAGACATTTGAGTCATGCAAGAGTGAATAAATTTGTAGATTTTACTGAAAGGTTGATCAAGAAGTTTGACAAGAATAAATCAGAGGAGAATAAGCCTTCACCATCACTTGCTATAAGAGAACTTACATCAGGAGAAAGCACACTTGAACGTTTGCAAAGTAGTCTTGATCTCTCGACATCTAGAGTCCTATGCACTATTCTGGAGATGCATGAGGAGGAGGAGACTTGTACCAACGTTGATGAAGACATAAAGTAATAGGAATCATCATCAGTAGTTGGGGAAGCTATCACACCAGAGGAGGGAACCCTTGTAGCAGTACAAGATGTTCCCAAGTTTTACCAAGGTATGCACATGTTTCCATTTCCTATTATTTCAACATACCATATGGAGGATTGTGGGAATATGCCATTGCATGACCAAGGGTCAGAACATATTTCTGATTTGGAGCAACAAACTTTCATTGTGCTGGGTAGCCTTGATTTTTTCAAGGAAGATATATACAGTCATCCTAGTGCATCATTGTTGAGCTACACACAACTCTTGGGGTTAGAGTGTAGATTTTTGGAGGATGGGATGAGTATTGTCTTGAACCATGTCATGCAGAAATATGTGTTCAACATAGAGTATGATTTGAAGATAGCAGATGCAACATCATGGAGATTAGCAACACTATCATTGAGAAGTAGTAATGAGTTGGGGGCCCAACCATTGTTGGAGCACTCCAATGACCTTCCCATATGTATGAAAAAGGATGAAAAAATAGTTGTTGGGGGAAATATTATGATGGATAACATCTCTCATGTTTGTGATGGATATTTCTTGATGAATATTTCACATCATGATGGGAGTTTTTTTCCTACCACCTATTTGGATCCTTATGGGATCAACTTGGTCATTGATGAGTGGTCTTCATTTGGAGATCTCGAGGAGATTGCATTTCAATATCCCATGAAATGCAAAGACATAAATATGATTTGGGAGGATGGTATTCTCCATTGGAGGGATGCCACTTTTGGACATGATGATAGACACTCACCATGGGTTGGATGGGTGATGTTGATGAGCAAGAGGTTGGAAAGCCACTTGCAGATTTATGATACCAAGCAACAGGAGGCAAGATTGCGTTGGCTACTCTTGAAAGAGTTTGGCCATCATGTGTCATATCCTTCTTCAAGGGATATGTTGGTGGATAGACTTTGGCATGACACTTACATCATATGGAAGTAAGGAGGTTTTATGGATTGGGGTGATGTGATATCTTTCATATCAAATATAATGTTGTTGCTCCATGATTTATATGATGATGGCGTGGGGAGGCAACAAGAGTTGTTGTTTCTTTTTTGTTACTGAGAGAGTATGGGCTGATTTTATCCCATAATTTACATGGTGTTGCAGGGGTAGGAAATGGAACTATCATGGTGGAAAGGGGCTACTCCTTAACTTTGGAGAATGAGGAGGTACTTCCACATTGGAAGGGATATCCCACATATAGTAGCATTATGATTGATGACTTTGGGATGAGATATGTCAAAGGAAAAGATAGCAACATGTGGGGAGCTTCACATTTTAGATCTTCAATGTTGTCTCTTAGGAGGATTGATCCATATAGGAGGTATCAACTTTTGGTAGAGTACTCCAAGGTTCTTGGTGCTTGAATAATTCTTGATGATCTGAAGGGAGATGATAGATACATGGTGGATGATGGGATCATTTATTCTTATGGAAAAGTCTTATTGACTACAACTTCTAAGCTCAAGGAGCAGCTATTACATGTAGCACATGTGGGCTTTCTTTCCATGCACCTTGATGCATATCATTCATTGATGGAGGATTTCACTTGGGACGGCCTCTAACAGGATGTATATTAGCATATGGGGAGATGCATAACCTAGTTGATGATGGGGGGGTTGGCACAACCACTTCCCTACTCATTGAGAGTGAGGGAGAACTTTTAGTTGAGCCATTTCAGCTCAATGACCACAATACATGATATAGGATGTACATTTATGCATTATGAATTGTACTCCTTTAATTTTTATGAGCATCATATTGTATCAAGAAGGATCTTTCCTTCTTGTATATTGTATTGCGTTATACATGAGGCCACTTGCAGCATTTATGTTGGCCATTCTATTTGTGGCTTGTGGGGGATGCCACATGATTTTTGGTGTGCACCATTGGCACCAAGTTTTAATTTCATGATCCCATCTTGTAGGATTATTGTGGTAGCAAACAAGTGGCTGAAAAGACACTTGTTACACTTTGTTTTGAGGCAGGAAATGGATGCACCACGTTGGTTCCACATATGGAACTATGATCCACCTCCTGGTTGTCATATGGCAACTTGTTTTTATTTGTTTTTTCTTCCATGTATTTATGATGTTCTTGTTCTTATGGGAAGCTTTGTTAGGAGGATGGAACAAGGGTTGGAGGTGCCCATTGGGAGTATGATTCTCCATACTTCATATGTTGCATGTTTCAGGAGAAAAAAAGGGCAAACCATGATTGCCACACTACACCTCTTGTATTCATGTGGGAGGAGCCATTTGGAGAACTTGAGTACTTGGGAGAGTCACTTCATGGATGTTTTGATTGGTGGGGTGACTTGGGTCATTCTTGAAGACTGTAATATTTCAGCCCAAGATCAGCAGCAGCCCCATACATACCATATGTGGAGAGAAAAACAGTGTGGAATGGACATTTTAGTCCCACCTATTCAGCTATACAACCCACCTTCTGTGCATGACCCTAAGGTGGAAGAGATGTTTCAGGAGTTACCATGTTGGAGGGTGACTCACTTTTTATGAATGATAGCTTGGGGATGGAGGCTTCACATGGGGATGATGATTCCCAATATATTTATGATTACATGCCTCAAGAAGGCCTCGAGACCACATATAGTTGTTTCCATGGATATCCCACTTTTACATGATGAGAGCCATTTGGATTTTTCACCAAAAGCATACTTTTACACATGGGAGAAACAACTTGAGGACACACTGATGAGAAAGTAGCTTGTTCCTTGGAGGAAATTATCATTTGAGGATGCTACAGGAGGAAGAGGAGAGTCTCTTCAGTTCTATCCTTGCATTTTCTTAAGGACAAGAAACATTTGGGAAGGGAGGACTGTAATATTCCTAACTTAGTATGCAGCTAATTGGAACATTAATTTTTCTCCAAACACATAGTTAGATGAATAAATGGGTGGGGAGGCCGATAAATATTTTTAGCAGCAATAAAATCCCTCTTAATGGGGAAAGGGATCATATTCATAGCTGGATAAAACAATTTCATGTGTGAACAAGGCTAATGCATATGGACAAAGTCAAGTTTGACCAAGTCAACAAAGCTAGTATGAAGGAAGTGGGACATTAATGAAGATAAATTAGTGAGAATATGGATCAGATTAGATAGTTAGAGTAAAGCCACCTTGAGTGTGGAATAATATCTTGCATGAAGATCCATTCAAGGTTGACCCAATCCAACAGCGCTATTATGGAGGAGTGGCATTGATGATGGGACAACACAGTTTTGGAGGGGGATTCATTGTGTTGTGAAACCAACCCCAAAAATAGAAGAAAAGAGATATCAATGCCTTCTAAATAAGCCACTTTGAGGGGGTAAAATCCAATACATTACATGAATGAACAATTCTTGGATGATACAAATGAAAAAACTTCCTTTCTATATATAGGAGTCCATGGGGCCACAATGTAATCCTAGTCGACCTGACAATAATAATGTAAGGGCACAATAATAAAAATATGGGGGTTATAGTGTATAAAAATAAAAATAAGGGGGGCTAAACTAACATAATAAGGGACTAGACTATTAATATAGGGACTTAACATGCCCCTCTTCTTCAAACAAGTGTTGTCCTCAACGCTTGATTATTTCTTGATGCTTCTGTATAAAATTCTCATCTTCCCATGTGGAGTCTTCTACAAGAAAGTTTTTCCACTTGCTGAGAGACTCTGAAATTGATCATACTTGTCGAGTTCTTATTTTTGTAACTGCTTCAAAACTTATTTTGATGTCATGTTTATCTTCCTATTGTTTCATTAAATTCTCCACCAAAGTTAGGTTATCCTTTGAGAATTGGAGAAGTTGTTGTAGATGCTTGATGTGATATTCCACTAATTTATCATCCATATTAGGTATTATTTGATCCTTCAAATCATCCAACTTAGCCTCCATTTCTACTTTTAAACCATCTATGTCATCTTCTGTTGCTCTTTGTATGATCGAAATTTGTTGCACTTGGTACCGTAATTTTGATATCTCATACTGCAATAATTCCTCTTCATCCGTCATAGTATAGATTTTTAAGGGCTTAATAGTTATAGAAATTATTTTGGAGGCATTATAGAATCCAATAATAATAAAAATTCTAAAATATACCCTTGGAATCACTTCAAACTACTTTTCAAACAAACGTTATGCAATTTTAAAAACCAAATACACACCTTTTTCTTTCTTTTGAGAAGCTCAATATTGAAACTATATTATCTATGTGATTTTTTATTCTCAATAACTAAAAATTAGCCCTGAAGTAGCCCTCTGAATCTTCTTTTGAATTCCACAGGTTTGACCTGATTTGGATTCTTGAATACAAATCTATGCCCAATATCCTACGATGACCTAATTATGGACTAGTTCAGTAGATCAAACTTGTATGACTTGCCACGTGTCACTATTTCCTCCTTCAACTCTGAGATTTATAGACCGTAAACTATAATCCGTGCAATTCTAGTCACATTTTATAGAATTCCAATCCGATGCTCAAAGAGAGAGTTATGAATATTTTCCCACAATCACCTCTTTGAGATGAAATTCGGGAGCCTGACAAAGACCTAACTTCCATAGATCATATCTCTGAAAATGTTGCAAAACAAGCTCTGAAATTCTATGATGATGTTCCTCAGGATTTCATCTTCATGCTCTAAAACTTTCAGCTTTTGAACCTTCATAGAAAAAACGTTATAGCAAAAATTCCACGATGACATTTTTAAGTGAAATTCAGGAGCCTGCAAAAAGCCCTAACTTACATAGATCATATCTCTAAAAATATTGTGAACCAAGATCTTAAATTTTGCGAGGATGTTCCTCAGGATTTCGGCTTTGCACTCTAAAAATTTCAGCTTGTGAACCTTCATAGAAAACAATTTATAGCCAAAATTCCACGATGACCTGTTTGGAGCAGTGAAACCCTAGAATCCAAAGCTCTGATACCAAATATTGTGAAACCAGCCCCAAAAATAGAAGAAAAGAGATATCAATGCCTTATAAACAAGCCACTTCGAGGGGGAAACCTCCAATACATTACATGAATGAAAAATTCTTGGATGATACAAATGAAAAAACCTCCTTTCTAAATATAGGATTCCATGGGGCCATAATGTAATCCTAGTGGGGCCACAATGTAATCCTAGCTGACCTAAAAATAATAATGTAAGGGAAGAATAATAAAAATATGGGGGTTACAGGGTATAAAAATAACAATAAGGGGGGCTACACTAACATAATAAGGGACTACACTATTAATATAGGGACTTAACACATTGCATGAAGATGGAAACCCTAATGAGTGGGACCCAAGGTGAGAAGGGTCACATTATTTATAAGGAAGAGGATGGAAGCCATATGGAGTTAGCTTGTGATTATGATTTTCTAATATATGGTATTTTTAGCCATATTTCTTTCTCTGGCTATTTAGCTGACATAGAGTGTTGTTTAGCACTGGGTGTTCTTGATTGAGAATTCCATTTCTTCCATTGAGTAGCTCTTGGAGGATTATTGCACCATATTGTCCACTATATGGCTGAAGGATAAGCTTCATCTTCCTTTGACAGCATAGATCTTATTGAGGGTTTGTCTGTTTCAGTAAGCTGCAGCAAGTGGAGACCATATCTTCAGATCTAGGTCATTTCAGTGCTCATTTTGAGTGGAGGAGGTTTCTACTCCATTGGGAGGATAGTAGTGAAGGAATTGAGCTTCATTTTCATATCTTGGATGTAAGCCAACTAATTTTTTTCCCTAAAGTGTAGTCTTGATCCATATCTACGTAATTTCTGAAGGAGAAGTTGCAGGGTGATTTAGTGCACCATTTGGAGAGTTGATTTTCTAAGTGTTGGGGATCTACCCCTCACTTTGGAGATTTGTTGGAGGAGATCCTTTATTTATTCATATCATATCAGATCCACTTTCTAGATCTGTAATTTTTAGTAGATCTACAGTCTTAGATCTCATATCTACACTTTGTACATGGTGTTTTGCTGAAAACCCCAAGGGGGTTCATTAGAGGAGCATGTATAGTGCATGGATCTGATATAGATTTGACTTTTTATGCACATAGCAACTCTATATCTGATGTAAAACTTACTGCTATTGTAGGAGTAATAAAATAACCTTGTTAGCGTATTTTCAGCTTTATTCATGGTTGTAGCCCCTCTTTTTGCATGATTTTTGAGTAATAATGTCTTGGGAGGCTTGTTTAACTAAGCTACCATGATTTTTTTCAAATATCCTTTTGTATATGGATATTATAATGTATGAATGAATGGATCCATGGGCTGCATTTAACTATTATTGCATACATTTATGAAAAATGTATTTTTAATGCATGTATTGTTGCATTTCCCTATTTGGGAATATTACAGATTCAAACAAACATGAGAATATCTCTTTCCCTAAGCTAATCATTTTCAAATTACTAAAACTAGGAGAAGAGGATGATTCTCTTACCTTTTCAACGAAATTCTTAATGAAGACCTCACACTTTGTTCTGATGAATCTCCTCAATGCTTAGATGAAACTTGCAACCACAAACATGCAAAGGATCAAAGGCATCTACAACATAATAATAATCTAAAAACCAACTTAACATAATTATCAAGGATATTAGACAGAAATTGTTTTAATGAGTATATGAACACAAGTCATTCACAATTCCAAGAAAACAAAAGAGTGAGAAAAAATATCCAAATGTATTATCCAAGAGCAAAGATAAAACTTACAACCAAGCCATGATGTCGTATAGGTCCCTCCCAAATGCCTCCAATATTCCTTCTTGGTTAACAAGCTATCGAATCCAAAAATACCAACATAATACTACTATCTATGATCTCCCCTAACCCTGAAGTATGAACTTAAATTATAGGAGAAACCGAGGAGGTCTCAGATCCACCAAAGAAGGGTGAAATCCACAAATGAGGGGATTTGGGTTCCATGATCCAAGGGAATTATCTCCATGATTACATGGGGTTGGATCGAACTGATATGACTTAGAGGCTCCTAGTTTGGATATATGTGCCCAACTATGATTATAGGACTTACTTTTATTGACCTGCAATGCAAATTCAATGAAAATATATAATCATCACTGAGGTAGGCGTTCCCACACTCAGAATAAAAAATAACTCGATGTACTAGTGTAGAAATAACCTAGAAATTCATCAATGGCAGACACAGTATGGTCGTATCCATCTGTTATGAATTGGTCTACTCAAACATGAATGCAAAAATCCTTGAAACATGGATGGATGAAACTAGATTCGGGGTCTTTATCTATGTCTCTTGATATAGTATGAACCTAACCATGTGATTGAATGTTTCGAAGTCAAACATGGTAGAAACCACTTGATTACTATTCAATAATGAAAATCATTAACAAGTGCGATACAAACCACCAATAATGACAATGATTCTCAAGGTACTCCAGTGCAATCTATGAATTGTGAATGACTGACCTGTAGTCGAACACTCATAGAGTTTCTCGATCAAAGGATAATGATGAGAACATGTTGTCGAAGGCGAGAAACTTTCCATTAGGGCATGTAGATCTCAAGGTACCGATAAGGTTTCTGGATAAACTTCCTAGATAATGAGCTGAAGTCGATAGGAAGTGACATGTTGTAGGAGGACCCATGACACAAAACTTATTATGTCAAGTTGAAGAAATATTTTTGCAAGGATTGACTCAAGGATGGTCAATGCGAATGGAGAAATATTTGCAATGAAATATGAACTGAGGTTGAACTTTCTCTTGAACACATAACGACATGATAATTGACTTGGAAACATTTGACTTAAATATAATACCCAAAACCAGCTGAATAATTTCAATGAGTTTCAATTAATTTTAATACAAATGGATTACCCAACCTAGACACAAATGTGACAGAGTGTCGTGTTCAAGAGCGACATGTTGCTTTTAAAAACAAGTAAAAAAGATGATTTTTTTTTCCCAATTTTTTGCCCCGCCATTACTAGCAAGTACCTCATTATTTTTGTCAAGCTTGAGGAGGATAAAATTTGGTTGTTGTATAAGCTTATCCTTCATATGATTCCTTTGAAGTAATTTTAACAAACCCTAGGAAGGAGTAGTTTCATGTTTTTCAGTTTTATTGAACGAGGAGAAAAGCATAAGTAAAATCCACAATGTTCTTTTTCGCAAATTTAGTCTCCCAAGCTCGAAAAAGGATAAAATAATGTATGAGAGAACTCTATTGACCATGCTTAGTCAATGTATACCTTTTTCATAAATAGTCTAATTCAGTCTGGAAAAGGGATAAACTTATATTGAATAGACGATTGTTGATTTACTTTAACAGGTTTGAATGGTCAAGAACTCGACGATATTTTCATGTATAGGGAATCTGAAAAGGGCTTAAAAAATGACTTCAAGGTTTCATTTTTTCATTTTTTTCAAGAGTTTGAAAAGTGATAAAACTTTACTCTATGTAGAAATGATGCATGATTTTAAATGCAACATATTCTCTACACATAAAACTCAAAAAAATATGATAACTGTTCATCATTATGGTAAAAATATTGAAAATTTGAAATTCTAAAAGGTAAAAAGAATAAAATAATAATATTTTATTCATAAAAACTTATAAAAGTTGAAAAAAGACAATTTATTTTCACCATTTTAGTTTGAGAGCAATAAAAAAGGTTTTTACCACAAAATTTCCAGAGCTGATATCGGGTGAACCAATGAACCATGCAACGAATTGTCTCTTCCAGGAAACAAATCTCTTCAATGTCTTGAATTTCAACCATTTATATTTCATTTTTAAGCTTTAGGATGATTTAAAGGAGGGTTTATGTTTTTGAAAATCGTTCGCGGGGATGCACAGGGTTTCCTCGTCTGGGTCACGCAACTAAATAATTTTATAAACAGAAAATTACCATGGATGCACAGTTTTTCCATATATAAACTACGCAAAAATGCACTATATGTAAGGAAAAATTGTGCAGGAGACATGAGGTTTTAAAAACACGATAATCTCACCATTAAAAATCTCCAAACTTTCTTCCAAAAGGTTCTAATGTTCCTAATTTGTCATTTGCAGGTCATTTGAACCAACCATGCTTGAGTGGAGAGAACGAAAACATGAAACACATGAATCAGAATCAATTGATAGCCCAATAGCGTTACAGGCTCTAAACATTTATGGAATTTATAATTTTGGTCTATAACACGGATGAAAGCCTAGGTAGAATTAATGACTTGGATGGTGAGGGCCTAGGATATACAGGAACATTTTTTTGTTATTGGTGATCACCAGCTCGTGATTGGCTCAGAGGATATTTACTTTCTCACTAGATTGTCTTGTAGAGGACATGATATTTCCTTATTTGGTGCATGGCCAAATGGGAAATCTACCATGTCCTATTTAGCAAAATATTGTGCTCCAGCTTCACAAATCAAAGATGGAAGGATAGGCATAAAATCTATCCAAGGGATTGATTTAAAAATAAATGCTTTTACAGTTAAAAAATTGTGTGGTAGTGTGGCTCCCTATGTGGCTACCAAGGCTCAAATGTAGACTGCGATTGAGAGTTTTGAGGAAACAATATTTAACTAGTGTGAGGGAGTGGTTTTCCATATGAAAGGAAAACTAACTCGAGCTAAGGAGGGGAAGCTGAAGAAATTCGGCTGCGACACCATCCTGATATAATTTTCTCTTGAGAGGATTCCACTCATTCCACAACAGCATCTGGTGGACCCAACTGGACCTAGAGATCATCGTATGTTGTGATGGGTTTAATTGATGACACGCCATGGTGGCGATGGTGGTCCAATAGTAAGAGATACACCTCATTTTTTCATATGCCTGGTAAGCCAGATATTCATGGTGAAGGACTTCCCATGTGTAGGGATGGACTACAAGGGCGGCCCAGATATGGCACTCCCAGCTAGGGTACAGTGGGATGACACAGATAAAAAAGTCTCACTTTGAAGTTTTTTGTTTTCTATATATATATATATATATATATATATAGATCTATATTTATCATTGAATGATAATTGTTAAAATTTTAATGTAGATGTAGGTCCAGTATGACCAGTAGGACTGCGTCAGTTTGACCGACAAGGAGACCAACCCATACCAGCAATGCCACCACGGAATGCCACAATCGAGGACTTGACCGAGTTGGAACACATATTGGATAGGTTTACTCTAGATATCCAAGAGACTAAGACTGATTGTTTGCCTCTCCAGTACCAGAGGCATGTGGTTGGAGTTCCAAGGCTGCTCAGGCAGTACCTACGTCGAGTCGCATGCGCCATAGTTTGCTACCATGATCATCATCATGGATAGCTGATAGTCGTTCTAGGCTACATTTTGTTTTTTGTATCAAAATATTTGGATCATAAGACTTTTTAAATCCATGTCCTCATATGATGTATATTATTGATGCACTTGACAGATTATTATTTAACCTAATGATGATCACTAATTTTCATTATCTGAGTACCTTTTTTAATATGGACGAAATATTGTTTTTATTTACTTTCAAAGTTGAAAATTTATATTTAACACTCAATTGGCCAATGCATCAGCTAAATTGTTTAAATTTCTTGAAATGTGTTGATATTAAATGTAATCAAATTGTCTTTCCAAGAGATGAACCCTTAAAAACATTCTTAACATTGATGGACTTCTAAATGTATAAAAATCATTCAAATGTAATACAATGAGTTGTGAATCTAACCTAATAATCAAATGTCGAATGCGAAACACAATGACATAAGATAATAGCTCAATGACTGCGCTATATTCTGCTATATTATTCATTTTTTGACCAAGGCAAGTTCCATGAATAGAAACTAACTCAGTAGTGGGTGAATATATGACCCAAACTGCCAGAGATAAATTATGATTAATATGAAAAGTGTCGTCAGCGAAGGCAATGTAAGCTTTAGGAAAAGTAGACATCTACAATATAAAGAGTAATGAAGATAAGCAGGAAAAGTAGTGAAAATTTGTAAAGAAAAATAAATAATATATGGCACACACTTATAAAAAATGTAAGTAATGTACAAGGAAGATCTCCACAGGGTAATTCACTAGTATATCTTTAAATAAATACCATTTATAGGCTGACCTAAAGAGACATCATCATAATAAACTAATTCATAGGAACCTTTTGAAAGTATACGCTTAAAAATGTAAGGGCCATGCCACATAGGTTCAAACTTACCAACGCTTAGCTTATCATGTGTTTGATCGTAAACTAAGACTAGATCGCCTTCTGAATAGACACAAGGATTAATGCTTTAATCATATTATGCCTTAACATTCTCTTTATGATCCTCGACAGATAATGCAATGACACGACGAGTTTCATCTAACTGTGCTAAGTGTAAATAGCGTCTTCCTCTTCAGAGGTGGCTAGTAATAACTCAATGAATAGTTTTAATGATGGAATTTCACATTCAATTGGTAAAAAATATTCCAAACCATAAACAAGTTGGAAAGAAGTAAAACTAGTAGATTTTTTCACAAAGGAATGGTATACCCAAAAGGCTGAAAAAATCATGGTATGCCAGTTAGTTTTATGAATGCATAGAATCCACTTGAACATATTGGTTAAGAATTTGTTTACAACTTCAAATTTGCCATTTTCTGGTGAGTAATAAGGTGTAGAATCATCATCGTGTAAGCCGAGATTAGTGAAAAGTGGAGTCATCATAATGTTTCTAAAGTGGCTACCATGGTCTGTAATGATATCTTGGGGTACACCAAATGTAGAAATTACATGGTTGAATATGAAAATAACTACATTTTCATCATCATTCTTGAATGTAGGCATCGCCTCAGCCCATTTGGTAAAATAATCTACAACAAGAATAATATACCCATGCCCCTCGACTGAGTGAGGGTTACATGTAATGAAATTGATGCCCCATTTTACTAGTGGACCGAAAACTATTATTGGGTGAAGAGGAGTGGGAGGGGAACACATCTTTCGATAATTTTTTGATAATTGTGACATTTTCTAACCATAATGATACAATACTTAAAGAGCGAGGGCCAAAAATAGCCAAAACGCAGTACCTTTTGGGCAGTGGAAAACCCAGACATATGACCTTCTTATCTTCTTCATGGGTTAAACAACGTCAGAAAATAGAGTTGGCACCATGACGATAACGTGTATCACCACTAATGTTATATTTTTGGAACTAGTATCAAATTCTATGACGATCATATCGTGATAGCTCAGGCTGAAAATTTTGGGTTTGGAGATATATTATGATGGATTAGCTCCATCATTAGGTATAATTGGGATTAATTGTCACCTTTTTAGTCTTATTAGTCTCCATTTCTCACATTTAATTATATTATGGTCACATTTTTCTAGTGTAGAAGGTGATTAAGGCTTGCCATAATTCAAAGGCCTAATATGGCTTAAATGTAAGGTATTCATGAAAATATTCCACATTTGTTGAAGATTTTGCAATTAAAGCTCGAAGGAGACATCAAGGAGAGTTTCTAGGACGGTTTTCCACCTCCTTAACTCCAAAAGGCATCCAAGGAATCCTTGAGATTCCCTCCAATATCTTGAAATAAAAGGCATCCAAGAAAAGGGGAAACATCACCTACTTTTTAGGGGGATGTTGGTAGCTACACTTTAGGTTAAATAGAGCAGAGAGAGAGTTCATTAGGATTCAAGCTTTGAAGGAAGTTAGTAGAATCTTATCTCTTGTAATAGGTTTTTGAGACTTTTATGATTATGCAATGAAACTATTTTCTACAATAAGATGAGTATTCAGATTGTCCTTCACTTATTTAGTTTCATAGGACTAGGCTTGTGGGTTAGGGACCAATCCATTGGCCTCCGTCTCTCACTTTTTTATTCATATTTATTTTTCTCCGACTGTAGCTAGTTTGCTTTATCAGTTTTAGCTAGTTTGTTTAGATTTCAATTAACTATTTTTAGTTTGATTCATTTTATCCTTGTTGTAGTTAGGCTTGCATAGATCTTGTTACAGTAGCATATAAACTCATAAAGCGATGTGTCAAAGCCTCCCTCTCTAATCTCTTCCATTAGAGCTTGGGGATGGAAAATCTCCACCATAGGCCCAAATTTTCACTTTAGTTTATGATTTCTTGGAAATAATAGATACGTTTTAATAGTTTCATGAACATGTTGAGAATATTCATTTAGATTTTTGTTTGAATGCTTAAGTAGGTTTTCTTGTCAAATTCAACTCATCTTTTCCATCTTCTTCATCATATATTTTCCAATGTTTGTTGCATGAACAGGTAGCTTCCTTGTAGGTTCAAGTAGCCAAATAGAGGAGGAATTCACCAGTACCACTAGCTTCATTTCTCACCTTTCATTACTCTTCTTTCAAAAAATTCTTCTCCGGCCCTGTTTTTGAAGTTTTCACCTTCACACTGTGAGAAAACCTAGATGTGAAAGACATGATTTAAAATATGTTATGACCTTGGAAAATGGGTTTTCCACCTTCCATCCATCCAAGTGCACATTCATTCCACCTCCCCTACACTTTTCTCCATCATTTTTGGCCTCGAATTTCCCTCAGCCTGTTTCTCGTAGCAATTCAGGACTTTCCTGTAGCAATACATGAAACCTATAGAAAACCATATAATAGCATGATTTAGCCTCACCTTCAACCTAGAAACCATAATCAACCTCATCTGGACCTGCCATAACCATCAAGACACCTTCAACCCTGCATCCATGAGTTCGAGACATTCCTAAGCCACCTTAGCACCTTCTCCTCCTTAGTGAAAAACAATGCATTTACAAGCATAATTAGGTAATGATTAGATGCATGATTAAAAGAATTATAGTTAAAGAATGAAGTATTTAGAGGGTGTTTAGCCATTTGGACCAACAATGTGCGATTAGATTAGTCTCCTTTTTGCAATTTCAATTCAACACTTTACTTCATGAATGTTGCCTAGTTTCCTTCTATTTTTTTCCATATCCTGCATTGTAGATTGATTTCTTTGAAGAATACCTAGATGTACCTTCTTTCTTTAGAATAACCCTTTGAGTTTTGATAGAGTAGTGGTTTTGAGTCTCGTGTAGTTCTAGGTCTAATTCTGAAGTGTCAGGGACTTCACTCAGAAACCCTAGAAATAACACCATTTACTAGGACTCAGAATAGGATGACATGAGTAGAACGCATCTACTCTATATATAGCACTATCACCTCCAAGTTTGTACAAACCCAGGGTTGATAAAGTAAAGTAGAGTAGCCTCTGGGAGTTGCAGCACTCTTGGTGAAATTCTAGGGCTCATCATTTTTTGGCTCCATTGTTGGGGAGGTGTCTAAGTAGATGCTTTGATTCTATTTTAGCATTTATTTCATCTTTTCTTTTACATGTAGTTTCAAAAATATTAAAAATAGAAAAAAAATGATTTTCATGACTCGTAGGAGTAGGGATAGTTAAGGATTTTTTTACCAAAAACCCCCACATCCCGACACAGTCACCCTTCACTCTTGTTCAATGGCTGTGAGGTTGAACACACCGTTATCACACATAATTTTTTAATTTTGTTTGATAAGGTCACTCACCTAGGTTTCATTTTGTCTCAATAGGTTGGTTCATGAAATTGATGAAAAATTCATGGAATAAACCATTATCCTAAGTCTAAAACACTCCATTAGTCATGTCATATTAGTAATATCTAGCAAATTTCACTTTAGGTTCACATGCATGGTTTCAAATCAAGGTAATGGCCACATGTCTACTTTTTCATAGTTCTGTAGCAAATATAACTGAAAACTGGTAGATTTTTCTACAGAATCACCTGACCAATCCATAGTGGATCTGCTAGGTTTATAAATATTTTTGCTGTAGAATCATGTTTTTCTGCACCAAAAAGGAGGATGATGAGTTGTCTATTTTCTAATGGTTAGGGATAAAGGTGAGGTCATCTAATTTGTTGTCATGATCACCCAAGCATGCAAAAGCGTAAATACCCTCATCATTATCTTTCACTTCCACATTTACCATGATGCTCTCCACTTTCAAACTCCATCTTTAAAATTTATTCCCAAATCACCTCTCTGTCATATTTATTATAAATAATAATATTTATAAATAAATATTATAAATATTATTATCTATAATAAATAATAATATTTTATTATTTATTATAAATAAATAATAATATTTATTTATTATTTATAAATAAAGGAATTGACCCAAGTCAAGAATCCTTTTCCCTCCAACAAATATAATAAAATATTCCTAAAAGGTGCTTCTAGAATTCGATTAATAATATTTTATTCATGCACCGAGTTCTAGACTGCCCCAATATTTTGTTATAAATAGGGGGGTTTTCCCCATTCATTATTCACCTCCATTGCATTAGATCACTCTGGATCTACTCTTGGTCACCATTTTCCATTTTTCTTTTTGAACTCCCATTGAGTTCCATGTTTGTTTTTCTACACCATTAAGAGAGAGAAATGCTAGATCTAAAACACTAAGGACTTTCAAGAACCCATCCCACTGAGGAGAACTGGAAAACACCTTTCTTGTTTTCCTCTCAAGTGGCCCATTCTTTAATATAATATAAAATTCTTTTAAAAACATTGTTTCTTGTCTTGTCTATTGGATGCATGGAGCCATGTTGTATTTTATCTGCTTAATGTCTTTTGTGCTTAGATATGAATTTGTGCAGCAATTCTAAAGATATTTTGCAGCCATAATCGATGTTAGGGCTATTTGTTATGCGTAGCTAAAGTGATATTTTACGATGAAAGATTCATACTAACACTCACTGATCAACTCATCATATAGCTTTTCATATTATAATCCAAAACATCATTGAATAAATATGTGGTTAGATCAACAGGAATACACTAAACAGTCACTAGAAAAAAATCGATACAAACTTTGGAAATATAGCATTTTGTCACAATCTAGTCATAAAACCTAGTAGCATATATCAGTAAAAAAAAAGTATATAATGACCTTAACACATTTTTTCATCATGTAAAACAATAAATACATCAGTTAAATAATTATAAGAAAACCCAATTCGTGCAAGATCAAAATATTGAACATGCATATGGTATCATATGCTCTACTGCCATGTCTTCAAGAAACATTATTAGGGCCATTCTTGTGAAATATCCTTCCATGTTGTTACACCATTTTTTGGTCATCTAACCTATTATCATTAAATGGACCCAAGTACACCATGTAAGACCAATTTTATTCCAAGTAAAATTCCTTTCACTATGAAAATAACTTAGTAAATCACCTTTATTAAGTTGTTTATGGTCTAAATAGGAAACCCCATAAGGAAATATTAAATAAATATACATTTGTTTGATTTTCCTCAAGAAATAATTAGTTAAACAAAAGTTTAATTAATATTTCCAGTTATATTTAACCCAAAACAAGGAAATTAATTAGATAAACCATTATTTATCTTATTATTTTCTAAAGAATAATTGTTTAAATCTTATTTAAACAATATTCTTTGTTAAATATGACTCATTCACCCTTAAATAATTAAATAAATAATTATTTATTTGATTATTACTCAACCATATCCTTGAAATGATAAATAAATCATTTATTTATTTATTATTACTTAATCACATCCTTAAAATGATAAATAAATCATTTATTTATTTATTATTTAAAAATAAAAGGATTTGACTCAAGTCAAATTCCTTTTCACTCCAACAAATATAATAAAGTATTCCATAAAAGTTGGATCTAGGTTTGGTTAATAATATTTTAAATATGCACCAATCTCTGGACTAACTCAATATTTTGTTATAAATAGAAGGGTTTTCTCATTCATTTGTCACGTTTTGTTGCCTAAAGATCACTCTGGATCTCAACACTTGGTCTGGCTATTGATCCATAATCATAGCCATACTTTTCCATTTTTGTCTGGGTTTTCTACACCATCAAGAGACAGAAGTTCTAAATCTGAAGTGCTGAGGACTCACAAGAACCCATCCCATTGAGGAGAACATGGAACACCCTCTTGTGTTTTCCTCTCAGGTGCCATTAATAAAATTATTCATTGGATATATGCTTATCTTGTCTATTGGATCTATGGAGTAAATCTTATTTTTCTACTGTTTAATGTCTTCTAATGCATAGATCTAGTTTTTTGCAGCATTTGTCTTAATCATCTAATTGCAGATCTGCAGATATTAGCAGTCATTTCTGTTGTTAGTGCTATAAGTTATGCGTATCTAAAGTGGTATTTTTTCGTACACTTCGAATAAAGATTCATGGTAACAACTGGTGACTCCACATGGGTTTACCATTACGATCACTATCATTTTTTTGATCCTTGCGTATCTAGCTACTTCAAATCCTAGGATTTCTCTTCAGCCCCTTTTTTTTCTTATTATTGATGTTGTTTTTAATCCATAAAACCCTGAAATGATAAAAATTCTAACTTCTGCATGTTTTCGGACCCATTGCGCAGGTGACAGACATTAGCCATAGCTGAGACAACATATTTTTTTGAAATCTGCCGCCGAGAGTGCTGGAAGTGCAGGTCGCACGAGGTCACACTTTTCTGCCCAAAACCTGTGACCTAGACCTCTAGGACGCGCTTTACAGCCCAAAAAGTGCAACCTCTACTGAAAACAGACCAAAAACTGTGACCTGGACTTTCTGCAGGGATTTTTCTGAAAGTTTTATGGGTTCTGGTGAGCCTTTGTTCAGGGTTTTCTGACCTTCGTCTCTACCCGTTTTGGACCTGTACTTGTTCTTTTTTGCTCAAATAAGTGGGAAACTAGCCCCCTAGGGCTTCAGTACCCTCTAGTTTTTGTGTAAGAGTGTTTGCTCTTGCAAGTTGTCTGAAATTTCAGAGTCTTTAGCCATTTTTCCAGATCTGATACCTCATCTTCAGATCCACTTCAGATTGGCTTTTTATCCATCCGAATCTCCTCTTTCAACTTTGTTTGGGTTTTCCTTATGGGGCACTCCTCTTCCTTCCTGGAGATAGCCTTTCGCCACCACTTTTTACAACAATTTTCCTCTTATTTTTTGTTGTTTTCTGCACCACTTTCCAGCAGATTTTGTCTTTTAGATCTTTGTCCCTCTTGAACCAAGATTTGTTAGCCTATTTTATTGTGTTTAGATTATTTTTTTACTCACCTATTGACTATTTGTTGAAAGGCCCACCTTCTTGGGTTTAGATTATTGCATTAGTAGCTGTTTATTTTCTGTTTTGCATGCCTATATACTATCATTTGCAGGGTTATTTACAGCTATACAACAACACTTTTTATTTTTCTCTACAAATGTTTGGGTTTAAAAATTAAAATTTACACACTCTTACACACACACCCTAAGTGAAAAAGGGCTTGGTTAAGACCGCCAAGCAAAGAATCTGAAACATTGAAATCATTTGATCTTGCACCTCTTTGCCCTTTTTTTGACATTGAAATCACTTGATCCTACACCTCTTTGCCCTTTTTGGTCTCTTTTTCCCTTGTGCCATGTCTGTGTTGTCATCATTGTGCCACCAAGGCATTTATCCTGGAGACTTCTTGGCCTTCATCCTTAGTTTCCGGTTGGAAGACTTACTCCTCCACATAGAGTTCGAGTTAGTCCTCTACCGAGTCTGCACACCGACTCTTCTTCTGGTCCTTTGGGTTCTCCTTATTGTCTCGCCTCCGGTTCTCCCCCTGAAACATTCACTATGTCTAGTGTAGAACCTAATGCTGGTGGTAACCCCAGCCCTCCCGCCAGAAATACCACTAGTGGGACTGCCACGGACACTACCCCGACAACACCCTTGCTCCCTTTCATGGAAGGCCTCAGCCTCCCCGATTTTGACTAGTTGCTAAACGACCATATAAACCATGATGCTAGTTGGCCTACTATGCCAACAAAGCTCCCTTTAGACATCTCAAAGTTTGAAGGTCTTGCTGGACAAGATCCTTCAAATCATGTTCGATCTTTCCACATGTGGTGTTCGTCTAATTCCATTACCAATGACTCTGTTCGTCTTCGGTTGTTCCAAGGAATGCTTACAGGTGAAGCTTCTAAGTGGTATGTAGATCAAGCCCCTTCCTCTCATACCACCTTTGCGACTCTAGCCTGGGCTTTTTTGTCTTATTTCCAGCTCCCCGTACATTACGAAACTGGTACCGAGCTCCTGATCTCTTTCCGTCAATCATCTGCGACCCATGTTTCCGACCATGTTCAGGAATGGCGGAGAAGAAGGAGCCTGTGTCGAGCCCCTACATTCAAAGACCATGTCTACATGGACTAGTTCCTTAGGACTCTCTTGCTTCCTATCAGGAAAGACGTCTCATCGCACTTTCCTCAAACCGAAGAAGTCGCTCTCCAAATTGCGTTAAAATATGACCTGATCTATGCTCAGTTGGGTTATGTTTATACCATTCTACCTAATCTTCCTAGACCTGGTGGTGCCAATACACCAGGGGAAACTCATGTCACTAACGGTATCGTTGGAGCTCTCTTTAATCTGTATGATCAACCTCCCATGGGTTATGGTTTCTCTTATGGAGGGGCCAACTCTTCCGGCACTTTTCCCCCTCCCGGTAGCACGTATCTAGGATACGGCATGCCTCCTCCTTTTTCCCAACCTCCTGTTTACCACAATGCTACCCAACCTCCTTATTATCTGTATCCATAGCTTGGTGCTCCAGCTCCTCCAGCATTAGCACCTCCTCCTCCCTTGCCTTCTCAACCCCCACAACAGCAACCACCACCCCCTCTGAGGCAAGTGTATGCACAGCAGGACATGACTAATCCTCCTCCCTCAAAAAGGAAGAGGAAAGGAAATCAAAATCAAGCTGTGTTTGGTAATCATGGACCTAATCAAGGTAATTCTCCTTACACCACAAACCAGCAACAAAGAACTCAGCCCAAGCAGGACAAGCCTCTTCGTACGAACAAACCCTGTTCGTGTTGTGGTGTTTATGGTCATTATATGCATCATTTTACCCTTCTACCACAAATGTGACAACGATGGGAGTCTCAAGCAACATTGGGAGGATAGCAAGCCATTCCTTCTGTTCCTCCCAGTCCTACACCTAGTCAACTAGCTTTGCTTACTAATCCTTTCCCTCAACAGGGATTTGTAGCGACCCAACCACTTGAAGGATAGGTGGCCACTCAACCACCTTCCCCTGGCCCTTTACTTTTAGATGGTACTCATGACACCCTCAATCCTCCAGAAATTACCCCAAAACCTTGTCTTGCTTTGACCCTAGTTCCACCGGTCTCTCTGATTCCTCCCGCTGCAACAGTGCCTCCGTCACCTTAACCAGAAAATTTTCCTATTGCGACCATCTTGGGTAAGAATGGAAAAGCTTGCAAGGGAGCACCAAACATGAGAGAACCTTTCTTCAGGTCTGTCTACTCCCATTGGCATCTCTCATCCCGATGCCAACATGATAGAGCCTTCAACCCCCTTTTTCTAGTTATCATCATCCATAAGACCCCCGGTAGAAGCCCCCATGGAGACTAAACCCTGATGATCTGCTTGGCCTCCCCCCATTGATCACCCCAGGCTCAACATCAGTATATCCTTTACCTGCCTTTTCCTCAGTCACCCCCTGTGACGATGTGCATGTGCCCCTTTCTTCACATGATGATGAGTCAGGTAGCTCTACCACGACAAGTGGTCCTCCTTCCTCTGGTCAACCCATCTTTCACTCTGATGAAGACATTATGGAAGCACTGACGCATCCCGACTTTCCATGGAATGATATGCACCACTATGCATACTTCCCCCCGCAGCAGTCCCATGACCAATATGTTGTGGAAACTAAAGACTTCCTTCCTAACAAAGTTGATTGGTTTAGAAATCCCATCCCTGCACCTGACATTTTTGAAAAAGGAAATATGGCAAATATCTCTCCTACCATTAAAATTGACATTTCTGACAAACCAGGGGTTGAAGAAAATATCACATTGGGCACCCATTGCACCACGAAAGATATTGAAGCTTACACCAAGTTATTCAAAGAATTCCATGATATTTTCTCCTGGTCCTATTCAGAAATGCACAAACTTAATCTTGCCATTGTCTAACACCATCGATACATGGCCTGATGCCAATCTTATCCATCAAAATGTGAGATCCATTAATCCTTCCAGACGTGAAGCTGTCAAAGTTGAAATCGATAAGCTCAAACAGGCTGTTTTTCTCTATCCCATTGAATACACCACCTGGGCGTCCAATTTGGTTCCCTTTTCTCAAGAAAAAAGGCACCATCCATGTCTACACTAACTTTCGTGATCTGAATAAAGCTTGTCCCAAAGAAAACTTCCCCACACCATTCATTGACCAAATCATTGACGAGTGTGTGGGGCACAAGGTTCTATCTTTTATGGATGGTTTCTCTGTATACAACCAAATTGTCATCCGTCGTGCTGATCAACTCAAAACCATGTTCATTAGTCTATGGGAAACCTTTGCCTATCGAGTCATGCCATTTGGTCTTAAAAACGCAGGAGCCACTTTTTAGCAGGCTATGTCTTATTTCCATGACCCAGCTCACATTATCCTTGCTTATTTAAATGACCTTACCACACATTCTAAACATCGGGTGCAACAACTTCACGATCTGTGAACTATCTTTCTCCGATGTCGCAAGTATAATATCCACCTTAACCCACTGAAGTGTGTCTTTTGTGTTCCTGATGGCCACCTTTTAGGCTTCATTGTGTATAAAGATAATATCACTCTTAACCCATTAAAAGTTCAAGCCATTCTTGAGCTTTTGATCCCCCGCACTTTACGCCAGTTACAAAGCCTCCAAGGAAAAGCTAATTTCCTTCATTGGTTTGTACCTGACTACGCCGCCACTGAACACGGTTTCCTTAAACTTCTCCACTCCAATATCCCTTTTGTATGGGATGACTATGCTCAAAAGTCTTCTGATGCCATGAAGCATACTCTCATATCTACTCCCTTGTTTCATCCCCCTGACTTCGATAGGGATTTCATCCTATATATCTCCGCTTCCACCCACTCGGTCGCTGGAGTCCTTATTTAGGAAGATGAAAATGGAATTGAGCATGTCATATAATATGTCAGTAAGAACCCGGTAGGACCTGTTATTGCTCAAATCTACCTTAGGCTGAAAGAAGGCAGAATTCAAGGTAACATCAAACCACGCTCAGCCTCGTAGCTAGCCCTACGAGGACAGGAGAGGGCTCTCTCCGGGTCAATCTCAGTAAAGGATATTCGATGGGGCTTGAGATGACTTAAATAAAAACTAATTTTAGGCTAGATATATAGATGAAAGTATTTGATTTTGATTTTGGGGGTTTTTGTTGAAAAAAGGGAAAGGCAGTTTTGAGTGCGGGGATAAGGCCAATCTCTTGTAGATTTTGAGTCGGGGCAAGGAAAGCAATGGCTTTGATGTATTAGTTTGAATGAATGGATAGAAAATACTACTGAGGAGCTAAAGAAGGCCAGAGGCTGTAAGGATCCTCTTCAAATGGAGGAAAACATATAAAAATAAACAAAATTTTAAGGTAGAGCACCAACAAACTAATGAATTCTACCTTAGTTACTCATTCGTTTAATTCAGAAGCAAAGAGAAGGGAAATGGCATACATATAAAATTAATGAAAATTACAGATACATGGAGAAAAACATGATCAAAACTCAGATCCACAAGGATCCCAACAAGTGCTTCAAAACCTTGGTCTTTCCTTTGCCAAAAATGCAAAAGTGATGTACAATGAAGTGCCAAACTATTCCCAAGAGTCCAACCCTGAAAATGTCTCAGAAAATAAAATATATAGACAATTCTAACCCCTTCCCATGCCTCTAGGGGTTGAGCTCATCCTTCTAGGAGCTGTTTCAACCAATTCTAAACAAGGAACTGAAATCTGAGCAATCAAACAACTTGCCTCTATATGGAAGGAAACTGATTCATTCATTTAATTTTCACTTTTTAGTGAATGAATCCTCTAGAAAAAGTAAATATGTGCCAAATTTACATCATGGTCATGAAATTACATCAATATAGATCAAGAGTTACATAAAAAAGTGAAACTAGTCAAAATTGGGCGAATTTCTGAGTTGAAGAGTCAAAATGAGGCCAAATTTCTCTATGCGCCGTGCCCAAAAACTCAATGAGTCTCGCCATTTGAGCCTATTTTTGAGGCACTTACCGAAGTCAAAATTAAGCTCATGATAGCTCATTGGAAATCCCTAGATGTCGAATATCCAACCCAAGTGGAATTTTTTTATTTGGATGTCATTTTCCCCTCCAAACGTTCAATCTCCCAAGACTGGTTCCTGCTGGTGGAAAAAGTGGCAGAAAGGCCATTTTCAAGGTGTTTTTGACCCTTTAAACCACCCAGAACTTGATGAAATCTCTCATCCATTCCTGAGCATGCATAATTTATCATAAAAAACCAAAAAATATCAAGTTTTCCTCCAGAAGATCTCTCAAACGTAAGCGCGCATCGGGTGGCGCGACCCGTCGGGCAGAAAAACCTGTTTTGCAACCAAAATTTCAAAAATGAAAAAATTTACTCCAAATTTGCTGAAATTTTGAGTGAAGGTCTCCCATCATGTCCCATGCTCAGCGAAGGAATCTTAGGGCAAGATTCAGAGTTGATCATGCGTTTTGCGCCTCCTCAGTACCCTCCTGGTGTATGCAGTTCAGTGGTAAAGTCACTGTTTTGTTCATTGGATGTGTCGGTGTCCATCATGGTGTTGCAATGTGTATGTCAAGTGTATGTTTGGTTTGTTGAAAATGACAAATGAGACCTTGATGTCTTTGCCTCCAATCGCCAAAACATGTGTCACATGGGAAGGGACTATGGTAACTAAGGCAGTGTAGACAGTGGACTGCAACCAAGTGAAATTTTCCCCTTTAAAACTTCTGATTTTGACAATCTAGAGACAATGGGACAACTACTTGGATGTTTGGGATTTATGGAATTTTATAAGTGATATGAGGAAAGGGATAATGATAGGGAATGAAAACATTTGAGGGATAGAAACAAATGGGCATAAGTGATATGAGTGGTTTTATTAGGGAATAGGGAAGGGATGGTATAATGCGAGGGAATAAGGGATTGATAATGATAATAGGATTATAGTGAAGGGAAAGGAATCACAAGTAGGAAATGGAGTATTTTGGCACCAAGATCAAACTTTAAGACTCAAATTTCAAACCCTATAAGAGCCATTTTAACAAGAGAGAGTAGGGTTTATGTTTTTCAACATTCAAACTCTTACAACCAATCTTCAAACAACTCCAAACACTGACCAAAGGTAATAGCAAGATGATTTACACTTACACGGAGCAAATAAGGTGGAGCCAATTTGATTTTTGTGAAGCATAGGAAAATTTTTGCCTTGTCGGCTCTGTGCGCCGCGCCCCAGCCCAACGCGCTGCGCAGGCTGGATGCGCCACGCCAGTGTATTTTTACACTACAGAAAATTGTTCTATGCGCCGAGCATGCCATGTGCGCCGTGCCTTCTCCCAATGCGCCGCGCAGCCTGCCTTCAGCACAATTCGGCTTCTCACACACTATTTCACTCTTCCACAACTTGTCTTGGCTTTCACTGATGTTTTTGGCATACCAATGGATTGTTCAAACACCATGGATATCTTATATGCCCAATGACTTGATTTTTAATTTCAAATAGCTCATTTTGTGATGTTTGAACACTTTGGCACCTTGCAATTCTTAATGTGAACTCTGATTTTCTTGTTTCCTTTGAATTTGGAGCTGATGATGAGTCTTTTGGCTATTCTTTGCAGGGATGACTGGCACGTTTGGGAAAGGATGACCAGGGCTGCACCTGAAGATTTTGACAACTGAAAAACCTTGAAAATATACATGGCAATTTATTACAAAGTACAAAATGACGATTTTCTTCAAAACATAGTTTTGAAGAAAAGTCATGGATCAAAGATTGCGATGAAAAATTATTCTGAACTTCCCTCATGCGCTTGCTGGGATTATTGGACACTTTGCAGACTGAATTGACAAACCCTAGACCTAATAACCAAAATGACACTTTGTTGACCAAGAGACCAAAACGGGACTGTAAATGGCTTTAAAACTGATGTTGATGGACTTTGATGAAAAACCATGAGCCAGCAGGTACAAGGCATGAGGGATATGACTTAGAAAGCCCTTCCGTAAGATTATGGCATGCCCCTAATGGAATGCATATGAATGAACTAAATGAGACACCTAAAATGAAATTCAAAAAGAGAAATGATCTCTGACAGAGGGATGTAAAGACCGACTCTAACATTGGCTCCAATGGGGATGGTAGCTCCTAGGAGGTGCCAAGAACGGCAGATCTTTGGGGGAGGAGACAGTGCCTTCGTCCATTGGGCTATGGAGTCGAAACACTAAGATTGACATTATGCAAACTGACTTTGACTCAAGGCTAAAACTGAAAACCATAATAAAACTGTACATGACTAGAACATAACTGACAAACTGGAAAAATGCTCATGATTGAGCTTATTCATAAAACCTACTCTAATTGTTCTTTTCACCACCCGATCAAGTGAAATGGAATAGCCAATGCAACCACGTAAGCATCTTGGCTGCTATTTGATTTCTTCCCAAATGCTTTCTGATGCACAAGAAAAGGGAAGAATCGAAAGGCAACTCCCATGGAAACCTGGAATCAAGTTGACTGCTGATAAACTTGCAAAGCATGAATTGACTGGATGACTGCAAAAATACTGCGAAAGGATCTTCATAAACATAGCTATTGTTTTCCATTAACACATCACTGCTTTGGTTCAAGTAATCTTCATAGCTGGATATTAAGATTTCCCTCACATCTATGCTATTTTTCTTTGGTGACTGCAGCAAGTTGTCAAAAGGATCCTGAAATTCGTGAATAACCAAACTCTGTTGCTGATTCCAATCAGAACAAAAGTCTCCTTTATCAATCTCCTCATATGACTGCAAACCTTGAAATGAGCTTTGTAATGAAAAATCTGTTAGACAAGACAATGAAGGCGACTTTTGAATAAGATTATGATCAACATTCCTTTCTGTCACATGGTTAATCAATGGAGAAGAACTTTTACTGCAAACACCATCCAACACACGAGCAATAGGATCATCAAAAACTTGAGAAGACTGCTGCGTTGTATCCATTGAACTGCCTGACATCCTACTAGTTGTTCATATTTTTCTTGAGATATATTACGAATATTCTGCCTTATAAACTTAAATTCTTCGAAACAAAAGGGTACATAATCCTCTTGCATCATTAAATCATGTATTTCGGCTTCCACGCCTTCATCCGCAATCTTCCCTTCAATTTCATTTGGTGGCTGCAAATCTGATGCTAGGGAGGGTTTTGTATCCAAAATTATTTCATCAGTCGTTTCAGGGGAAGATTTCTCATCAAAAACATGCTCAAAAATTTCGCTACCTGTCTCATCCTCCACATTAAAATTGAGAGATTGCTGATTTCTTATAGGCTGCTCATTTGAAGATTTACTATGCAATTTACCCTTCAAAAACTGGAATGATTCAAAACAAAATGGTACGGAGTCATCTTGTATCATTAAATCATATGTGCTAGCCTCCATGTCTTCATCTGCAACTTAACAATCAATGGATTTCGGGGGCTGAAAATTTGAATATGAGAAGTCTTGAACAAGGTGTTCATTGCGCTCAAGATGGTCCAAATCAAGGCTTGTTGGTAGTTGATTTCTAATTTCATGGAAGTTATCTCTCATGAACTGAAATGAGTAAAAAAAAAAGGCAAAGATCTTTCACTTACTTCAAAATTTGCTGCACTTTCCTCATCATTGTCATAGCTGATATGTATCGGTTGATCACTATACTTGAGCTGCTGAAAGTGAACGTCCTCCTTCCATAAACTAGCTGTTGATTTTTCTGCAAGATTAGCTTTTGTTTGGAGAACATAATCGTCATCATATTGATCAAACTGAGGCAAATCATCAATATAAAACACATCATCAAGCATACACATCAAATCAACAGCTCTCTCTTCTCCAAAATGATCTATAAAGCAATCACTATGACAACTGGGATAAGAAACAAAATGTTTTGGATCAGCAACTTGTTCTTCTTCAATTAGTGAGCCATGGGTTTTAACATTATACTCATTCCTTGTGGTGTTCTTTTGCATCATCTCTTCTACTGCACTTACCAACATGTCAAGCTTTACCTCTAGAGATGTCGATTTCTCCGGATCTATGTTTTTCATCTCTTCTTCCTTCAACCTTGCCTTTTGGATCAACAAATGAGCCTCTACATTCACTGCACTATTCTGTATCTCTACAAGTGTTGCAATATTCCTTTCTCTCAACTGAAACTCCATTTTTGGATCAAAGGCACCCGGGTAGTGCAAGAGAGCAGATCTAGGAGGTCTTATATCAGTTGGCATCGAAAAATATACTTGGTTAAATCTGGCAGAAAACTGTTGTATTGTCTCCCCTGGCAGTCTTTTCAGCTGGGCATACTCGTCTAAAATAAGGAAAGGATTCTGTTCGATCACTCACCTGTCAAGGAAAACTTCGATGAACTGTTGGAAATCTGAGATGCTCGCATTAGGCAGGGCTTTGAACCAACTCTTGACTTTGCCTTGCAAAGAAAGAGCAAAAATCCTAATACTAACATCTTCGTCATCAACTTCAAAAACATCTAGAAAAGTCTCAACATTCTGCACATGTTGCTCAGCACTGACATTGTCACATTCACCGTCAAATCTTGGTAGATATAGGTCATAATTTTTAGGGAAAGCATGGAGAACAGAAGGTAAAACAAGAGGTTTATACCTATCTGGGACTATAAAAGGTGTAGGAGTATATAAAAGAGCTACGGGATCAGTTTTGTTTTCTTTAGGCTCATCACTCTGAAGAGAGTCATCATAAGATGTGGGAAAAGTAAGGAGGCCGGGATCAAAGGGAAACTCAGTATTTACATTTTTTGAATAGGTCGAGTGAAGATTTTGATCACCTTTATCATACAAAAAATTCTGAAAAACTTTCAGGATAACTTCAAGAACAACAAAGAAGTAGTTTACAAGAAAGCAGACTAGATCCTGAATACCATTCCACTTTAGATACCTGAACTTTGTGTAAGATCCTTCCATTTTCTCAGAGAAAGAGTTAGTCCTCCAGTTGAGTCTCTACATGAGTTAGAGTCACTAGGTGAATGATTTTCAGCCTTCTTGTGTCTAATCGTTGTCCACCATCAACCATCAGATTTGAACTTGATACATGTACTGGGGCAAGATAATCTACAAGTCAGGTGTCACGTTCACAAGCTAGACCGGAGATTGACTGAAGCAGCATTTATCTACTTTCGTTAATGCAAAGCAAGAGCGTTTCAAAGGCTACCTGGCATAACTTCAGGCTCCGTCTGTAGCTTATGAAAACAAATAACACCAACAAGAAAACCATTTTATTTCCCAGTATGGTCGCCACTATGTTATTGCTCAAATATACCTCAGGCTGAAAGAAGGCAGAATTCAAGGTAACATCAAACCATGCTCAGCCTCGTAGCTAGCCCTATGAGGACAGGAGAAGGCTCTCTTCGGGTCAATCTCAGTAAAGGATATTCGATGGGGCTTGAGATGACTGAAATAAAAACTAATTTTAGGCTAGATATATAGATGAAAGGATTTGATTTTGATTTTGGGGGTTTTTGTTGAAAAAAGGGAAAGGCAGTTTTGGGTGCGGGGATAAGGCCAATCTCTTGCAGAGTTCAAGTCGGGGCAAGGAAAACAATGGCTTTGATGTATTAGTTTGAATGAATGGATAGAAAATACTGCTGAGGAGCTGAAAAAGGAAATAGGCTGCAAGGATCCTCTTCAAATGGAGGAAAACATATAAAACTAAACAAAAGTTTAAGGTAGAGCACCAGCAAACTAATGAATTCTACCTTAGTTAATCATTTGTTTAATTCAGAAGCAAAGAGAAGGGAAATGGCATACATATAACATTAATGAAACTTACAGATACATGGAGAAAAAAATCATCAAAACTTAGAGCCACAAGGATCCCAACAAGTGCTGCAAAACCCTGGTCTTTCCTTTGCCAAAAATGCAGAAGTGATGTACAATGAAGTGCCAAACTATTCCCAAGAGTCCAACCCTGAAAATGTCTCAGAAAATACAATATATAGAAAAGTATAACCCTTTCCCATGCCTCTAGGGTCGAGCTCATCCTTCTAGGAGCTGTTTCAACCAATTCTAAACAAGGAACTGAAATCTAGGCAATCAAACAACTTGCCTCTATATGGAAGGAAACTGATTCATTCATTTAATTTTCAATTTTTAGTGAATGAATCCTCTAGAAAAAGTAAATATGTGCCAAATTTACATCATGGTCATCAAATTACATCAATATAGATCAAGAGTTACATCAAAAAGTGAAACTAGTCAAAACTGGGTGAATTTCTGAGCTGAAGAGTCAAAATGAGGCCAAATTTCTCTATGCGCCGCGCCCAAAAACTCAATGCATCGCGCCACTTTGAGCCTATTTTTGAGGCACTTCCCAAAGTCAAAATTGATCTCATGATAGCTCGTTGGAAAGCCCTAGATGTCTACTATCTAACCCAAGTGGAATTTATGGATTTGGATGTCATTTTCCCCTCCAAAAGTTCAATCTCCCAAGACTTGTTCCTGCTGGTGGAAAAAGTGGTAGAAAGGCCATTTTCAAGGTGTTTTTGACCCTTTAAACCACCCAGAACTTGATGAAATCTCCCAGCCATTCCTGAGAATGCATAATTTATCATAAAAAACCAAAAAATATCAAGTTTTCCTCCATAATATCTCTCAAACGTAAGCGCGCATCGGGTGGCGCGACGCGTCGGGTAGAAAAACCTGTTTTGCAACCAAAATTTCAAAAATGAAAAAATTTACTCCAAATTTGCTGAAATTTTGAGTGAAGTTCTCCCATCATGTCCCATTCTCAGCCAAGGAAGCTTCGGCCAAGATTCGGAGTCGATCATGTGTTTTGCGCCTCCTCAGTACCCTCCCAGTGTATGCAGTTCAGTGCTAAAGTCACTGTTTTGTTCATTGGATGTGTCGGTGTCCGTCATGGTGTTGCAATGTGTATTTCAAGTGTATGTTTGGTTTGTTGAAAATGAAAAATGAGACCTTGATGTCTTTGTCTCCAATCGCCAAAAGATGTGTCACATGGGAAGGGACTGTGGTAACTAAGGCAGTGTAGACAGTGGACTGCAACCAAGTGAAATTTGCCCCTTTAAAACTTCTGATTTTGACAATGTAGAGACAATGGGATAGCTACTTGGATGTTTTGGATTTAGGGAATTTTATAAGTGATATGAGGAAAGGGATAATGATAGGGCATGAAAGGATTTGAGGGATAGAGACAAATGGGCATAAGTGATATGAGTGGTTTTATTAGGGAATAGGGAAGGGATGGTATAATGTGAGGGAATAAGGGATTGATAATGATAATGGGATTATAGTGAAGGGAAAGGAATCACAAGTAGGAAATGGAGTATTTTGGCACCAAGATCGAACTTTAAGACTCAAATTTCAAACCCTATAAGATCCATTTTAACAAGAGAGATTAGGGTTTATGTTTTTCAACATTCGAAATCTTACAACCAATCTTCAAACAACTCCAAACACTGACCAAAGGTAATAGCAAGATGATTTACACTTACACGGAGCAAATAAGGTGGAGCCAATTTGATTTTTGTGAAGCAAAGGTGAAATTTTTCCTTGTCGGCCCTGTGCGCTGCGCCCCAGCCCAACGCGCCGCGCAGGCTGGATGCGCCACGCCAGTGTAATTTTACACTGAAGAAAATTGTTTTATGCGCCGCGCATGCCATGTGCACCGCACCTTCTCCCAATGCGCTGCGCAGTCTGCCTTCAGCACAATTCGGCTTCTCACATACTATTTCACTCTTCCACAACTTGTCTTGGCTTTCACTGATGTTTTTGGCATACCAATGGATTTTTCAAACACCACAGATATCTTATATGCCCAATGACTTGATTTTTAATTTCAAATAACTCATTTTGTGATGTTTGAACACTTTGGCACTTTGCAATTCTTAATGTGAATTCTGATTTTCTTGTTTCCTTTGAATTTGGAGCTGATGATGAGTCTTTTGGCTATTCTTTGCAGGGATGTCTGGAACGTTTGGCAAAGGATGACTAGGGTTGTGCCTGAAGATTTCGACAACTGAAAAACCTTGAAAATATACATGGAAATTTATTACAAAGGACAAAATGACGATTTTCTTCAAAATAGAGTTTTGAAGAAAATTCATGGATCAAAGATTGCGATGATGAAGTTTGCGATGAAAACTTATTCTGAACTTCCCTCATGCGCCTGCTGGGATTATTGGACACTTTGCTGACTGAATTGACAAACCCTAGACCTAATAACCAAAATGACACTTTGTTGACCAAGAGACCAAAACGGGACTGTAAATGGCTTTAAAAATGATGTTGATGGACTTTGATGAACAACCATGAGCCAGCAGGTACAAGGCATGAGGGATATGACTTATAAAGCCCTTCTGTCAGATTATGGCATGCCCCTAACGGAATGCAGATGAATGAACTGAATGAGACACCTAAAATGAAATGCAAAAAGAGACGTGATCTCTGACAGAGGGATGTAAAGACCGACTCTAACAGGACCTCATGTATCCTACTCACACAAAGAAAAATTATCACTGGCTGTCGTGTTCTCAGTCCAAAAACTTCGTCATTACATCCTCCACTACTACATTTGGCAGAAATTCTGACACTTGGTTCCGACGCTTTTGACCAAATGTCAGAAATTTCCCCAAATTTTTTCCATCCCACCTGAAATCATCGCTATACCGACGTTTATAGAAAAGTGTCGCAATACCGACACTTAGACAAAGTGTTGCAATTGCGACGTTTGGAGGAAGACGTCACAATTGCGACACTATGGCCCAAAGCATCGCTATTGTGACGGCTGCCTCTAAACGTCGCAAGTGCGACACAATGTTTAAGTGTCGCAATTGCGACATTGTGTTGCACTTGTGACGTTTGGATGCACCCATCACAATAGCGACGCTTTGTCCACCTTCGGTATAACGAAACTTATATGCACGCTACATAAAAATACGAAAATTATATGTGCGCTAGATAAAAATGATCTTATTGTTTCGTATCCGTCGCAATAGCTACATTAACGTATGATATCAGGCGCACATTCACCCTCCACTCTTGCAGAACAACATTCACCCTTAGCATTCGCCCTTAGCTCTTGCAGAACAGCATTTGCCCTCAGCATTCGCCATCAACTCTTGCATAATAGCATTCGCCCTTAGCGCTTTCAAAATGGTAAGTTCTTACTGCAACCCCTTCCTCCTATAGTAGGGTTGACTCTATTTGGGTTTTTTTGGTCAACTCCATTGGATTGTGTTAGGCTCTAGGGTTCTCTCTAGATTTCAAGAATCAAGATTCAATACCCTCTATTATCTTCATCACCCAATACAAGATTTAAATTTTTCCCAAAGAAACGCTTATTAATTTGGCACAGCTATTATTTCTCCCCGCTTTAACAACCCTACATTTAAATGAAACAAGCATTGCATTTCAACTACAAAAATATATTAGTGTTAAAATGTACATGTGTGCTACATTAACATCCGATATCACACGCGCATTTGCCTCCACTCTTGCGAACATTCACCCTCGCATTCGCCCTCGCCCTCTTGTAGAACAACATTCGCCCTCGGGGACCACCTAAGCTCTTGCAAAACAAAGTTCCTCCTCGCATTCACCTCGCCCTCTTGCAGAACAGCATTCACCCTACATTCGCCATCAGCTCTTGCAGAATAGCATTCGCCCTCATCTCTTGCAGAACAAAATTCGCCCTCAGCTCTTGCAAAATGGTAAGTTCTTACTGCAGGCCCTTCCTCCTATAGTAGGGTTGACTCTATTTGGGTTTTTTTGGTCAATTCCATTGGATTGTGTTAGGCTGTAGGGTTCTCTCTAGATGTCAAGAATCAAGATTCAATACCTTCTATTATCTTCATCACCCAATACAAGATTTAAATTTTTCCCAAAGAAACACTTATTAATTTGGCAACCATTATTTCTCCCTGCTTTAAAAACCCTACATTTAAATGAAAACAAGCATTGCATTTCAACTACAAAAATCTATTAGTGTTCAAATGTACATGTGTGCATCACTCGTGTAGGGTATTCCTTTTCCACTTTCACATTATCCAAGAATGTGTGCAGTATAGTTCATATTTTTTGTGATTTAGATTATCTTGAAAAAGGAAAGGTAAATTATTTCCCATGGAAAAAGAAGGTTTTCCCTTTTTACTATTGGAAATGGTACAACAAAGTTCCATTTCTACCTGAAACTCCTATGAAACAGGAACCAAATAAAGGCCATGTCCTCAATGGAAATCATTTGGCTTTGAAAATGGCCATTGCACCGTGTTGTTTCTTATATTACATCATGATAGTTTCTTAGGTCATTTCTTGTTTCTTGAGATGAAAAACAACCAAAGAAATTGTGAAGATCCTTTCAAGAAATAAATGACCATTTCTCAATCATATCTCAATATTTTTTATTTTATTCAGTGGTTGCTTACTTTGAGAGAAATTTGACACTTTTATAAGGAATATAAAATAAAAACACAAAATGGGAAGGAATTGATGAGGTAGATGACCTTTAGTTGTTGTCAATTAAGAATTGATAATACACGATGCATGTTCTGTACTACAAACTAGATTCCTTCTTGGAGTTAGGACAAAGAGTATTGAATCAAAGTTGTAGTTTCTAACTTCTTGTATTGGTTCATCAATCTTGAAATTCAGACATTGCATGTCTTCATTGCTTCATGTTTGAATAATTTGCATCATATCGTACAATAGGAAATTAGGAATTATGATTATTATTACTTTATGGATCCGTTAAGTTACTTTTAAGTTTGCATGGTTTAGTGTGAAATTATTCTAGTGTGCCCCTAGGCCCAGGTGAAGGAATGCCAAGGACTGAGAACCCTAGTTTTTAAATGTTATTGTTTCTTATACCCAAAAACCCCTCAACATCACTTCTTATTAGTTCTTAAAAATAGTGTTGTAAGCAATTTGAGAATTGATATAGCAAATTCTCGCACTTCTCAAGATAAAGTCCTAAAGCTAAAGTGTGATACCATGTGTAATTCAATAGCCGCATTGTCACCTCACCAACCTCTTTTCACTTCGAGCTAGCTCTCCTCCAACTCAAGGGGGGTTCTCCCTGGTAGATGTTAAAGATCTAATGGCCCAACCAAACCAAGTCAAGAGCCCTCTAACTCTCTATGTTTCCTACTATCAATCAAAATATTGAACAATAGGGTCAGACATGCATCCTGAAGATAAAATTGCCAGGGTATTTTTGGGTAATTTCAAAGAGAAAGTCCCCAAACACATATAATCAAGGAATTATAACGTGATTTCAAACATTAAATATCAAAAAAATTGTTTAAACGATATTGAAAGGAAAAAGGTGATGGAAGATAGAAAGTGCCTTACCTAAATGCTCTAAGGATTTTTCAATAGTTGCTCCAAAAGATTCACTTCAAGGCCCTTAAAGATTGTCTCCAACAATGCTATACCATTAGCTTCAACAATGTTGCTCCAAGAATGTCCTCAAGGTCTTCACAACAAGTTTACTAGAAGTTGCTCCAACAATATATTCAATAAGGTCTTCATTGTCAACTCGTCTCTTGTTTGGGTGCCTTAATGTGCAATGACATGTTTCCAGGACTGAATTCAATGCAAGGCATATTTGAAACTCTAACTCTGTCTTCCGGTGTCTTATTAGAAATTATTTCAATTTTCATTTTGTGTTTTCAAGTTTTTACATTTATAATTTTATTGCAATGTGGCAGACTGATCAGAGCAGTGCAGGAACAACCCCGAGACGGGATGATCGCGGAAAGAGGCCAGTGGAAGAACATGTAAAGTGCCAGCATTGCTCTATCTTCAGGTATTTTAGTTATTTACATAATTGAAATAATATTAATTTTGTTCAAATATGTAGACACCTAGCCATGGTACGCCCGATGATTCCCTCTTTGAGGAAGAGCTTTCTTCATCCCTATCTCCAGTGTTCTTGTTGCGAAAAAAGGCACGAGATGCAAGGTCGAAATTTAATACTTTGATAGATGCGCCTCAAACACTTGAAACAGAAGAGAGGATAAAACAACTTATGAGCCAGCTAGAAAGATATCAGGTAATAATAAAAAGTCAAAAGGATATTTTTTTTGTTTTGCATGAGATGAATTGTGATAGTTTGATTTTTAATTTTTACATTGACTAAACTAACAAAAATTTCTTTTGTATGTAGTGTTTTCTGGCACTTGCTGAATCCGGTGTTGGTGGTAGTGGGACACAAGGGCAAGAGATTGCCCAACAACCCTCTTGTACACCTTCTACTCTTTTAGGTGCCAGGCAAGAAACACACCCTGCCCAAGCAGACACCCAGCCAACCGCTGAACGTGTTGGCAATGATGAGGCTGATATGGCCAACTACATTATTGCGTTTCCTAGAGCTACACGTGTCAGCTCCACAGGGACCATTAATGGCACGTTGTTGGTGAACGATGAGGGTGTCCCTATAAAGCATGTACAACTCCCAGGTAAATTTTAATATTTTAACTATTTCATGTACTTTATCTAAGACATATTTATCATGATTTTTATTTTTAAATTAATGATAATATCTTCTTTTTCTTTTGGTTTTATTCTGTGTAGGAAACAATGAGTTCTACAGGATTCTGGAGAGCCATGCGTTGGTAAATTTTGGCCCAACCATACGTACAGGGTGGAATTCCCAGAATTCCAACCTGAAAAAAGAACTTTTAGATTATCTAGAAGCCCTTTTTGGGGTCGGCACATTTGACAGAAAAGCGGTGGCTCAGGTAGCCGGAAAATATTTGAAATATACCAGGGACACCTATAGGATGAAATTGCAATTTAACCCTAGATATGAGCGTCCTCTCGCAGTTTCAGAGAGTGAGTGGAGAGCACTCATCCATGACGGAAAAGAGAAAAGGGCAAAGAAAGAAGGAAAATGCCAACTGGACCCGCAAGGTAAATTACAACTTTAATTCAATAGCTTTAATTTTCTCTATGTCTAAAATAAAAGTGTGCTACGTCATATCTGACTTCAATCTTTTGATGCTAGGTTGCCTGACACCTCAAAGGCAACCAAAGATAGGATTGACAAAAAGGGCCATCACAAGCTAGGCCAGGGCGGCTACTTGAAATTAGCTACAAGAATTGTAATTAAGTAGCTAAACATCTTATAATTAATTGTATCGCCTTCCAAAATTTTTGTAATCCTATCAAATATGATTAAAAATACACAATCATATGTAATGTAGGGTGATGACTTTGGAACAGAAACTACAGAGGAAGATAAAAATATCGCTTTCCATTTCAGCTATCAAGTCGTAGTTGAACGTCGCAGAAGCTTGGGGCAGGTCCCAAGATCCAGAATGCCTGATAAGGTAAAACATTAACCTTTCAATATGTTTGTTTTCGTCCATAAATTTAATGTCTAACAAATTTGTTTAAATCAGGGGAGCAGCACTACCGACAAGGCAAATAACCCAGTTTTAGAGCCGGATGTAGATGATCCTCACGTGCAACCTGATCATTGTAGTGGGGACCAGGCCGACAATGCTACTATCAGTGAGGGCCGTGACGGTAATTAATTTCCACTTATAATTTTTTCTAATTATACCTTGATGGTTGTCCTTATAACGTTTTTTGTTTAAATGAAAGAGAATGTTTCCCTTGAGGATCTTACCACCAGAGAGGAAGACAGGGCAACAGTCCCAACGACGACAACTGGTGCACCAGGTAAATAATCTCATTGCAAATTTTTTTATTAATATTATCGAACTAGTTCAATGATATTTAAAAACTGACAATTAAAATTTAATATTATCTGTTTTTGTAGGCGATGCCCCGTCACTGGATGAGACCAGACATCGTGACTACGCAACTAGGTCAGCGGCGACAACTGGTGCACCAGGTAAATAACCTCATTGCAATTTTTTTATTAATATTACCGAACTAGTTCAATGATATTTAAAAACTGACAATTAAAATTTAATATTATCTGTTTTTGTAGGCGATGCCCCATCACTAGATGAGACCAGACATCGTGACTATGCAACTAGGTCAGCGGCGACAACTGGTGCACCAGGTAAATAATCTCATTGCAATTTTTTTTATTAATATTACCGAACTAGTTCAATGATATTTAAAAACTGACAATTAAAATTTAATATTATCTTTTTTTGTAGGCGATGCCCCGTCACTGGATGAGACTAGACATCGTGACTACGCAACTAGGTCAGCAGTGCAGGTCGAAAGGCATGAAACAGGAGCAGAGCACGATGATATTGATGATGTAATTAGGAGCTTTAGAAATAGGAATAAGAAAAATAAAATTTGATAATGTAAAATATTGTATTATTATAAGACAAATGTTACCATACTTGGAACGTTTTTTGCGTTATATAAAAAACTCATTTATCATACTATTTTTATGTCAAGCATTAATTGCAATGTTTCCTTGCGTACTTTTTGTTGAATTGTTTTTTTATTAGTTATTGAATTTTATTTTTTATGCTCATGAAAGTAAAAAATGAAATATAGATTGGGTATTGGGGAATTGAGAGTGATGTGAGGGGGGGGGAGGGGCCATAAGAGCTTCCACCTTCACGTGGTTGGCCCTGTTTAGTAGGGAATAATTTATTGGAGCGATTTAATCTTGGAGCAAACCTCCCTTGATCCAGCGTAGCAACAAAAAAGTCACTGTTGACTTAGTTGCTACTCTTTCAGATTGTGGGAGGCTTGTTCCAAGTTCATGCGACTCCAATAAATTGTTCTTGAAACGAAGAGGAGATTATTCAGGTATGTTTTGACATTTTCAACATATGTTCTAACATTATCATAAGAATGCATATTAGAGTAAAAAATACTACATCAATTACTTGTATTTATTGTATAGATAATGATGGATTTTGATTGACTTGGCAGTGCAGGTACAAATCCTCTTGCATCATGAACAATACAACTTGTCAACCAGGGTCATGTCCAGGATATTTTTGCTTGTGCGCTTGACCAGGTTCGCAATGTCACATTTTGTAAGTTCCTTTACAGTTCATAATTCAATATTAAGCTTGTTCACGATTATTATCTAGGTTTTTTGTATGTGTTTTTTCATCTATTTGATTGTAAGCAACTACGCATGTTTCCTGTTGTTCACTATGATTTCTCCCATTACCACTCCCAGGATGAATCCGACTTTATTGTTACATAGGTTAATTTATTGTTACTATGATTTCTCCATTTACAATTTCATAGGTTACATCATGTAAAGTTGTCAATCTCAGGTTGGTGATGAGCTTTAGTTCTCCAGATTTGGGGCTTTTATGATATTTTCTCCCTCATGTCATTCCTACATCACCTCGTTGTTTGAGCATGCCAATTTTCTACCACTTGTACCAATTGGCACATGTCAATCCCTGAGTGGTGCCACATTTCACCTATTTTCAGTGAGAGTTTAGGGTTTCTCTAACATAACTTCAGAAATCCGATTCAGTGCCTGCTTGAATATTGTCACATAATACTCATGGTTTGGATTGATGAGCATGTTCTGAATGGTTGGTTGATTCATAAGAACCACCCATATAGTCATCTTGAGATATTTCATAAGTTTTCTTGGGTTTCCTTTTTCACCGTTTCTAGTGGGTGGGATGGTGTGGGGTGATCCATCAATACTGGTGCTCTTGTAGTAGGGAATTTGTTTTTGGGGATATAAAGGAGCATTTGATGTAGATATCCAATTGGATGCATTCATAGATGGGCACAAGAGGTCAAGAATTTAAATTAAAAATATGCAACCTCTAGCATGGCAACCTGAAGGCCGCGAGAGACACTGGTTAAAGATTGTTTTGTGTTGGCCTTAATATAGTCGTGATTTATTTCTATTATATTAATGCAAATATATAGTCCGGTCTCATTAAAATGAGGATTGTGGTTGTATTTCTCTTTGGTTTTTTCTCTCTTAATGCTCCAGAAGTTGCCAAAAGTTGCGATAGTTGTTTAGTTTGCTTGTTACAACTTAAAAGTGGTTTTTAGCAATGGGAGTCATGTTTTTTAAGGTTCATACTAATATGAAGATCTTGTAATTCTATATTCGGCATAAGAGAAGATGGCCTCTGCTTTGGGCAGTATGACAACAATTGCCACATCTACCTCATTGGGTAACAATGGAAAGGGGAAGAAGTTGGGTGCAATGTTTGATAATTATGGCAGACAATTGTCTTCTCTTTCAGTTTTTTCACCCATTTCCTTTAATCGCTCAAGAAGAAGAGGGACTCTGAGATTACGCGACAGAGAGAAGGTATTTAATACAAGAGCTATGGAAAATGAGTTGTACTTCAACAAGGATGTCTCAGTGACAAAAAAATTGCAGGTCAGAGAAAAAATTATGTTTAAAGGAAGGTCACCTGCACGTGAAACTTCACTGCGGTGGATCTTTCCTTGTCCACTTATATTCAATTTTAATGTGTTATTTTAATTTTTCATGGAGGGTTGTTTTGGCATATGGTTTGGCATTCAATTGCATACTTACTGAAAGCATTGTCAATTTGTCTTGCAGGCGGTGTGAACAAACTTGCTGATCTTGTTGGAGTCACCCTTGGGGCGAAGGGCAAAATGTTGTCTTGGAGAGCAAGCATGGTTCTCTGAAAATAGTTAATGATGGTGTGACAGTAGCTAAGGAGGTAATTTGTAGATGTGTGCTCTGGTTTTCTTTTTAATGTTGTATTAGTTCCCCCTCTTAAATGTCTTAGATTTGTTAGGCATAATTTGAAAACTCAAAGGTGAAAGGAAACATATTTGTTACCCAGTGGTATACTTGGCCTATGGACTAGCCACATTAGAGTAATGCATAAAGCTTTTCACAACAATAAAAGGAAAGGGTTATGGCTGAGTCAAATTTTATTGTTATTGACAGTGTAATGAAATGTATCTCAATGCTATGGTTTTGGCCTTTTTATTGGTTGAATTAGAGGACCCAGTTGAAAATATTGGGGCCAAGTTGGTAAGGCAAGCTGCGGCAAAGACAAATGATTTAGCTGGGGATGGAACCACAACATCTGTTGTTTTTGCACATGTTGGAATATTGAAAAATTCCAGAACAATGAATGGAGAATAAATCTCCCTTCCTCTAACACAAAGAAAATAAAAATTTCTTTGACAGGAGACAGAGTTTCAATACTTTGAAAACAAACTTCTATTCCCTTCAATAACTCAAAAAAAATCTATTACACTTCTTCCTCACTGAGAGGGATTACAAAATTATGACTGCTACAAAACGCAGTGCATAAAACCAACTCACTGTCTGTTCAAAACAAACATACTCTATCTCTAAAACACTCTGTTGTGTTTTTCACTTTCGCACTGTTGTGCATACACACTTAAAAAGTTACACTCAGTCTTTCACTTTTTACACACTGCTGTGTAATAAAAAATTTACGTACTGTCTATAAAAAAAACTACCAAGATTTTTTGTCCTTTTTATTTTTATATGCCATAACATATAAAACATATTATAATAAACCCTCTTTTTAAAAAAATAAAATTAAAACTAAATTCTATGGCCCACATTTCATTTCGCATATGATATATATATAACATATGTTTAAAACATATGTATATATTAAAGCATACATAAAATTAAACTATCAAAACATTAAAGAACCCTTTCCGTCGGACTTCAAAAGTCTGAATAGATTGAATTTAAAACCAAATTCGCGTTCCAAAATGGGATGCTGACGTCTGCCTAATTTGTAACGTGAATTCTCAATCCAATGTGCCTTATAAAAAATTTGGGTCCAGTTTTCAGGTTTTCAGATTCCCTTCAATTTCATGCGATCTAATATTAATGCTCCACGTGTTCTCCTTTTGAATTTACAAAACTTGGGGGTAAATTTTTGTTTGTTTAATTTTTGGTTGGTGAATTGCGTTAATGCTGGTTGTTTTGTTTAAATAAAATCCTGTACAGAAATATGGCTGCGGCTGTCTACAAAAAAAACTTGCAGGAATTTTAAATGTTGAATTAAATTTCTGGATGGCGTGCAAGCAACCTCCAAAAAAAAATTTTGCTGCTGCATCCATCCTTCTGCTACAGCAGTTGAAGTTAAAATTCAACAGCACAGGGTTTAATAAGTGAGGGTGTAAAGGTAACTTTTTGTCGATAGTATTGGATTAAGATCATCTATTCATTTTTGTAGGGTCTTATGGTGTTTGGTTTTTTAGTTTTGGGTTGGGCTTATTGAGTCTAAGATAGTTTTTGAGTGAAAAAATTGCTATCAGGTATTAAAAATTTTTGGTTCTTTTGTCAAAATTTATGAGCTTGTTAGGAAATACAAAGCTGACAATGGTTGTATCTTAAATTTGTGGAAAATAATTTGAAATGAAACCTTTTTGTTTAGGTTGTTGCAGCAGGTGCAAACCCCATTCAAATTACTAGGGGCATTAACAAGACAATAAAGGCCCTTGTTTCGGAACTCAAAATTTTGTCAAAGGAGGTAAACACTTGCCTTTTGAGTAGGCTGGTTTTCCTTTTTGCTGATGGTTTGGTGTATCTAATTCAATTAGTTGCCTAAGGTATTTTTGGTTGCAAAATCCTTTTCATTTTTCATACAGTATTGGCCTTGTGGAATACATTTGATTGTTTGGTCTTGTTAGATCTACAACATTTGTAGTTGTTTAGTCTTATGGCCGAGGTGCACTTTTATTATGGAAATAGTTGATGCAATATTGTCATTTAATCCTTATTGTAGGGTAGCATGTTGAGAAGTTTCTTGTGAAACATTTGGTATTCAAAATGACACTTGATCCTATACAGCATCATGCACTTGACTTCAAAATTCATATTCAAAGTGTGCGAGACAATTCTTGCAAAATTTCAAATATTTATGTTGTTTTAAACCATTATCTTTTTCATGTATTGGATGCTGAAAATGTGAAAAAGACTTTGGTATGAAACCAACTGGTGAATAATTTCCAGCAAAACAACCACTTCCAAGACATGATTTAGAAGTAGAGCATATGTACTTATGAAGCATAGAAAGATATCCTTGATGCATTGTCAATGTTTGGCTAGGGTTATTTTGGAGAAAATAACTCCTTATTCCTAGAATAGTGATCTTCAATACAAGTAAATGCCAGAGAAGAGAGATCATCGTGTGACATAAACCTATTAACAAAAGTGAACAGGGAATGATTATTAATTATGGCATACTAATTTGTCGGTGATTTTGACTATTTGTCTTTAACATGTAAAAATGTTAAATTCCAAACTTACATCATCATGGTTTGGCATCATGAGCTTGACTAATTGTCCACCATGCTCATAATTTCATTGTTGTCTTCATATCTATAAACAAAGTTTCAAATAATAATAAAAAAGTTCTATAAGAAAAATCCAGACCTCCATGCTGCTGCTCCTTGTGAGACAAAGTCAAAATTGCATTACACAATCTGACACATAAGAATCTCCTATATCCCGATGGTATGTATCCAAACTCTTATAATAGTGTCTTCAAGACTTATATTGACATTGCCAATGAGATATTTAAGCAATGAAAGATGGAGCCTTCTTCATTGTTGTATATGTAACAGTCTTTTATTAATATAAAGATTGATGGTTTTGTCTTTCTGAAAATGAAATGTAAAAATAATTTATTGTGGTCAATTGAAAAGTTTTTTTTTAAAGCTTTTCATTATGGAAGAGCGACATAGATATATGCCCTTCTAATTGAAATTCGGACCTGCCCTTCAAATTTGATCACTGTGTGGGACCTTAACAAACAATAAAACTATTCCGTTGCGCGTTATATAAAACATATAACAAAACCTTTGTCAAAACTTCAAACGAACCCTTTAGCCGTGGGTATTTCATCACGAATTGATCATTTTACCATGTACCTTCTTCTAGAGGAATATTCTTCCACTTGATTAGGTACTTCGTAATGGTTATATGTCAAAGAGATACATAATGTTTATCTATAACTTTTTGTGGTTCAAGAATCAACTTTCATTCTTCATCTAATTTTGGAAGTTCTATTTACATTGGCATATTTTTTCCCAAATCCTTTTTTAGGCAAGATACATAAAAAACCTTATGAATGCAAGAAGAAGGAAAATATAACTTCTATACCACTTGTGCAATCCTATGAATAATTATTTAGGGCCATAACAGTTATGATTTTTGAGCTAATTCTTTATTCTTCTTTTTCTTGAATGAAGATTTCTTATAATGCTATAATCTAAAAAATACCCAATTACCCTCCTCAAATTATCTTTCACTTCAATGTTGTTCCCCTTGTTGTTTTATCATGTTTCATGTCATTTGAAGGTTTTCCATAATATTTTTCAAATTTTCTTTAGTATTTTCCATATGTGACTCTGTTTCCTATACTTTGGACTTATCTTGCAAAAAGTATGAGATACTAGGAGTTGGATATCCATAAAGGGCCTTAAATGGAGAAATTTTAGTAGATGTGTGATAGGTAGTATCATATTACCATTCTTCCTTGACGAACCCACTTCATCCATTAAGATTGATTTTCTAAAGAGTAACATTGTAGATAACCTTAAAAACATTTGTTAACTATTTTTGTTTTACCATTTGATTGTGTTTGATATGTAGAACTCATGGCAGCTAGTGTTTCTCCACTCATATTAAATAATTATTTCCAAAAGTTTCTTGTTACTATTACTTTAGGAAAACCATGAAGACTATGAATTTCTTTCATGGACACTTCTGCCACTTGGCTTGTTGTTTATGTACTTTGATCTCTACAAAAAAAATCTACAAAATTTGCCTATATAAATGACCACAAAAATGTAATACTTACCTTTATATTTCAGTAACCCTGTAATAAATTCTATTGATATATCTTCTAGTCTTTGAATATGTATGTGGAATGGTTAAGTAACCCTAGATATTTTACTATCTCTCTTTTATTTATTATGCAAACCTGACCTTCTCTTACAAAATTTTGAATATCTTTCTTCATTCCTTCCAAAAATATATTTTTTGATCCTTTGAGATGTTTTAAGGAACCCTGCGTCATACCATCAGAGAGACATGGGACTCCATTAATATTTGTTTATTCAAATATGCTTGCGTGCATAAAAATATTCTACATTTGCACCAAAGTATATCTCTCTTTCACTCCCAATGCTCCATAGAGTTCATCCCATCCTTTATAAATTTTAGTTTTTGTTTAGTACTATTGTAATTTTCCCATTATGGCAAGCTTCTTCTAACCACCTAGGAATATAAAATGTAATTGGATATAAATTTGAGGCCTCTTCTATTTTAGAAAGAGCATCATGTACTAAATTTTCCTTACCCTTTTTGCAGATTATCTCAAAATTAAAACTTTGCATTTTTTCTCCTCATTTTTGTTAATATTCCAATGAAATCCATAGCTTCAAAAAATACTTTATACTATCATGGTATATCTTGACTTTAAAGTACCTCCCAATGATATACTATCCCCATTTTTTATTGCATGTAATATTTCTTCCATTTATTTTTCATACGTAGATTTCACCAAATATTTTCTTTCAATTCCTTGCTTTTAAAAGCCAATGATATCCCTTATTGTGTTAATGTTACGTAAATTCCTTGTCCTAGTGCCTCACACTCTACTATGAATGATTTACCAAAATTAGGTGCAACCGATGTTGGTGTAGAAGACATGGCATCCATTAAAAGAGAGAATGCCAAAGTAGCCTCATCATTCCATATAAATGATATTTCTTCAAGAGATATGTGAGTGGACTTGAAATGCATGCATAATTATTAACAAATTATCAATAATATCATGTAAGTCTAAAAAATCTTCTAAGAACCTTGATTTTCTTAGGAATAGGTCATTTTGTAATAGTTTGCATCTTTTGAGGCTCCAACTTCACTCCTTCCTTTAAAACAATATGAACCAAATACTTGAATTCTTATTTCCCAAAAGCACATTTGGATATTTTTACATAAAAATGATTGTTCTGAATAATTTATATAACTTTTCCACATGTTTAGTGTGGTATTCCCATGATTTATTATAAATATGTGTATTATCAAAGAAAACCAACACAAATTTTATAAGATGGGATCAAACAAAATTGTTTTTAAGTCGAGCCCTTCGGACTTCAAATGGTGTTAAACCATAATTCAAACCAAATTCGCGTTCCAAAATAGCCTATTGACGTCGGCCAATTTTGTGACGTGAAAACCAAATGAATTCCGCCCTAATCGTTTTCGGGTCTGAAGTTGGGTTGGCATACGGAGGGAGAGTTGTGACGTGAATTTCTTATCAAATTCACCCTAATCTTTTTCGGGTCCAGATTTCCACTGCGCGAGTGGCCCAAACAAAGATCCACTCCAATCAATTTCTGCCACGTGTCCTCAATCAAAACTTTCCCTGCTCTCGGCTGCGGGTGCATTCGATGGCGTTTAAGGCGATGGGACATGGATGTGGCGATTTCATATCAATCGCATTAATTTTTAACGTTGTTCAATTAAGTTCCAAGGTTTTCACATCAAATCCACATTAATTAAGTTTTAACACTGTTCAAGATCGGACCTCCACTCCTGTTAGTGATTCTGCATGCTCCAATATGATTCGGCCTTCGGCTCACATTAATGATCAAAGATTAATTATGACGGGCATCCTTCGATTGCATTGCAGTAGGGTTGATAAAATGGCGTTTCACTATGGTTTTTCAGATGATCCGGTTGTTGGGTTACACTGCCTACTCACTGTGATGAGAAGGAGAAGTGGCCAGCTGAACTGCTGCATATCTGCATTTCTCTCGGTCTCGTCTATGTCTATCTTCCTCTGTTTCTTGGAATTCTGCTTCTCCGTCTCCTCTTGTGCCCACTTCTAGTGAGACTGCACCCATGCCTCGCTTGTGTCAAAGGATGCGTTGCCGCAGGGGGAGCACTAGAGGTCAACACCTACGCGCTCCCTCCAGCCCCTCAATCGAGTTGTCTTCCGGCCAGTCCAGTGATTATTACGCAGGTCGCTATCCAAATACTAGGAGTGGGCGGGGTTAGGTCGTAGGATCTGGCCACCGTATGGATTCCCCTGCTCCTCATTTCCCCACCACTAGTTCATCTTCTCCCACGACGCGCACTGCACAATTTTCCTTTAATTTCTCTCTCAGCCGCTCATGAATCACAGCATTAGTCACTATGGTTTTCCATGAGGAGGCCCAAACGGAGGAAGAATGCACCCGTCCGGCAGGTCTGAGCTCGGAAAAATCCAGCCAGCATTCGGGCCTTCAGGAGGGGAGCCGTGGCATGAATGTGGAGGTAGCACCTAGCGATCCTGGACCTTCCGAAGGATGGTGCCGAATCGTCGAGGAGCCGGAGGAGTAGTTTGGTTAATTTGTTTTTCTTGCTTCGCGACCCACTTAATTGGGCTACTTTTAGATTATTTTACTGTGCTATACCTTTGTAATATTTTTGAATTCTGTAAATTAAACATTCAAGACAGTTTTCCCCATATGAGGGCAGTCTTCTTAATTTTTGATTTTTTGATGACAAATTTGCCATGAGTCTGGGCAACGATTTTGACTTCGGTGTAATTTTATTCCCACTATTAATAGATTAACTTTACTTAGAAAACAAATGTTGCCCTGTTTCTATTTTAAACCTGTTTTTTGAAATACAGAGCCATGTTTATGAGGTCTACGTATTATACTCTTTCTTTGTATATCTACAAGAACCTTTTTGCTATGAACGGGGTGGATGCTATAGCGGGCTACTAATGGAAACAAGTGAGCCTGAACCTTACATCTCGGATGCAATAGATGGTTACCAATTTTGGAATAAAGTGAGCTTGATCTTACAAGCGAGCCTGGGTTTTTGCAGATGGTTTTTATTTCTGGGAACAAGCGAGCCAGAACATACAATCGACCTTGGGTTTATACATATTTTTTCTCTATCATGGATGCCTTTTGTGTGAGGTGTATATCAACAGTACATGTCTCTGCACATTTCCTGTATCCACTTTATGATACTATTTTATGTGTTGACAGGTTATCACTCTGCCTTCAACACTAGCGATGCTGGTTTATTGATATGGTCTGATGGTCTTTTCATATTTTGGACATATCACACTCCTCACATGATTAGCGTTTTTCTCTGTTCAAGGATTTTGGGTACTTTAATTTTTATTTGGAACAATGGACGTCGGTACTCTATCTGTTGCTTTAATATTCTACATACTGCTATTTCACTTTCTTATAGATGCCTCGGGCATATTTGGATGCTTTCTCAGATTGTCGATAATCTCCATGTGGACCGTTACTAGGTTTTATATCATGTCCTTGTATGTGACATGGGGTATTTTTCTATCATTGTCTGGGGTGGGACTTCCACTTTTCTGGATGGATATTTGGGTTCCAATCTTCAGATATGAAAATGTAATGACTTCATGGACTGTTTTACTTCATATAATATATTCAAAACAACGTTTTTTCTCTTGTGAAAAAAAAATGATTAATGTTTATCACTCTGCCTTCAAAACTAGCGATGCTGGTCTATGTTGCTGGTTTATTGATATGGTATGATGGTATTTTTATATTTTGGACATATCACACTCCTCACATGATTAGCGTTTTTCTCTGTTCAAGGATTTTGGGTACTTTAATTTGTATTTGGAACAATGGACGTCGGTACGTACTCTATCTGTTGCTTTACTATTCTACATACCGCTATTTCACTTTCTTATAGATGCCTCGGGCATATTTGGATGCTTTCTCAGATTGTCGATAATCTCCATGTGGACCGTTACTGGGTTTTATATCAAGTCCCCGTATGTGACATGGGGTATTTTTCTATCACTGTCTAGGGTGGGACTTCCACTTTTCTGGATGGATATTTGGGTTCCAATCTTCAGATGTGAAAATGTAATAACTTCATGGATTGTTTTACTTCATATAATATATTCAAAACAACGTTTTTTCTCTTGTGAAAAAAAAATGATTAATGTTTATCACTCTGCCTTCAAAACTAGCGATGCTGGTCTATGTTGCTGGTTTATTGATATGGTCTGATGGTATTTATATTTTGGACATATCACACTCCTCACATGATTAGCGTTTTTCTCTGTTCAAGGATTTTGGGTACTTTAATTTGTATTTGGAACAATGGACGTCGGTACTCTATCTGTTGTTTTACTATTCTACATACTGCTATTTCACTTTCTTATAGATGCCTCAGGCATATTTGGATGCTTTCTCAGATTTTGCGATAATCTCCATGTGGACTGTTACTGGGTTTTATATCAAGTCCCTATATGTGACATGGGGTATTTTTCTATCATTGTCTGGGGTGGGACTTCCACTTTTCTCGATGGATATTTAGGTTCCAATCTTCATATGTGAAAATGTAATGACTTCATGGACTGTTTTACTTCATATAATATATTCAAAACAACGTTTTTCCTCTTTTAAAGGCTTTTTTTTTTTTATAAATTGAACCCTCCGTCGGTATATTGACGCCTTGTAAGCATCGGAATTGCAACATCTTAAAAACGTCGGAAGAGTGACAGTATAAAAACGTCGGACGAGCGACGTTCAAAACGTCGGACCACATTTCATCGGAATTACGATAGTTTACAAACGTCGGAAGAGCGATGTTCAAAACGTCGGACCACATTTCATCGGAATTGCGACAGTTTACAAACGTCGGAAGAGCGACGTCCAAAAAGTCGGACCACATTGTGTCAGAATTGCCACCATTTACAAACGTCGGAAGAGCGACGTTCAAAACGTCGGACCACATTTCATCGGAAGTGCGACAGTTTACAAACGTCGTAAGAGCGATGGTTAGGGAAATGTCAGAAGAGTGAGACTTGTTCGGAAGTGACGGAAAAAGTGTCGATAGAGCGACACTTTTTAAGTGCGTCGGAACTGCGACGGTATGGAAAACCACGTTTTTCCCGCCCTCGAACTGTCACTCTTGCGACGACGTTGTGTCAAAATAGCGATGAATTGGCAGTCAGAAATTCCACCAAATTTTCTATTGCTCATGCATTCCACCAAGGTTGTGACTAATTCCAACCCCATGGCCTTCCTATTAAGTCATCGAATCATCAGTGGGAAGTACGCCTGTTGGATCGTGATCCTCTATGAATTCAATCTTGAATTTTTCACACCAAAAAGTAAGAAAGGTTTAGCCCTCGCTGAACTCATTTCCAAACTACCTACAGGCATGCAGGATCCTCCAATTAATGATAATTTCCTCGATGAAAACTTATTCGCCATTACCACCAATGACCCCTAGTATGGGTACATCCTCACTTATTTGTGGAATCAAAAGTTCACCCTTCATCTTGATCGTGATGCTCGACGATGTATTCGACACCAAGCCCCCTGCTACCTTCTTATCAATGAATACCTTTATCGTCGTGGTGTGGATTATGTCATTCGTCGTTGTCTCACACACGCTGAAGCGGAACAAGTCCTCAATGCCTGTCATGGTAGTGCTTGCAGTGGCCACCTCTCTGGTTTAGCCACTACCCAAAAAATTATGTGCGCTGGGTACTTTTGGCCTTCTCTCTTTGGCAATTGCATTAAGGCAGTCAAACATTGTCCCAATTTCCAACATTTTATCCACAAGGCATGAGCCCCTCCAGCTCCCCTCCATCCTCTCATCCTCGCTAGCCCCTTCTGCAAGTGGGCCATAGACTTTATGGAGTGTCGATCGTCATCAGCTAGTAACCATAAGTATATCATCATGGCGGTTGACTATTTCACTAAATGGGCTGAGGCCATGCCAACATTTAACAACACGATAGCTACCGCGGCCCTCTTTTTATTGAAACATGTGATCGCTTGATTCAGAGTTCTGAAATAATTGGTCTCAGACCATGGCCGACATTTTGAAGATCAGATATGGCGCGAGCCATCCTCACTGTTGGGCTTTGAGCACTAATATTCCTCCTCTTATTACCCCCAAGGTAATGGCCAAGTTGAAGAAGTCAATAAAATTTTTAAAACCATACTTCAATGGATGGTGGATAAGCACAAAACCAATTGACACCTTATGCTCTTCCCTACTTTGTGGGCCCATAGAACTTCTGTTAAAACTGCCACCGGGTTCACTCCTTTCCACCTTGCTTTTTGAGAGGAGGCAGTCTTACCGATCGAGTGTGAAATCCCTTCCCTTCATCTAGCCGTTGAGCTTCTCCCCAACACCCAAACTTTAAAAAAATGACTTATCATGCTTGAATTCACTTCCGAATACCACCGTGTTGCATTACAAACCATTGAGGCAGATAAGAAATGAACCAAAGCTCAATATGATTGAAAAGTCCAACCTCGTACTTTTCACGAAGGTGATATTGTTCTAGTGTATGACCAGGCCCATGATTTCCTTGGTCATGGGAAGTTTGATTCATTATGGTTAGGACCTTACATTATCAGTAAAGATTTTGGAAAGGGATCATATCTATTAGAGGACTTCGAAGGCCATCCCCTTCCCAATCGTCGCAATTCACTCTATCTAAAGAAATATCATCCTTAACATTTCCTTCTGGAAATTTATATTTTATTGTCTTTAGGTAGCTAGAACATGTTTATTTTTAGTGATTTGATGCTTCAATAAGACACATTATGTCCAAGAAGCATCACTTCAGCCTTCCTCGAAATCAAATTTCTTCACTGGCAACACTCGTATAGGGGGCACCATATTGCCTCCATACTTGTCCGCGCTCGTGTTGACTTTTTTCGTGAGTTACCATCTTGTACTCATGCTTTGATGGTCCCCATTGGACCCTTTACATATGTGGCAGAACCATCGAGTTACCCTTGTTTAGAGCATCTGAGTTGAGTCATCACTGCATTCATGGAGTCTATCCCAAGTCACTTTGTACCCCGTTGTAGGCCTCCATCATTCATTGCTTGGTCCCTCTCTCGTGTCGCATCTTATAGCCTTTAGCCCCACTATCCCCTATCCCTCATAATGTTGTGACAGTCACTGCCAGGTCATCCATGCTATTTATTCTCTACCAAGGGAAGTCGTTCGTTCACTACTCAGTTTCCCCCATTTCATCATCATCATTGGTGTCAGTCTGTCAGTCACTCTAATATTTTCTCTCGTGCCCGAGTTGAGGATCCCTTATTGCCTCACCCATGGCAGACCTCCTTCTGTCGACATCAGCTCATTTATTCCAAAAGAGAGGTCTAAAGAGTAGTGTACCTTGGTTCTAGCTTCCACTTTGGTTCGGTGCCTCGGATCAGGAAAAGGGTCTCCTTATTGCCCTTTGACTTGATTGTTTCTCAGCTCCAACTCCTTTCAGCATGATCGAGATCCGTATACTCGATGGTTTAGTGATGCAATAGCTAACATTGATGATTCTCGAGTGTGTGTGAGATGTCTCAGCCCTCATGAGGGGGTGGCCCTACAGGTAGCCCCCCACACACTCGGATGACCTCTTCATCACAGCCTTCGATGCAGCTCCATACATTTGATGATGTCGGCCTCAGCTGCTTGCAACACCATTTTGTTTGCATGGATCAGTCATATTTTCAGAGCCATTTCCTATTTTCAAGGGCATCTAGGTTGTATTTATATCTCATGTACTCATATATTATTGTACAAAGTCCTCACTGTTATCCCAGGCACAATATGTATGTGGGATTCATTATCGTGTTATTTATCTGGCTCATGTTTACACCAGAATATACTTTATCATTGCGTTCCGTGGTTTTCCGGGCGCCTTATTGTTTGTACTATTGCCTCGGCGGGCATAGGTATGCCTCCCCCACCGCCTATAGCAGGTACTCACTCACAAAGACTTGTCGCACCTACAAGTCACCTTCTCAGGTTCTAGTTCTCTCAACACTTTAGTTTACCTTATACTTCTCTCTCTTTGGATTCCCCTTCAATGTCTACTGATTGAGTTCTTACAGCGTACTTCGGTCATACGATTAGCTCCTAACGCTCGCACACTGGGGGGCAATCTGTTACACCATTTTTTGGTCATCTAACCTATTATCATTAAATGGACCCAAGTACACCATGTAAGACCAATTTTAGTCCAAGTAAAATTGCTTTCACTATGAAAATAACTTAGTAAATCACCTTTATTAAGTTGTTTATGGTCTAAAAAGGAAACCCCATAAGGAAATATTAAATAAATATACATTTGTTTGATTTTCCTCAAGAAATAATTACTTAAACTGAAGTTTAATTAATATTTCTGGTTATATTTAACCCAAAACAAGGAAATTAATTAGATAAATCATTATTTATCTCATTATTATCTAAAGAATAATTGCTTAAATCTTATTTAAACAATATTATTTGTTAAATATGACTCATCCACCCTTAAATAATTAAATAAATCATTATTTATTTGATCATTACTCAACCATATCCTTAAAATGATAAATAAATCATTTATTTATTTATTATTACTTAATCACATCCTTAAAATGATAAATAAATAATTTATTTATTTATTATTTATAAATAAAGGGATTTGACTCAAGTCAAATTCCTTTTCCCTCCAACAAATATAATAAAATATTCCATAAATGTTGGATCTAGGTTTGGTTAATAATATTTTAATTATGCACCAATCTCTAGACTAACTCAATATTTTGTTATAAATAGAAGGGTTTTCTTATTCATTTGTCACCTTTTTCTGCCTAAAGATCACTCTGGATCTCAACACTTGGTCTGGCTATTGATCCATAATCATAGCCATACTTTTCCATTTTTGTCTAGGTTTTCTACACCATCAAGAGACAGAAGTTCTAAATCTGAAGTGTTGAGGACTCACAATAACCCATCCCATTGAGGAGAACAGGGAACACCCTCTTGTGTTTTCCTCCCAGGTGCCATTAATAAAATTATTCATTGGATATATTCTTGTCTTTTCTATTGGATCTATGGAGTAAATCTTATTTTTCTACTGTTTAATGTCTTCTAATGCATAGATCTAAATTTTTGCAGCATTTTTCTTGATCATCTAATTTTAGATCTGAAGATATTAGCAGTCATTTCTGCTGTTAGGCCTATAAGTTATGCATAGCTAAAGTGATATTTTTTCGTACACTTCGAATAAAGATTCATGCTAACACATGTCTCGAGCTAATCTTGTGGAATTGAATATAATCAAATCCATAGTGTTGGATATTTTTTTTATTTTCTACTAGCATCTATCATATTTTACTTCTCTTGAATCCTTCTTCTATTGACAATAGATCAAGGTTTTACTCCCACTAAGTAGATTATCTTTGTGCAAGACACTATTTCAAGCATTAAGGACAATATGTCCTTCCTTAAAGTCCTTAGGAGATCCACTAGTGTTAGCTGTTTGCAGATCATCTTTTTTTTTCCAAACTTTGATCTATTTAGATCTGATAGGAGCTTCCTTTTTCTTCCACATATTATTTTTCGTCATTGGTTGGACTACTTATTTTGCAAGCTTTATCCCATCAAATCTGCAAACTACTTCCTTGTGGCCAAGGTTTCCACACTTGAAACATTGTTTTTAAAAAATTTCTATTTTCTTGTAAAATACTCCATTCCATTGCTTTATGTCCAAAACCATTACAAGAAAAAAAATTCCCGTAAAGTAAAATTTGATACATTGGCTTCATATTCATTAGGATATGATAAGGATAAGGTTTTATTTGCTTCTTCTCTCCTCTTGAATGTTTTTTTTATGTGGTTGTGATCTCCTTGTATTTTCTGCCGAAAACTGATTCTCTTTCTAGGATTTCTATGTTGTTTCTTTTTATGGCTTATTTTAAGTTTATTGTTGGTGGAATTATGATATTTTTCAACTTGGTGCTCCACTACTTTCTCTTTTTCTTTCTTGGAACATGAATCTTCTTTAGAACAAAAATCGGTCTTGACGAGAGGGGATATTTGACAAGTAAGAATCTAATACAAGACTCTGGCACCCTTTTCAAGTTTTTGATATTGAGATATTTGTTTGTTAGCACTCTTTCTAGGCCACTTCTTAAACAAACGATCTCAAATTCTAACTTTTCACATTGATTTTCTTTGTCCTTAAGCTAGATTCCCATCACTTCTTCAACTCCTTTTGCCTTATATAAGTGAGTTTTCGATATGATAATATCTTCTTTAAATTCATGCTATTTTTTATCACACATGTGGAGTAGTTTCTTCTGATACCTAATTCCAACTGTGATTTTTTCTATTCCATTTAGATTTTATTCTTTTGTCTCATTCTTTGAACCAAAATTCTCTTGTTGATGATCAATTATTTTCACACTAGGGGAATCAATTTCAATTGATTGGGAATTCTTCCTTTGAGTGAACTTCTTCCTTTTCATGCTCTTATTTTTTACTTTGAACAACAACATTTATGAGTAAAGGATCTTACTTGAGATTTGTGTCATTATCCGAGCAACAATAATATTTAAAAACTTCTTAGGAACATAAGCCTCCTTCTTCATAAATCCAGTGTAGTTTATCCATCATATCTTTTACTATCTAACAATATTTCACCTTAGTTTAATAATGATATAGTAGCCCTTAAAAATAATATTCTTGGCTTCTTCATCATATTTATGATGTGTACCATACTGTACTAAAACAAAAATATTCTCATCAAGAGATATGAAGTATACTTCCAATCTCACCCTCCATAGTGTATAATCAGGTCCATAAAGAAATGGAACTCTATCTACTATAGTCCTTTCCTAGCTACCCATATGTACCTTCTAGTGGTGAAGGTTGGCCAAAAGGACCTAGGCTCTGATACTAATTTTTTATAACCATATCACTACGTAGAGGGGAGGTGAATCAATACTGGGGGCTTTTATATAATTTTAAATATTTTTTCAAATAATTAACCTATTAGTAAACAACATATAAATAACAGATCTAAACAGGTAAATAAAAATAGAGCATAGCGTCTGAATCAACACATAATTATCATGACAATCATGCACATAGGACATAAGTGTTTATGGTGGAAACCCTCAAGGGGAGAAATACCATCCTACTGGTTTTATTTTGTCTGATTTATTATTCTTCAATTTATTTTACATTTTTTGGCTAGCCTATACTATAAAGGAAGTCCTAAATCCCTCGACATCATTTGTTGGCCCCTACGATCACTTAGTAAGCCCCAACTCCCTTTCCATCAATTTACTGGCCACTACTAGCTAGGAAGCCCCAACTCCCTATTTAACAAGCCACAAATTCCTAGGTTCCCCAATCCCCAAAAAAAATTTTTTTGGCCACTACCAAGAAGGAATCCCCAACTCCCTATCTATCAATTCGCTGACCACTACTAGCTAGGAAGCCCCAGATCCTTATTTAGAAAGCCACGACTTGCTAGAGGCCCTAGCCTCCTCAAATACTTTGGACCACTCTTTCATGCATTTTTAAACTATGCCATATCATAAAATATCAACAGAAAATTCTCTCAACCAACTCAACTGGCATACAAACTCTTTTTCAAACTCTCATAAGAAAACATGCTCCAACATCATACTATGGCATAAACCTAACACAAACAACACACTCTCATTTTCAACATAAAGTAGCAACACACACTCCAATACTGATTAACAAACTATCACTCAATATACATCTCATTTCCATACAAATACTTGTATCCCACTACATCAATAGTTTAATGAACAATACTTATATAATCAATACATTTGAGGACATTCTGCACCATCTATGCATGTATTCAATCTACCATCATGACCATATAATTAGTACTAGGTTGACATCAATGCCAACAATGGATATATAAGGTAGTAGTGTGCCCATCATTCCTACCTTGCTCTAAATCAATGTAGTGGATTCTAAAATAAATGGGCAACAAAGACTGCATGACTAAATACTCTCATGGAAATCCATTTTCTTCTATGAGTGACTCATATGTTAATTCTTAGTATGAGCTACCCATTGAAGATATCTCCCTAGACACAATCAATTTTCAAGGATTCAAATACACAATAAAGGACCTCATGAAGAACTTAGGCATAAACAAGAGTAGTTTTAGGTCCATACAAAATGAAGACTACTTGACCAACTTACTTACGGATATGTACCAATTAGCATCTACTATGCTATATTGATTGTATGGTAGGCCTAAGGTAGAAAATTTCAATAAAGGGTGGGTGCTTCTTATGTATTCTACATCATCTACTTGAAATATTTTTAACTATGATGGTGTTATCTATAATATATTTATATAAACAATAAATATGGCCCTAGAACTAGAAGAAGGAAAATAACCCTATTTTTTTGTATGGCTTCATGGCTTATGGATTCCATTTGTGCAAAGTGTGCCTTCCCTACAATGGGATGGAAATGGATTGTTCATGAATGTCTCATTCTTCTATATTGTAAGCTTCTTTTTCCAATATTTTGCTGCTCATATTCTCATAAATGCCACAAATTCCTTATTCATCTCAATGAGGCACTATTTAACTCCCCATCCCCATGGATGTCAGAGAGTAATGCAATTAGTGAAGTCCATTAGGGATTGGTTCTTGAATAAAGAGAGAACCTACTTAAGGATATTGGACATAAGGAAGCTAGCTCACCTGTTGCCCCAATTTGTCACTCATAGGGTGATCTAGGAAGAGTTTGTTAAATGTACATCCATAGGGGCGAGGGGAGTGCTATCAAGAGATAAAAAATATTTTCGGCCTCATATGTTTTTTCATTTGAGATCTCATAGACTCAAGGATACGAAAAAGGCTAGATAAAATTCAATTTTATGCTCTAACCATTCCACTATATAGGTATGACCCAAAATTGATAGTAAAAATTCATTAGATATCTTGTAGATACAATTGGGACTATTAATCAAAGACCTAGAAAGAAGAAGAAAATTTTAGGAATGTTAGAAACCATATTGAGGTGATCTTTACAGAGGGATATTCTTTTAGATAATATAAAAATAAAAGAGCTAAAGTGAGTTTTCAATCTGATAATATCTTATTTAACCTCATGCTCTTTTTCATCACACATGTGGAGTAGTTTCTTCTGATACCTAATTCCAACTGTGATTTTTTCTATTCCATTTAGAGTTTATTCTTTTGTCTCATTCTTTGAACCAAAATTCTCTTCTTGATGATCAATTATTTTCACACTAGGGGAGTCAATTTCAATTGATTGGGAATTCTTCCTTTGAGTGAAATTCTTCGTTTTCATGCTCTTATTTTTTACTTTGAACAACAACATTTATGAGTAAAGGATCTTCCTTGAGATTTGTGTCATTATCCGAGCAACAATAATATTTAAACACTTCCTAGGAACATAAGCCTCCTTCTTCATAAATCCAGTGTAGTTTATCCATCATATCTTTTACTTTCTAAAAATGTTTCACCTTAGTCGAATCATGATATATTAACCCTAAAAAATAATATTCTTGGATTCTTCATCATATTTATGATGTGTACCATACTATACTAAAATAAAAAATGTTCTCATCAAGAGATATGAAGTACACTTCGAATCTCACCCTCGATAGTGCATAATCAGGTCCATAAAGAAATGGAATTTCATCTACTATAGTCCTTTCCTAGCTACCCATATGTACCTTCCAGTGGTGAAGGTTGGCCAAAAGGAACTAGGCTCTGATACTAATTTTTTATAACCATATCACTATGTAGAGGGGAGGTGAATCAATAATGGGGGATTTTATATAATTTTAAATATTTTTTCAAATAATTAACCTATTAGTACACAACATATAAATAACAGATCGAAAAAGGTAAATAAAAATATAGCATAGCGTCTGAATCAACACATAAGTATCATGACAATCATGCACATAGGACATAAGTGTTTATGGTGGAAACCCTCAAGGGGAGAAATACCATCCTGCTGGTTTTCTTTTGTCTTATTTATTATTCTTCAATGTATTTTACATTGGTTGGCTAGCCTATACTATAAAGGAAGTCCTAAATCCCTCGACATCATTTGTTGGCCCCTACCATCACCTAGTAAGCCCCAACTCCCTTTCCATCAATTTGCTGGCCACTACTAGCTAGGAAGCCCCAACTCCTTATTTAACAAGCCACAAATTGCTAGGTTCCCCAATCCCCAAAAATAATTTTTTTGGCCACTACCAAGAAGGAATCCCCAACTCCCTATCTATCAATTCATTGACCACTACTAGCTAGGAAGCCCCAGATCCTTATTTAGAAAGCCACAACTTGCTAGAGGCCCTAGCCTGCTCAAATACTTTGGACCACTCTTTCATGCATTTTTAAACTATGCCATATCATAAAATATCAACAGAAAATTCTCTCGACCAACTCAACTGGCATACAAACTCATTTTCAAAATCTCATAAGAAAACATGCTCCAACATCATACTATGTCATAAACCTAACAAAAACAACACACTCTCATTTTCAACATAAAGTAGCAACACACACTCCAATACTAATTAACCAACTATCACTCAATATACATCACATTTCCATAAAAATACTTGTATCCCACTACATCAATAGTGTAATGAACAATACTTATACAAGCAATACATTTGAGGACATTATATACCATCTATGCATGTATTCAATCTACCATCATGACCATATAATTAGTACTAGGTTGACATCAATGCCAACAATGGATATATAAGGTAGTAGTGTGCCCATCATTCCTACCTTGCTCTAAATCAATGTAGTGGATTCTAAAATAAATGGGCAACAAAGACTGCATGACTAAATACTCTCATGGAAATCCATTTTCTTCAATGAGTGACTCATATGTTAATTCTTAGTATGAGCTACCCATTGAAGAGATCTCCCTAGACACAATCAATTTTCAAGGATTCAAATACACAATAAAGGACCTCATGAAGAACTTAGGCATAAACAAGAGTAGTTTTAGGTCCATACCAAATGAAGACTACTCGACCAACTTACTTACGGCTATGTACCAATTAGCATCTACTATGCTATATTGATTGTATGGTAGGCCTAAGGTAGAAAATTTCAATAAAGGGTCGGTGCTTCTTATGTATTCTACATCATCTACTTGAAATATTTTTAACTATGATGGTGTTATCTATAATATATTTAAAGAAACAATAAATATGGCCCTAAAACTAGAAGAAGGAAAATAACCCTATTTTTTTTATGGCTTCATGGCTTATGGATTCGATTTGTGCAAAGTGTGCCTTCCCTACAATGGGATGGAAATGGATAGTTCATGAATGTCTCATTCTTTTATATTATAAGCTTCTTTTTCCAAGATTTTTCTACTCATATTCTCATATATGCCACAAATTCCTTATTCGTCTCAATGAGGCACTATTTAACTCCCCATCCCCATGGATATCAAAGAGTAATGCAAGTAGTGAAGTCCATTGGGGATTGGTTCTTGAATAAAGAAAGAACCTACTTAAGGATATTGGACATAAGGAAGCTAGCTCACCTGTTGCCCCAATTTGTCACTGATAGGGTGATCTAGGAAGATTTTGTTAAATGTACATCCATAGGGGCGAGGGGAGTGATATCAAGAGATAAACAATATTTTCGGCCTCATATGTTTTTTCATTTGAGATCTCATAAACTCAAGGATATGAAAAGGGCTAGATAAAATTCAATTTTATGCTCTAACCATTCCATTGTATAGGTATGACTAAAAATTGATAGTAAAAATTCATTAGATATCTTGTAGATACAATTGGGACTATTAATCAAAGATCTAGAAAGAAGAAGGAAATTTTAGGAATGTTAGAAACCATATTGAGATGATCTTTACAAAGGGATACTCTTTTAGATAATATAAAAATAAAAGAGCTAAAGTTAAAAGAGAGAGTTTGGATAAGAAACAAGCTTCCCAACTGGAAGCACTTAAGATATCTAAGGAGAAGAAATTAAAGAAGATTAAGAAGCAACTAACCTCACAAAATCTACTAAAATAGCTTAAGAAGAAGTTGCAAGAATAGCTTAGGAAGCAACTTAGCTGAACAAACAAGAAAGAAGGAGGAATAGGAAATAATTGGGAGACATGAAGAAGAAAAGGAAAGGAATGAACAAAAATAAAAGAAGATTCAAGAAGAGGAAAAATCCAAGAAAATGAATGAGGGCCTCATAGTTTAAAATGAGGCACAATGTGTGAAAGACCAAGTTTAACAAGACAATGAAGGTTAATGTCCTATGGATTTAGATCCCCCACAATCTACCATTCCAACCATCACTAGAGGTGACCTCCTTATTTAATAGTTGGGAAACACTTCCACTAGGACATGAAAGGTTGTAAACTTTATCTGATTCAAATATGGAAAAAACTTAAGTTCGTTCATTCAACACATAGAGAGAACAATTTATAAATTCAACTTGGCCTAGTCTCTATTACAACAGAGAAAGTTATCATCCTTGATACCAGTGAAGACCTAGTGACTATGTCTTTTGGTGGGATAGGTTTCTCATAGGATAATGAATAAAACATCAAATATATTGTAGAGAAACTCAAGGAATAAAAATATGAAATAACATAATTAGAGGAACAAATTCATATGCTTAGATCTGAAAAGTAGCAACTAAAACTACAAAAATCCAAACCAGAATATTATCAATATTGTGCTACTAAAGTACATGGGTTGTATAAATAATGTCTGATGGATATATGTTTTCTACTTCCAAATATGATTGGGAAATGCATTAACATTTTATTGTGTAGAATGTGAATAAGACCATATGCAGACTAAAAAAAGGAAAGATAAAAGAAAAGGACGAAATCTATTTTCTCTCCAAAAATACCTAATTATTCATTATTTTGTAATATTTTTTGCACATAAATAGAAGAGTAAAAGGGAAAAGAATTAAAATACTTGAAATATGGATAGTACTTAAATATTAGAAAAATAAATCGTTAAAATTAAGATTAACTGAAGAAGAAGGAAAATAATTAATAATATTATTATTGAGAAGGAAGGTAGGTCATTAAACCTACATTATTTAATAATATTATTGTTTAGAGCGAATCATTTGGTTATTAAATACTATTATTTAAAAGTGAGATAAGAGAGATTGGGTTATCAAATATAATGTTAAATAATTAAGAAAATATAACATAATTATTTATTAATATTATTAATAAATTTATAATAATTTTTTAAGATAGAATACAAAGAAAATTTTTAATTAAAAATGGAAAAAATTAAATTCTTAAAACTTATAAAATTAAATTATTAAAAAAAATAATTATGTTAATAGAGAAAAAATTAAAACAAAATTAAAAATCAAACAACTTGATTAAAGTAGAGCCTATATTTAAAAAATATTGACATATAATCGTTCATTACACCTACACATCTCCCCCATACCAGAGCTCACTCAAATAAATTTGATATAAAACTATGTTATTTAATATGGACATTGAAATATTTTATTTATGGCTAAAATTAAAATATTAATTTGTTATTAATATATTTTTATTTTAATTATTACATGCCAACCAAACATAAAATGAATTACATATAAGGGAATATTAATTATATTAATTAATATTGTTTTTACATGGCATCTGTCATATTAAGTAGAAAGGAATTTACATATCTCTTCAATATTAAAAAGAAACCTCTTACTTTCAATTACTTTATCTCTATATAAAGTGGACATAAATTTAAGGTAGAAATTGAAATATTTATGCTGATTTTTTTTATTATCACTTTTTTTTTTCTGTTATTGTAAGTATTATTCTATGAATATAATATTAAGTGACAACATCTCGCATACTAGAAGAAATCAATATTTCTATATTTACTATTTCTGTATTTTTTTATTAATAATAAAATGTATAATTAAATTGTTTTATGCGTTTAAATTATATTTATAATTATTTAATATTTAATTTACCATGAAATTAATTATATATAATCTTTTGATGGGATGTTAAGGGAGGTATGGAGGGTGGCATAATCTCTCTCACCTCAAGCAATTAGATGGAGGGATGTGGTTGCCACCCTTCGCAATGAATGAACACAATGGTATTATATTTCTTCATTAAAACTATTATGAATTTGTATGCAATTTAGTCACCTACCACATGCAATTATGGAATGAGGAAGATGGGAAGGAGAATGGGGAGTCTTCTCATTATCATTATCATGGCCATCGAGAGAAATAATTCCAGTGTCATTTAAAGGAAACCTCTCCCTATTGCTGCTTTAGTAATTGATTTATTCTTTCAGATGCTCTTGTAGTGACGACGTTGATTAAAACACCATCTAAGACTAGGCCTTCATGGCTGCCATCAATTCTCTTAGAACTTACTTCCTCTAGCCCACTCCTTCGTCTTTGGGCGTTAAGCACTCTCTTAGCTTGCTTTAATTTTCTTATTTGGAGTTTTTCTTCATTCCATGTTCGATTCTCAATATTTCAACACTAGTAATGTAGTAGACCACCTTTCTAGTACTTCTCTCTTGGTATGCTCCACAATGATCTTAGTGATTGTAGTTCCTCCCATTTTGTGTAAAGACATGATTTTCTTGGTTCTTGTTAAGTGTATTGTTAATTTCTCATAAGGAAAGTATCCATCCTTATTCTCCGTATTAGGAAAGTAATCATTACCATTTTTTGTATTTGGAAAGGGTGGAAAGGGGTGAGTTAATTTTAGTATGTTTACTTTCTTAGAGGTGAAATCTAATCTTTTTTTTAAAAGGAATTATTTTGCAAATAGTGCAAAAGTTGGTAGTCTTGTCAAGGAAATCTATTACAATTTGAATTCTACTAGAGGTCAATCTTACTTTTGGTGAATGGGCTATGGTTTGAAGCTTATGGTTCACATTCTAAGGTTCCACCTCCCTCTTTGGTCTATAAGGTGTCTCGACACTTTTCTTTGGGTTGTCAATGTCGTTCATCAATGTGCTTGCTTGTATAGAGTATCTTCCATCTTTTCCTCATTTAGGAGCTCACAGGCCGAAGCTCATGGTTTAATCTTTTGTTCGTGTTTGCCATGCACAAACCCCTCGTTTCTATGTACTGACCACGCCAAAGTTTGCTAGAATTAATATATGTACAAGGTGAACATATATTAGCACTTGAAATTACTCATGGGTAGAGTGCTACTAGACTAAAAGGATGCATTAGATGAGAGCTTGGGGATGATGGATGAGTTGTAGTTAGATTTCAAAGGCATGAATAATTTGTTGGAAAGGATTGAAGTGGTGAGCTTATGTGGCATATACCTTTTCTAGAGACCTTAGATGACCCAACACCTATCAGTGTGGATGCCTCCACCTCTTCATACTATATACATGATGTTATGTGTTCTTAATTATAATCACTATCAAAGTTAATCCTTACTAGTTTTGAAAGATAAATTTTATCTCAAAGTTTTTTTAGTGTAGAAAGTTGATAAGCCAAGCTTTATTATTATTATTTTTTTTAAACAATCTTACAATCTTGATACTAGTCTAGTTTCCCCAATAAAAAACTTTCAACATGTAAAAGTCTAAATTACAAATAATTCAACTATGATTAATAAAATCCCTTTAATTAATATATATATATATATATAGAGAGAGAGAGAGAGAGAGAGAGAGAGAGAGAGAGAGAGAGAAAGATAATATCTCTTTATAATTAAATTAGATTGTTTTTAAATAAAATGGCTTCTTGATTAGACACTTCAAGGGATTGAAGATGAAATATTTTGTCACATTTTTTTCATTTTTTCATTTTCATAAACTTGCCAAATAAACTATTTAAAAAAACGTTTATAAATTACTTTTTAATATTAATTATTCTTACCAATTAATTAATTTTATTATTTTTTACTCCCTCTACCTAACATAAAACCTAACCTAAAGTTTGATTTGAATTTGCTTTATTAAAGTTAAACTTTTATGAACTTTATTACATTGTCAATGTATTAAGAAAAACTTTTAATTTCATCATATTGTTCTTTTTTATAAAATAATGAAGATTTGAATTTAAATATACTATATTGTTATTTTCTCATAAAATAATAGATATTTGAATTTAAAAATATTATGCTAACATTTTTATACTGAAAAAGTTTTTTTAATTTATTATATTGTTTTTTTATAAAATAATGAAAATTTAAATTTAAATTTAAATAAATGTTTCTTAATTTTTATATTATAATATTTATATTAGTTCCACTTAATTTCATTATACTAATTAGTAAATATATTAAAAATAATTTAATAAAATATCTCAGCAACCCTCAAGGTAATTTACCCAAGCATCCACCATTGCATAGTTTTTGAGCCCCAAAAAAAAACCATTCAATTTGAAAAAAAAATTAACTTTTGAAGGTCCAACCACCAAAAATATCACATTTCAAATCCAATTGTAGATCGAGTTAGTAAATAACGTTTCGAATCCAACCACTAAACATTCCAGACGTCGCAATGATGCAGACAAAAGATCTTCCAAAAAGGATTTGTTTACCGATAAGGAGTCTTTAAAGGATTTTAATAAAATTGTAAACATGTCATAATTGGCATATGTAATCATTTTATTTACATGAAATGATGGATAGTGATTGAATTATATTCAACGCATAGTGGAACGATTAAATTAAGACATGAGTAGATATGAAAAATCCCATTAGTTAAAGTCGATATTAAAATTAAATGCAGTAATATTGGAAAAATAAAGGAGCTGTAAAATTATAATGAAGAAATTATAATCCATAATTTATATTTTGAAAGTTAATAATTTTAATTAAATCAGTCTATATCTATTTTAACTATGATTTATTAAGTTATGAGAGGGATCTAATCTCTTAAGGCGCAAACATCTTTTTTTAGTACAAAATTTGAGGAAAAAGTTTGGATCTAGGCTGGTTATATAATATTATATGATATTTATATTTGTATCTATGTGTCTCTTTCTTATTCCTTCTCTCTATCTCACCCCCCAAACATACATAGTCTCTCTCTCTCTCTCTCTCTCTCTCTCTCTCTCTCTCTCTTCCACTTTTGTCCTTCTCTCTCTCTTCCCTCCCGCTCTCCTCTCTCCTTCACTATCTTTCCATCGATCCCTTGTCACTCCCTCTCTCTGTCTACCTTTCAACCTCTATGTCTTTCTTCTTCCTTCCCTCTCTCCCCTTCCAACTCCATATCTCTCTCCTTCTCTCTCTTGAGTCTTCTCTCTCCCTTTATCTCCCACCTCCTTCTCTGTCTCCCCCTATCTCTCTCTCTCTCTCTCTCCAACTCTATCACTATCCTTCTCCCTCTCCCCTTCTCTCTATCCCCTCCATCTTTGTGCCTCCCTCCCTCTCTCTCTCTCTCTTTCCCTTCTCCCTCTCCCCTCCATCTCTATACATCCATCTCTCTCTCTCTCTCTCTCTCTCTCTCTCTCCCTTATCTCTATCCCCTCCATCTATGTGCCCCCATCTCTCTCTCTTGACCTTCTCTCCCTATCTCTCTCCCCTCCTCTTCTCTCTCTTCTCTCCTATCCTCTCTCCCTCACTCGAGTCTTCGTCTCTCCCTTGTCACTCCCTCTCTTTCTCTCTCCACATCTATCTCTATATGTCTTTATTATTTCCTCCCTATCTCTCCCCCTCCAATTCCATATATATATCTCGCTCCCTCTCTCCTTCTCTCTCCCATCCTCTGTGTCTTTCTTCCCCTCTCTCCCACCTCCCTCTCATTGTCTCCCCCCATCTCTCTCTCTCTGCCCTCCATATTTGTCACTATCTCCTTTCCTCTCTCCCTTTCCCCCTCTCTTCAGTTCATTTTTCTTGCTCTCATTTATTGGATCCTTAGCTAAGATGGATCTATGTTGGTTCTTACTAATACTATTTGTATTTGTATTAGATGAATTTCACATCTTTAAATATAAAAGTATTCTCATTTTTAATTTTATTAAAACTTTAGTTTAATTTCTATTGGAATATTGTTAGTAGTCGTGAGGATAGAGGGTTTAGATATATCTCAAGACTAATTATAACATTTTTCCTTTTAGATTCAATTAAATTTTTTTTATAGAATTAGATTTAAAAAAACTATTTTTTTTGTGAAATAAGTTATGGTTTTTGGGCATGTGGTGTTAATAAGCCATGGTATTAGCCCAGGTATTGTAACAAAGCCTACTCACAAGTTCATAATATCAATGGCAAAGTTGGGGTGAATGTCCATGAATAAGAATCTTTTTATATTGTTATAAAATATTTTGATTGTGAAATAAGTTATGTTTTTTTGGTATTGATAAGCCATGATATTGGCCCATGGTATTGTAGGAAAGCCTCTTTATAAGTTAATAATATTCATGGTAAAGTGGGGACGAATATCCATGGGTAATAATTCTTTTGTATTGTTATAAAATATTTTGATTGTGAAATAAGTTATGTTTTTTGGGCATGTGGTTTTGATAAGCCATAGTATTAGCCCATGGTATTGTAACAAAGCCTAATTTTTAAAAGTTAATAATATCCACGGTAAAGCGAGGGTGAATATACATGGTTAAAAATCTTGTCATATTGTTATAAAATATTTTGGTTGTGAAATAAGATATGGTTTTTGGGTGGTATTGATAAGTCATGGTATTGGCCTATGGTATTTTAATAAAGCTTATTCACAAGACAATAACAAAATCGAAATATAACAAATTGAATTTTATTATTTTTATACATGGTTAAGAATTTTGTCATATTCTTATAAAATATTTTGGTTGTGAAATAAGATATGGTTTTTGGGTGGTATTGATAAGCCATGGTATTGGCCTATGGTATTGTAATAAAGCTTATTTAGAAGACAATAACAAAATCAAAATATAACAAATTGAATTTTATTATTTTTATTACTTTAACTTTTTATTATTAATTGAGCCAACAGTTAAGTGTTTGGACGCATCCCTCATCACTTTTAATTTTTAATTTTTTAATTAAGTCGAAATTTAGAATTGTTTACATACTTACATTACACCTACACACCTACTCTATACTGAGTTGTAGAGCACCTATCGGCGCAATAACCAACCTAGATCCATCTTAACTTAGATCTATCAAGCATCGAGAGGGATCCAATCTCTCGAGCTGCAAACCTCTTTTTTGAGTCCAAAAATTGAGCAAAGGTTTGCACCTCAAGAGATTTTATCCCTAATTTGATCCCTATCGGCCCTTGATAGATCTGGGTTAAGATGGATCTAGGCTCGTTATATAACACTATATAATATTGATATTTGTATATATGTGTCTCTTTCTTCTTCCCTCTCTCTACCTCATCCCCCAAAAATACACACTCTATCTCCATATCTCTCTCTCTCTCTCTCACTCTTCCCCTTCTCTCCTTCTCCCTCTCTTCCTTCCCACTCTCCTCTCTCCTTCACTCTCTTTCCATCACTCCCTTGTCACTCCCTTTCTCTTTCTAAATTTATCCCTCTATGTCTTTCTTCTTCCTTCCCTCTCTCTCCCCTTCCAACTCCATCTTTATCTCCTTCTCTCTCTTGAGTCTTCTCTCTCCCTTTCCCTCCCACCTCCCTCTGTCTCTCCCACCCATCTCTCTCTCTCTCTCTCTCTCTCCAACTCTATCACTATCTCCCTCCCTCTCCCCTTCTCTCTCTCCCCTCCCTTTTTGTGGCTCTCTCTCTCTCTCTCTCTCTCTCTCTCTCTCTCTCCCCCCTCCATCTGTGTGCCTCCCTCTCTCTCTCTCTCTCCCCTCCATCTCTATGCCTCCCTACCTCTATCTCCCTATCCCCTCCATCTATGTCCCTCCCTCTCTCTATCTTTCCCTTTTCTCTATCCCCTCCATATATGTACCTCTCTCTCTATCTCTCTTTCCCTTCTCTATCTTTCCATTCTCTCTCTCCCCTCCATCTATATGCCTCCCTCTCTCTCTCTCTTTCCCTTATCTCTACAATGTTTTAAAAAACGGAATCGGTCAGCTACCAGGCTGAGGTAATGACTTGGTAATGACTCCGAATCGGTAATGACTCGGTCAACTCGATTTCAATGACTCGGTTTTTGTAAAAAATACATTAAATATTAATTTTTTTGTACAAAAACATAAATTTAAAGATTTTTATTCATGTTTCCAAACACAAAGCATTACAATATAGATAAGTCACAAAAGACAACATATGATCAAAGTACGCTCATGAATATATCCATTATATCAAAATTGCACCTAGTGCACTGTCCAATACAGGATGATGATATAGAGATCAAAACAAAAAACATAACCAATGTCATAGGTGACTCCTTTCGACAAGACATCAACCCTCTAGAAGGATTGTGGTAATTCAAAGCATATAAATAACCGTGGATTAAACCTACAGTGTTAAGTTCTGTGACCTGATTGAAGAGGATTTCATTGTGTTTTTCTTCAAATAAGAAAGCATTTGCAATTGAGCCACAATAGCCTTCACACTGAGTTATTAAGTTCCCTATCTACGTTGAGAATTTAACGTGGATCAATTCACGACATATTTGTACATTACTTTGAAGGCTTGATTCTAAGTATAAACAAGGTATTTCTGCCCCTCGTTTGAAGAAATTATGGAGGACTTCTTTACTCAAGTAGAATTGAAGGGTATTTTTCTTCTGTTTCTCTTGACAGCGCATCCTTGTTATGAATTTGTTATTCTCATTGTTCCAAAGAAAGTTAAATCCCCTAATCTAAAGAAAAATTCGTCATTTGATATTATGGTCAGTGGACTATGAGGACTTAAAAGGTGACTTCATTTACAACTAGAAGGGTGGTATCCTATCAATGATCGTGAGGAGGACTTGTCCTAGAATTAGAAGCACATCATTATAAAGGACAGTTCTAAGGCCCTCCATAATTTAAGGAAGCCGAGATCTTGTAACATACGTTTGCAAGGTATGAATTGTAGCCTTAAAAAGACAATTAGCAGGCATCCTTTGTCATCTATATCAGTAAAATCAAGGAACCCTATTTTGTGTATAGAAGAAGAGGCTGAGTCCTTATCACTGTTACAATCTCTCTCTCTCTCACACACACACAAGTATTATAAGCTAGTTCCATCGAAGCCGACTTGTAAATCAATAATTAATATATATTCATGTCTTTGAAGCATTCATAAAAGGTGCCTTGAAGTCAATGAAAATACAAAATGCACTTATGAGAAGGGATGGTCTCTTTAGACATCAATTTGAAAATGATTTTTGAAGAATAGTAAAAGCCCTCCATGATGTCATATTGTTGACTAAGTTGCTCATTATCTAGCAGCTGATGTGATTTTAAGAAGGTTTAGTGGCAACCCTTCATGTGATTCTATTTTTGTCCAGCAACTGAAGAAAAGGAAGTTCATCTAAGAAAAGTATGTAGCTCCTCTATGTTGGCACCTTTGGATAAAGATGATAGTGCCCTTGAAAGTCTGACAAACAGAAGAAGTGCAAGGCACTTTGAAGCAAATCCCTGTAGCAACTTGTATGAACGTAAAATCAGAGGTATGGTCTCTCTCATAGATGATAGTATGTGTAATGCATTTATTTATTTTTATTTGTTTTAAGGCTCTTTTGATGGAGGGTTTAATTTGAATAAGAACCCTAGATGGCTCATGGAAAACCCTAGCTCACATATGAAACCCTAATTTTTAGGGTTTGTGGATTCTAGGGTATTTAGATGAGGATGATGTTTTGAATTCCATCCTCCATTAGTGTATTAAAACCCTATATTGTATCTCATGCTTTTATGATCACATATTTTTCTTGGTCATTGTCACTAACATCATGTCATCAAGGTACATAGAGGGATTGGTGCTCTTGATTAAATACGAGTTCCATACCCTAATACATGACAAAATTCGATGGAAATATTGCAATAACCCAATCCTGAAATCCTAAAAAACTGATAAGTCTACTGGATTTTGAATGAGATCTAAAATTCTACTTTCTCCATACGAAATCCAATGAGGTTGGAACCACTCTCAAACATCCTAAGTCATTTCATGGTAATGTTAAAAATTTAAGTAAAAGGATGAAAATGAAGAATAAGGAGAATTTAACATTACCATGAAGTTGCTCCAAAAACCAACTCCACAACTCTTCAGAAAACCTCAAACAAACCTAACAACAGAATTAAATTAGGTTTCAAGTCCATAAAAATTGATTTTTTGGGCCCACCAGCCCGCGGAATTGGCTCGGCCGAGTTAACTCGAACCAGGCCTGGTTGGCCAGTTTGTTACCAAGCCGGCCGAGCCGGTACAAAAATCGCCTGGCTCGGTAACAAACCGACCAACTGGTCGTTTCTTGTGCCTGGTCGAACTGGCAAGCCTAATGGCTCGATTGACCAGGCCTGGTCCGATTCGAATCGGCCGTTTTTTAAAACTATGCTCTATCCCCTCCATCTGTCTGCCTCCTTCTCTCTCTCTTTCCCTTTTCTCCCTATCTCTCTCCCCTCCTCTTCTCTCTCCCTTTTCATTCCCTCTCTCTCTCTCCACATATATCTCTTTATGTAATTATTCTTTCCTCCCTCTCCCCCTCAAATTCCATATCTCTCTCTCCCTCTCTCATTCTCTCTATCCAATCCTCTATGTATTCCTTCATATCTCTCCCACCTCCTATCTCTCTCTCTCTCTCTCTGCCCTCCATATTTGTCACTATGTTGGTTCTTACTAATTTCCCTTCTCATTTTAAATTTTATTAGAACCTTAATTTAATTTCTATGGGAATATTTTTAGTGGAGGTGAGGATAGAGGGTTTAGATATATCTAGAGACTAATTATAACATTTTCCCTTTTAGCTTCAATTAAAAAAATGTTAGAAAATTAGATTAAAATAAATTATTTTTATTGTGAAATAAGTTACGGTTTTTGGTCATTTGGTATTTATAAGGCATCGTATTGGCCCATGGTATTGTAACAAAGCCTATACACAAGTTCATAATATCAATGGAAAAGTGGGGGTGAATGTCCATGTTTAAGAATATTGTTATAAAATATTTTGATTGTGAAATAAGTAATGCTTTTTGGGCATGTGGTATTGATAAGCCATGGTATTGTCCCATGGTATTGTAAGAAAGCCTATTTATAAGTTAATAAAATTCATGGTAAAGTGGGGATAAGAAATATTTTGTATTGTTATATAATATTTTGATTGTGGAATAAGTTATGTATTTTGGGCATGTGGTTTTGATAAGCCATAGTATTGGCCCATGGTATTGTTACAAAGCCTAATTTTTACAAGTTAATAATATCCACGGTAAAGCGGGAGTGAATATACGTGGTTAACAATCTTGTCATGTTGTTATAAATATTTTGGTTGTGAAATAAATTATGGTTTTTTGGTGGTATTGATAAGCCATGGTATTGACCTATGGTATTGTAATAAAGCATATTCAAAAGACAATAACAAAATCAAAGTATAAAAATTTGAATTTTATTATTTTTATTACTTTAATTTTTTATTATTAATTGAGTCAACATTTAAATGTTTGCACTCGTCCTCCATCACTTTTAATTTTAATTTTTTAGTCAAGCCGACATTTAGAATTATTTACATACTTACATTACACCTACAGGTCTACTCTATACTGAGTTGTAGAGTGCCTCTCGATGAAATAAGGAGACCTAATTAGAAAATAGATGATGAACCGCTTCATAAATAATACGATAAATAGTATAATTTTTCTTGATATTAAATTTTTATAATTTTTATAATATAATTTTATATATTGGATGTAATTTTATTGGAGATTGTTATTTTTTTTAGGATTAAATAATTTTTGTTGGGAGTAATTTTTGATATATTTATAGTAACTTAGTTGTTGATATGTCATTCTTAATTTATTTATGAATTTTATATAATATAGTAGGTGTTACCCAGATAAATCCCTTTTGCGGATAAGAGCGATCTCCCTAGAATCCTAACGGAGAAAATAATATGATAAATAGTATAATTTTTCTTGATATTAAATTTTTATAATTTTTATAATATAATTTTATATATTGGATGTAATTTTATTGGTGATTGTTATTTTTTTTAGGATTAAATAATTTTTGCTGGGAGTAATTTTTGATATATTTATAGTAACTTAGTTGTTGATATGTCATTCTTAATTTATTTATGAATTTTATATAATATACTAGGTGTTACCGAGATAAATCCCTTTTGTGGATAAGAGCGATCTCCCTAGAATCCTAACGGAGAAATAGAAACTGTAATATTCCTAACTTAACATGTAACTAATTGGAATATTATTTTTTCTCCAAACACATAGTTAGATGAATAAATGGGTAGGGAGGCCCATAAATACTTTTAGCAGCAATAAAATCCCCCTTAATGGGGAAAGGGATCATATTCATAGTTGGATAAAACACCTTCATGTGTGAACAAGGCTAATGCATATGGACAAAGTCAAGTTTGACCAAGTCAACAAAGCTAGTATGAAGGAAGTGGAACATTAATGAAGATAACTCGCTGAGAATATGGATCAGCTTAGATAGTTAGAATAAAGAAACTTTGAGTGTGGAAGAAGACCTTGCATGGAGATCCAGTCAAGGTTGACCCAATCCAACAACGTTGTTACGGAGGAGTGGCATTGATGATGGGATAGCGCAGTTTTGGAGGGAGATTCATTGCCTGAAGATGGAAACCCTAATGAGTGGGACCCAAGGTGAGAAGGCTCACATTGCTTATAAGGAAAAGGATGGAAGCCATATGGGATTATCTTATGATTTTGATTTTCTGATATATGGTCCGTTTAGACATATTTCTTTCTCTGGATGTTTAGCTAACATAGAGTGTTGTTTAGCACAGGGTGTTCCTGATCGGGAATCCCATCTCTTCCATTGAGTAGCTCTTGGAGGAGCCTTACACCATATTTTCCACTATCTAGCTGAAGGCCAAGCTTCATCTTCCTTTGACAGGGAAGATCCTGTTGAGGGTTTTTCTATTTCAGTAAGTTGCAACAAGTAGAGACTAGAGCTTTAGATCTAGGCCATTTCAATGCTCATGTTCATTGGAGGAGGTTTCTACTCCATTGGGAGGACAATATTGAAGGCATTGAGCTTCATTTTCATATCTTGGCTGTAGGAAAACTACATTTTGTCCCCTACAATGCATTTTTCATCTAGATCTACATAATTTCTAAAGGAGCAATTGCAGGATGGTTTAGTGCACCATTTGGAGAGTTGATTTTCTGAGTGTTGGGGATCTGCCCTTCACTTTGGAGATCTGTTGGAGGATATAATTTATATGTTCATATCAGATAAGATCCACTTTCTAGATCTATAATTTTTAGTAGATATGCAGTCTTAGATCCCATATCTACACTTTGTACATGGTTTTTTGCTGAAAACCCTAGGGGGTTTCATTAGAGGAGCCTGTATAGTGCATGGATCTGATATAGATCTGAATTTTTATGCACATAGCAGCTCTATATCTGATGTATAACTTATTGTTGTTGCGGGAGTAATAAAATAACACTGTCAGGGTATTTCCAACTTTATTCATGGTTGTAGCCCCTCATTTTCCATGATTTTTGAGCAATAATGGCTTGGGAGGCTTGTTTAACTAAGCTACCTGATTTGTTTCAGATCTCCTTTTGTATATGGCTATTATAATGTATGAATGAATGGATACATGGGTTGAATTTAACTATTATTGCATAAATTTATTAAAAATGTGTTTTTAATGCATGTATTGCTACATTTCCCCATTTGGGAATATTACAGTGGTATCAGAGCATCATCTTGGCTCATCCTGTGAGTTTTCAGCCAATATGCTATAAGAAGAAGAGAAGGAGAAAGAGATCAGAATGATGAGAGGAATGAATTTCATCTCATTTATTTTCATATCTAAGAAGGACCTCACCAAGGAGTTCAAGCAAAGAAAAATGGATAAAATAAGTGAAACCACATTAGGGTTTCAAGATGAGGAAGGTCCATGTAATTCCTATCAGCAAAAAGAAGATTTGGTATTTCATAGAGCTCCAAAGACACATACTATGGCCTTTTATTTTGAATATAAGAGGCATAGATATGGAGAACACTTAGATCATGATATTCTAAGTGATTATCATGCAGAATTCAAGTCTCAACCTAGACCTTTCAAGGAGAATCTATCTCTCCCACAGATCATTTAGCTCAAAGAAGAAAGGAGACCTTGCAACAATAGAAGGAAGAAGGGCAATAGATTTATATTTTCTACCTTTGATGGGTCATCCTCATGCAAAAAAAGGGCTTGGGGAAAGAGATTAGATGCATTTTTTCTACTACATCCAGTAGTAGAGAAAGAAGCTGTTGAGATTGCAGCGCTGCACCTTGAGGGTGAAACAAACATTTGGTGGTTCAGAAATTTGAGTCATGCAAGAGTGACAGCATTTGCAGATTTTACTGAAAGGTTGATCAAGAAGTTTGACAATAAGAAATCAGAGGAGAAGAAGCCTTCACCATCACTTGCCACAAGAGCACTTACATCAGGAGAAAGCACACTTGAACCTTTGAAAAGTAGTCTTGATCTCTTGACATCTAGAGTCCCATGCAGTATTTTGGAGATGCATGAGGAGGAGGAGACTTGTACCAACGCTGATGAAGACATAAAGGAATAGGAATCATCATCAGTAGTTGGGGAAGCCATCACACCAGAGGAGGGAACCCTTGTAGTAGTAAAAGATGTTCCCAAGTTTTACCAAGGTATGCACATGTTTCCATTTCTTGTTATTTCAGCACACCATATGGAGGATTGTGGGAATATTCCATTACATGATCAGGGGTCAGAACATATTGCTGATTTGGAGCAACAAAATTTCATTGCGTAGGTCAGCCTTGATTTTTTGAAGGAAGAGATATACAGTCATCCTAGCGCATCATTGTTGAGATGCACACAACTATTGCGATTGGAGTGTAGATTTTTGGAGGATGAAATGAGTATTTTCCTGAACCATGCCATGAAAAACTATGTGTTCAACATAGAGTATGATTTGAAGATAGCAGATGCACCATCATGGAGATCAGCAACGCTGTCATTGAGCAGCAGTGATGAGTTGGGGGCCCCACCATTGTTGGAGCATTCCAATGACCTTCCCATATGTATGACAAAGGATGAACAGATAGTTGTTGGGAGACATCTTATGATGGATAACATCTCTCATGGTTGTGATGGATATTTCTTGATGAATCTTTCACATCATGATGGGAGTTTTTTTCCTACCACCTATCTGGATCCTTATGGGATCAACTTGGTCATTAATGAGTGTTCTTCAATTGGATATCTCCAGGAGATTTCATTTCAACATCCCATGAAATGAAAAGACATAAATATGATTTGGTAGGATGGTATTCTCCAATGGAGGGATGCCACTTTTGGACATGATGATAGACACTCACCATGGGTTGGATGGGTGATGTTGATGAGCAAGAGGTTGGAAATCCACTTGCAGATTTATGATACCAGGCAATAGGAGGCAAGACTACGTTGGCTACTCTTGAAAGAGTTTGGCCATCATGTGTCATATCCTTCTTCAAGGGTTATGTTGGTGGATGGAATTTGGCATGACACTTACATCATATGGGAGTAAGGAGTTTTGATGGATTGGGGTGATGTGATATCTTTCATATCAACTATAATTTTGTTGCTGCGTTATTTATATGATGATGGCATGGGGAGGCAACAAGAGTTGTTGTTGACTTTGTTGTTACTGAGAGAGTATGGGCTGATTTTCTCCCATAATTTACATGATGTTGCAGGGGTAGGAGATGGAACTATCATGGTGTAAAGGGGCTACTCCTTAACTTTGGAGGATGAGGAGGTACTTCCACATTGGAAGGGATATCCCATGTATAGCAACATTATGATTGATGACTTTGGCATGAGGGACATCAAAGGAAAATATAGCAACATGTTGGGAACTTCACATTTTAGATCTTCAATGTTGTCTCTTAGGAGGATTGATCCATATTGGAGGTATCAACTTTTGGTAGAGTACTCCAAGTATCTTGGTGCTTGCATATTTCTTGATGATCCGAAGGGATATGATAGATACATGGTGGATAATTGGGTCATTTATTATTATGGTAGAGTCTTCTTGACTAGTCCTTCTAAGCTCAAGGAGCAGCTATTACATGTAGCACATGTGGGCTTTCTTTCCATGCACCTTGATGCATATCATTCCTTGATGGAGGATTTCACTTGGGAGGGCATCCAACAGGATGTATATCAACATATGGGGAGATGAATAACCCAGATGATGATAGGGGGGTTGTCACAACCACTTCCCTACTCATTGAGAGTGAGGGAGAACTTTCAGTTGAGCCATTTTAGCTCAATGACCATAGTACATGATATAGGATGTACATTTATGCATTATGACTTGTACTCCTTTACTTCTTATGAGAATCATATTGTATCAAGAGGGATCTTTCCTTCTTGTATATTGTATTGTGGTGTACTTGAGGCCACTTGCAGCATTGATGTTGGCCATTCTATTTGTGGTTTGTGGGGGATGCCACATGATTTTTGGTGTGCACCATTGGCACCAAGTTTTACTTTCATGATCCCATCTTGTAGGATGATTGTGGTAGGAAAAAAGTGGCTGAAAAGACACTTGTTACACTTTGTTTTGAGGCAGGCAAGGGATGCATCATGCTGGTTCCACATATGGAACTATGATCCACCTCCTGGTTGGCATATGGCAACTTGTTTTTTTTTTTTTTTGCTTCCATGTATTGATGATGTTCTTGTTTCTTATGGGAAGCTTTGTTAGGAGGATGGCACAAGAGTTGGAAGTGCCCATTGGGAGTATGATTCTCCATACTTCATATGTTGCATGTTTCAGGAGAAACAATGGGCAAACCATGATTGCCACACTACACCTCTTGTATTCATGTGGGAGGAACCATTTGGAGAACTTGAGTACTTGGGAGAGGCACTTCATGGACGTTTTGATTAGTGGGGTGACTTGCGTCATTCTTGAAGACTGTCATATTTCAGCCCAAGGTCAGTAGCAGCCCCATACATATCATAAGTGGAGATAAAAATAGTGTGGGATGGACATTTTAGTCCCACATATTCAGCTATACAACCCACCTTCTGTGCAGGAGCCTAAGGTGGAAGAGATGTTTCAGGAGTTACCATGTTGGAGGGTGACTCACTTTTTGTGGATGATAGCTTGGGGATGGAGGCTTCACATGGGGATGATGATTCCCAATATATTTACGATTCCATGCCTCAAGAAGGCCTCTAGACCACATATATTTGTTTCCATGGATATCCCACTTTTACATGATGAGATCCATTTGGATCTTTCACCAAAGGCATACTTTTACACATGGGAGAAACAACTTGAGGACACATCGATGAGAAAGCATCTTGTTCCTTGGAGGAACTTATCACTTGAGGATGCTATAGGAGGAAGAGAAGAGGCTCTTCAATTCTATCCTTGCAGTTTCTTGAGGATAAGAAACATTTGGGAGGGGAGGACTGTAATATTCCTAACTTAGCATGCAGCTAATTGGAACATTCGTTTTGCTCCAAACACACAGTTAGATGAATAAATGGGTGGGGAGGCCCATAAATATTTTTAGCAGCAATAAAATCCCTCTTAATGGGGAAAGGGATCATATTCATAGCTGGATAAAACACCTTCATGTGTGAACAAGGCTAATGCATATGGACAAAGTCAATTTTGTCCAAGTCAACAAAGCTAGTATGAAGGAAGTGGGACATTAATGAAGATAACTTAGTGAGAATATGGAGCAGCTTAGATAGTTAGAATAAAGCCACCTTGACTATGGAATAAGACCTTGCATGAAGATCCAGTCAAGGTTGAACCAATCCAATAACGCTGTTATGGAGGAGTGGCATTGATGATGGGACAACACAGTTTTGGAGGGAGATTCATTGTGTTGTGAAACCAACCCCAAAAATAGAAGAAAAGAGATATCAATGCCTTATAAATAAGCCACTTCGAGGGGGTAACCTCAAATACATTACATGAATGAACAATTCTTGGATGATACAAATGACAAAACCTCCTTTCTATATATAGGATTTTATGGGGCCACAATGTAATCCCAGTGGGGCCACAATGTAATCCTAGCCGACCTAACAATTATAATGTAAGGGCACACCAATAAAAATATTGGGGTTACAAGGTATAAAAATAACAATAAGGGGGGCTACACTAACATAATAAGGGACTAAACTATTAATATAGGGACTTAACATGCCCCTCTCCCTCAAACAAGTGTTGTCCTCAATGCTTGATTATTTCTTGATGCTTCTGTATAAAATTCTCATCTTCCCATGTGGAATCTTCTACAGGAAAGTTCTTCCACTTGCTGAGATAATCTGAAATTGATCGTACTTATCGAGTTCTTATTTATGTAACTACTTCATAACTTCTTTCGATGTGATGTTTATCTTCCTATTGTTTCATTAGATTCTCCACCAAAGTTAGGTTATCCTTTGAGAATTGGAGAACTTGTTGTTGATGCTCCATGTGATATTCCACTAATTTATCATCCATATTAGGTATTATTTGATCCTTCAAATCATCCAACTTAGCCTCCATTTCTACTTTTAAACCATCTATGTCATCTTCTGTTGCTCTTTGTAAGATCGAAATTTGTTGCACTTGGTACCGTAATTTTGATATTTCATACTGCAATTATTCCTCTTCATGCGTCATAGTATAGCTTTTTTAGGGCTTAATGGGTATGGAAATATTTTTTGGGGGCACTATAGAATCCAATACTGATAAAAATTCTAAACTATACCCTTGGAATCACTTCAAAATACGTTTTCAAACAAACGTTATGCAATTTTAAAAACCAAATACACACCTTTTTTTTTCTTTTGAGAAGCTCACTATTGAAAATATATTATCTATGTCATTTTGGATTCTAAATAATTGAAACTTAGCCCTAAAGTAGCCCTCTAAATTTTCTTTTGAATGCCACATGTCTTACCTGATTTGGATTCTTGAATACAAAGTTATGCCCAATATCCTACAATGACCTAATTATGGACTAGTTCAATAGATCAAACTTGTATGACTTGCCACATGTCACTGTTTCCTCCTTTGACTCTGAGATTTATAGACCATAAACTATAATATGTGTAATTCATGTCACTTCTTATAGAATTCCAATCCGATGCTCAGAGAGAGAGAGTTATGAATATTTTCCCACAATCACCTCTTTGAGATGAAATTCGGGAGCCTGACAAAGACCTAACTTCCACAGATCATATCTCCGAAAATATTGCAAACCAAGCTCTAAAATTTTGCGATGATGTTCCTCAAGATTTCATCTTCATGCTCTAAAACGTTCAGCTTCTGAACCTTCATAGAAAAAATGTTATAGAAAAAATTCCGCGATGACATTTTTAAGTGAAATTCAGGAGCCTACAAAAAGCCCTAACTTACACAGATCATATCTCTAAAAATATTTTGAACCAAGCTCTGAAATTTTGCAAGCATGTTCCTTAGGATTTCAGATTCGTACTCTAAAAATTTCAGCTTTTTAACATTCGTGGAAAACAATTTATAGCGAAAATTCCACGATGATCTGTTTGGAGCAGAAAAACCCTAGAATCCAAAGCTCTAATACCAAATGTTGAGAAACCAGCCCCAAAAATAGAAGAAAAGAGATATCAACGCCTTATAAATAAGCCACTTCGAGGGGGGAACCTCCAATATATTACATGAATGAAAAATTCTTGGAAGATACAAATGAAAAAAGCTCCTTTCTATATATAGGAGTCCATGGGGCCATAATGTAATCCTAGTGGGGCCACAATGCAATCCTAGCTAACCTAAAAATAATAATGTAAGGGCACAATAATAAAAATATGGGGGTTATAGGGTATAACAATAACAATAAGGGGGGCTACACTAACATAATAAGGGACTACACTATTAATATAGGGACTTAACACAATGCATGAAGTTGGAAACCCTAATGAGTGGGACCCAAGGTGAGAAGGCTCAAATTGTTTATAAGGAAGACGATGGAAGCCATATGGGGTTAGCTTGTGATTATGATTTTATGATATATGATATTTTTAGCCATATTTCTTTCTCTAGCTGTTTAGCTGAGATAGAGTGTTGTTTAGCACAGGGTGTTATTGATCGGGAATCCCATCTCTTCCATTGAGTAGATCTTGGAGGATTATTGCACCATATTGTCCACTATTTGGCTGAAGGCTAAGCTTCATCTTCCTTTAACAACATAGATCCTATTGAGGGTTTGTCTGTTTTAGTAAGCTATAGCAAGTGGAGACTAGATCTTCAGATCTAGGTCATTTCAGTGCTCATTTTCAGTGGAGGAGGTTTCTACTCCATTGGGAGGACAATATTGAACGAACTGAGCTTCATTTTCATATATTAGCTACAGGCCAACTAAATTTTGTCCCCTACAGTGTATTCTTGATCCATATCTATGTAATTTCTGAAGGAGAAGTTGTAGGGTGGTTCAGTGCACCATTTGGAGAGTTGATTTTCTGAGTGTTGGGGATCTGCCCTTCACTTTTGAGATGTTTTGGAGGAGATCCTTTATTTATTAATATCAGATCAGATCCACTTTCTAGATCTGTAATTTTTAGTAGATCTGCAGTCTTAGATCTCAGATCTACACTTTGTACATGGTGTTTTGCTGAAAACCCCAAGGGGGTTCATTAGGGGAGCATGTATAGTGCATGGATATGATATAGATTTGAATTTTTATGCACATAGCAGCTCTATATCTTATGTACAACTTAATGATATTATAGGAGTAATAAAATAACTTTTTAATAGTATTTCCAACTTTATTCATGGTTGCAACCCCTCTTTTTGCATGATTTTTGAGTAATAATGTCTTGGGAGACTTGTTTAACTAAGCTACCATGATTTGTTTCAAATCTCCTTTTGTATATGGTTTTTATAATGTATGAATGAATGGATCCATGGGCTTCATTTAACTATTATTGCATACATTTATGAAAAATTCATTTTTAATGCATGTATTGCTGCATTTCCCTATTTGGGAATTTTACAAAGTCAAACAAACATGAGAATATCTCTTTCCCTAAGCTAATCATTTTCAAATTAATAAAAATAGGAGAAGAGGATGATGCTCTTACCTTTTCAACAAAATTCTTGATGAATACCTCACACTTTGTTTTGATGAAGCTCCTCAATGCTTAGAAGAAACTTGCAACCACAAACATGCGAAGGATCAAAGGCATCTGCAACATAATAATAATATAAAAACCAGCTTAACATAATTATCAAGGATATTAGACATAATTTTTTTTAATGAGTATATGAACACAAATCATTCACAATTCTAAGAAAACAAAAGAGTGAGAAAAAGTATCCAAATGTATTATCTGAGAGAAAAGAGAAAACTTACAACCAAGCCATGATGTCGTATAGGTCCCTCCAAAATGCCTCCAATATTCCTTCTTGGTTAACAAACTATTGAATCCAAAAATACCAGCATAATACTACTATCTATGATCTCCCCTAACCCTAAAGTATCAACTTAAATTATAGGAGAAATCAATGAGGTATCATATCCACCAAAGATGGATGAAATACACAAATGAGGGGATTAGGGTTCCATGACCCAAGGGAATTAGCTCCATGATTATAGGGGGTTGGATCGAACTGATATGACTTAGAGGCTCCTAGTTTGGATATATGTTCCCAACTATGATTATAGGACTTACCTTTATTTTTTACTTTACCCTGAATCAGTAGTGCAGTTTTGAATGGTAAACAAAGTGCATAACTATGCTTGGACTCTGAGTAGTAATAATGCATCCATAAACACTGACTGCAAAAATTGTGAAAGTCATATTGAAGAGTGTAAAGAGTAGTTTTCCCAAAATTCATGATTTGGCCAAGGAATATGAATGTTTGAATTGCAAGGGAGAATTAGTATGGATGGTGATAGATCCATTTTTGCTGTCAAGTGCCATGGTGACAAAATGACGTGTAACAAATTTCCCCTTAAAGTGCGAAGTATAAAAATTCATTAAAATATTGAAGTGATTTATCATACTAGGGATTATATTAAAGGCATTGGTTAGAGACCTGCAATGAAAATTCAATGAAAATATATAATCATCATTGAGGTAGGCATTCCCATACTTAGAGTAAAAAATAACTTGATGTACTAGTGTAGAAATAACCTAGAATTTCATCAATGGCAGACATAGTATGGTCATATCCATCTGTTATGAATTGGTCTACTCAAACATGAATGTACAAATCCTCGCAACATGGATGGATGAAACTAGATCCGGGGTCTTTATCTTTGTCTCTTGATATAGTACGAACCTAACCATGTGATGGAATGTTTCGAAGTCGAAAATGGTAGAAACCACTTGATTACCAGTCAATAATGAAAATTATTAACAAGTCCGAGAGAAACCACCAATAATTACAATGATTCTCAAGGTACTCCAGTACAATCTATGAATTGTGAATAAATGACCTGTAGTTGAACATTCATAGAGTTTCTTGATCAAAGGATAATGATGAGAACATGTTGTCGAAGGTGAGAAACCTATCATTAGGGCATGTAGATCTCAAGGTATCGATAAGGTTTCTGGATAAACTTCCTAGATAATGAGCTGAAGTCAATAGGAAGCGACATGTTGCAGGAGGACCCATGACAAAAAACTTATTATGTCAAGTTGAAAAAATATTTTTGCAAGGATTGAATCAGGGATGGTCAAAGTGAATGGAGACATATTTGCAATGAAATATGAACTGAGGTTGAACTTTCTCTTGAACACATAACGACACGATAATTGACTTGGAAACATTTGAATAAAAGATAATACCCAAAATCGGCTGAATAATTTCAATGAGTTTCAATTAATTGTAATAAAAATTGATTACCCAACCTAGACACAAATGTGACAGAGTGCCGTGTTCAAGAGAGACATGCTGCTTTTAAAAACAAGTACAAAAGATGATTTTTTTTTTCCCAATTTTTTCCCCTGCCATTACTAGAAAGTACCTCTTTACTTTTTCAAGCTTGAGGAGGATAAAATTTGGTTGTTTTATAAGCTTATCCTTTGTATGATTCCTTCAAATTAATTTTAACAAACCCTAGGAAGGAGTGGTTTCATGTTTTTCAGTTTTATTAAATGAGGAGAAAAGCATAAGTAAAATCCACAGTGTTCTTTTTCGCAAATTTAGTCTCCCAAGCTCGAAAAAGGATAAAATAACGCAGGAGAGAACTCTATTGACCATGCTTAGTCAATGTATACCTTTTTTATAAATAGTCTAATTCAGTCTGGAAAAGGGATAAACTTATATTGAATAGAAGACTATTGATTTACTTTAACAGGTTTGAATGGTCAAGAACTCGGTGATATTTTCATGTTTAGGGAGTCTAAAAAGGGCTTAAAAAATGACTTCAAGGTTTCATTTTTTCATGTTTTTCAAGAGTTTTAAAAGTGATAAAACTTTACTCTATGTCAAAATGATTCATTATTTTAAATGCAACATGTTCTCTACACATAAAACTCAAAAAAATATGATAACTATTCATCATTATGGTGAAGATATTGAAAAATTGAACTTCTAAAAGTTCAAAAGAATAAAATAATAATATTTTATTCATATAAACTTATAAAAGTTGAAAAAGACAATTTATTTTCACCATTTCAGTTTGAGACCAATAAAAAAGGATTTTACCACAAAATTTCCAGAGCTAATATTGGGTGAACCAATGAACCATTCAACGAACTGTTTCTTCCAGGAAACAAATCTCTTCAATGTCTTGCTCGCGGGGCTGCACAGGGTTTCCTCGTCTAGGTCACACAACCAGATAATTTTATAAACATAAAATTACCATGGATGCACAGTTTTTCAATATATAAACTATGCAAAAATGCACTATATGTAAGGAAAAATTTTGCAGGAGACATGAGGTTTTAAAAACATGATAATCTCACCATTAAAAATCTCCAAAATTTCTTCCACAAGGTTCTCATGTTCTTAATTTTTCATTTGTAGGTCATTTGAACCAACCATGCTTGAGTGGAGAGAATGAAAACATGAAACACATGAAGCAGAATCAATTGATAGCCCAATAGCATTATAGGCTCTAAAAATTTATGGACTTTATAATTTTGGTCTATACCAGGGATGAAAGCCTAGGTAGAATTAATGACTTGGCTAGTGAGGGCCTGGGATATACAGGAACATTTTTTTGTTTTTTGTGATCACTAGCTCATGATTGACTCAGAGGATATTTAATTTCTCATTTGATTGTCTTGTAGAGGACATGATATTTCCTTATTTGGTGCATGGCTAGGTGGGAAATCTACCATGTCCTATTTGGCACAATATTGTGCTCCAACTTCACAACTCAAAGATGGAAGGATATGAATAAAATATATCCAAGAGATTGATTTAAAAATAAATGGTTTTACAGTTAAAAAATTGTGTGGTAGTGTGGCTCCCTACATGGCTACCAAGGTTCAAATGTAGACTGCGGCTGAGAGTTCCGAGGAAACAATATTTAACTAGTGTGAGGGAGTGGTTGTCAATATGAAAGGAAAACTAACTCGAGCTAAGGAGGGGAAGCTGAAGAACTTCGGCTACGACACCATCCTGATATAATTTTCTCTTGAGAGGATTCCACTCATTCCACAGCAGCATCTGGTGGACCCAACTGGACCTAGAGATCATCGTATGTTGCGATGGGTTTAATTGATGGCACGCCATGGTGGCGATGGTGGTCCAATAGTAACATATACACCTCATTTTTTCATATGCCTGGTAAGCTAGATATTCATGGTAAAGGACTTCCCATGTGTAGAGATGGACTACAAGGGCAGCCCAGATATGGCACTCCCAGCTAGGGTACAGTGGGATGACACAGATAAAAAATTCACATTTTGAAGTTTTATGTTTTCTATATATATATATATATATATATATTTATTTATTTATTTATTTATCATCGAATGATAATTTTTAAAATGATAATGTAGATGTAGGTCTAGTATGACCAGTAGGACTGTGTTAGTTTGACCGACAAGGAGACCAGCCCATACTAGCAATGCCACCACGGAATGCCACAATCGAGGCCTTGATCGAGTTAGAACACATATTGGATATGCTCACTATAGATATCTAAGAGACTGAGACTGATTGTTTGCCTCTCCAGTACCAGAGGAATGTGGTTGGAGTTCCAAGTCTACTCAGGCAGTACCTACGTCGAGTCGCATGCGCTATAGTCTGCTACCATGATCATCATCATGGATAGCTGATAGTCATTCTAGGCTACATTTTTTTTTTTGTATCAGCATATTTGGATCGTAAGAATTTTTAAATCTATGTCCTCATATGATGTATATTTTTGACACACTTGATAGATTATTATTTAACCTAATGATGATCACTAATTTTCATTATCTGAATACCTTGTTTAATATGGACGAAATATTGTTTTGATTTACTTTCAAAGTCACAAATTTATATTTAACACTCGATTGGCCAATGCATCAGCTAAATTTTTTAAATTTCTTGAAATGTGTTGATATTAAATGTAATCAAATTGTCTTTCCAAGAGATGAACCCTTAAAAACATTCTTAACATGGATGGACTTCTAAATGTAATAAAATGAGTTTTGAATCTAGTTTAACAATCAAATGTCAAATGCCAAACACAACGGCATAAGATAATAGCTCAATGACTGCACTATATTCTGCTATGTTATTCATTTTTTGACCAAGGCAAGTTCCATGAATAGAAACTAACTCATCAGTGGGTGAATATATGACCCAAACTGCAGAAGATAAATTCTGATTAATATGACAAGTGTCGTCAACAAAGGCAATGCAAGCTTTAGGGAAAGTCAACATTTACAATATAAAGAGTAATCAAGATAAGCAGGAAAAGTAGTGGAAATTTTTAAAGAAAAATAAGTAATATATGGCACACACTTATAAAAAATGTAAGTAATGTACAAGGAAGATATCCATAGGGTAATTCACTAATATATCTTTAGATAAATACCATTTCTAGGCTGACCTATAGAGACATCATCATAATAAACTAATTCATAGGCTTCTTTTGAAAGTATATGTTTAAAAATGTAGCGGCCATGCCACATCGGTTCAAACTTACCATCACTTATCTTACCATGTGCTTGATCGTAAACTAAGACTAGATCACCTTCTGAATAGACACGAGGATTAATTCTTTAATCATATTGTGCCTTAACATCCTTTTTATGAGCCTTGACAGATAATGCAACGGCACGACAAGTTTCATCTAACTGTGCTAAGTGTAAATAGCGTCTTCCTCTTCAGAGGTGGCTAGTAATAACTCAATGAATAGATTTAATGATGGAATTTCACATTCAAATGGTAAAAAAAATTCCAAACCATAAACAACTTGGAAAGGAGTAAAACTAGTAGATGTTTTCCCAGAGGAATGGTATACCCACAAGGCTGAAAAAAGCATGGTATTCCAGTTAGTTTTATGAATGCATAGGATCCACTTGAACATATTAGTTAAGAATTTTTTTACAGCTCCAAATTTACCATTTTTTGGTGGGTAATAATGTGTAGAATTATTATGGTGTAAGACGAGATTAGCGAAAACTTGAGTCATCATAATGTTTCTAAAGTGGCTACCATGGTCCATAACGATAGCTTGGGGTACACCAAACATATAAATTACATGGTTGAATATGAAAATAACTACATTTTCATCATCATTCTTTAATGTAGGCATCGCCTCAGCCCATTTGGTAAAATAATCTACAACGAGAATAATATACCCATGCCCCCTAACTGAGTGAGGGTTACATGTAATGAAATTGATGCCCCATTTTACAAATGGACCAAAAACTATGATTGGGTGAAGAGAAGTGGGAGGGGAATGAATATTTTGATAAATGTTTTGATAATTGTAACATTTTCTAACCATAATGATACAATATTTAAAGAGTGAGGGCCAAAAATAGCCAAAACGCAGTACCTTTTGGGCAGTGGCGAACCCAGACATATGACCACCACATGATTCAGAATGTCTGTCATTTAAGGCCTTCTTATCTTCTTCATGGGTTAAAGAACGTCAAAAAATAGAGTTGGCACCATGACGATAAAGTGTATCACCACCAATGTTATATTTTTGGAACTAGTATCAAATTCTATGACGATCAGATCATGATAATTCAGGCTGAAAATTTTGGGTTTGGAGATATATAATGATTGATGAGCTCCATCATTAGGTATAATTAGGATTAATTGTCACCTTTTTAGTCTTATTAGTCTCTATTTCTCACATTTAATTATATTATGGTCACATGTTTCTAGTGTAGAAGGTGATTAAGTCTTGTCATAATTCAAAGGCCTAATATGGCTTAAATGTAAGGTATTCATGACAATATTCCACTTTTTTTGAAGATTTTGCAATTAAAGCTCGAAGGATACACCAAGGAGAGTTTCTAGGATGGTTTTCCACCTCCTTAACTCCCAAAGGCATCCAAGGAATCCTTGATATTCCCTCCAATAGCTCGAAATAAAAGGCTTCCAAGAAAAGGGGACACATCACCTACTTTTTAGGGGGATGTTGGTAGCTACACTTTAGGTCAAATAGGGCAAAGAGAGAGTTCATTAGGATTTGAACTTTGAAGGAAGTTAGTAGACTCTTATCTCTTGTAATAGGTTTTTGAGACTTTTATGATTATGCAATGAAACTATTTTCTGCAATAATATGAGTATTCAGATTATCCTTCACTTATTTAGTTTAATATGACTAGGCATGTGGGTTAGGGCCCAATCCATTGGCCTTCATATCTCACTTGTTTATTCATATTTATCTTTCTCCCACTGTAGCTAGTTTGTTTTATCAGTTTTAGCTAGTTTGTTTAGATTTCAATTTACTATTTTTAGTTTGCTTCATTTTATCCTTGTTGTAGTTAGGCTTGCATAGATCTTGTTACAGTAGCATATAAACTCAGAAAGAGATGTGTCAAATCATCCCTCTCTCATCTCTTCCATTCGAGCTTGGTGATGGAAAATATCCACCACAAGCCCAAATTTTCACTTTAGTTTATGATTTCTTGGAAATAATAGATACGTTTTTATAGTTTCATGAACATGTTGAGAATATTCATTTAGATTTTCATTTGAATTCTTAAGTAGGTTTTCTTGTCAAATTCAACTCATCTTTTCCGTCTTCTTCATCATATATTTCCCAATGTTTTTTGCATGAACAGGTAGCTTCTTTGTAGGTTCAAGTAGCCCAATAGAGGAGGAATTCACCTCCCTTACACTTTTCTCCATCATTTTTGGCCTCGAATTTCCCTCAGCCTGTTTCCTGTACCAATTCAAGACTTTCCTATAGCAATACATGGAACCTATAGCAAACCATGTAATAGCACGATTTAGCCTCACCTTCAACCTAGAAAGCATAATCAACCTCATCTGGACCTGCCATAACCATCAAGACACCTTCAGCCCTGCATCCATGAGTTCGAGACGTTCCTAAGCCACCTTAGCACCTTCTCCTCCTTGCTGCAAAACAATGCATTTACAAGAATAATTAGGTCATGATTAGATGCATGATTAAAATAATTATAGTTAAATAATGAAGTATTTAGAGTGTGTTTAGCCATTTGGACCAACAATGTGTGATTAGATTAGTCTCCTTTTTGCAATTTCAATTCAACACTTTACTTCATGAATGTTGCCTAGTTTCCTTCTATTTCTTTCCATAGCCTGCATTGTAGATTGATTTCTTTGAAGAATACCTAGATGTACCTTCTTGCTTTAGAATATTCCTTTGAGTTTTGATAGAGCAGTGGTTTTGAGTCTCGTGTACTTCTAGGTCTAATTTTGAAGTGTCACTGACTTCACTCAGAAACCCTAGAAATAGCACCATTTCTTAGGATTCAGAAGAGGATGACATGAGTATAATGCATCTACTATATATATAGCACTGTCACCTCCAAGTTTGTACAAACCCAGGGTTGATAAAGTAAAGTAGAGTAGCCTCTGGGAGTTGCAGCACTCTTGGTGAAATACTAAGGCTCACCATTTGGCTCCATTGTTGGGGAGGTGTCTAAGTAGATGCTTTGATTCTATTTTAGAATTCTTTTCATCTTTTCTTTTACATGCAGTTTCAAAAATATTAAAAATAGAACAAAAAATTAATTTTCATGACTCGTAAGGGTAGGGATAATCAAGGATTTTTTTTACCAAAAACCCCCACATCCCGACACAGTCACCCTTCACTCTTCTTCAATGGTTGTGAGGTTGAACACACCATTATCACACATAATTTTTTAATTTTGTTTGATAAGGTCACTCACCTAGGTTTCATTTTGTCTCAATAGGTTGGTTCATGAAATTGATGAAAAATTCATGGAAGAAACCATTATCTTAAGTCTAAAACACTCCATTAGTCATGTCATATCAGTAATATCTATCAAATTTCACTTTAGGTTCACATGCATGGTTTCAAATCAAGGTAATGGCCACATGTATACTTTTTCACAGTTTTGCAGTGAATATAACTACAAACTGATAGATTTTGCTACAGAATCACCTAACCAGTCCATAGTGGATCTGCTAGGTTTATAAATATTTTTGCAGTGGAATCATGTTTTTCTGCACCAAAACAGAGGACGATGAGTTGTCTATTTTCTAATGGTTAGAGATAAAGGTGAGGTCATCTAATTTGTTATCATGATCACCCAAGCATGCAAAAGCGTAAATACCCTCATCATTATCTTTCACTTCCACATTTGCCATCATGCTCTCCACTTTTGAATTCCATCTTTAAAATTTATCCCCAAATCACTTCTCTGTCATATGTTGTTCGAGTTTTGCATGCATCAATCCATCAGTATCTCTCAAAAGCTTATTCCCTCAAGAAGTAGCCTGTTCTTTATTTTTTCTCTTTGCAGTTGTCATAATTCAAAAGGAAGCAAGTTGTCACAGTTCAAAAGGCATCGTAGTTATAAAGGAGTATATCTATGAAGAAGAAAGTAAACAAGGGAGGCTCTTGTGTGAGATACAACCCATGGACCTCAAGCTAATAAATGAAGACCCCAGTTTTGAGGAAGTGTTCAACAATGTGGATGCCTGAAATTCTGTCAGAAACTCCAAGGATTTCATACTCAAATTAAAAGGATTTCACAATAAATTTCACATGCACAACTTTGTAGGTGGGGGTTTTGAATTTACAGTGTCACCTGAGACCATTTCTCAAGCCACAGAGATACCAAGAGAGGGTAAAGAATGGTTCAAATCCATTAAATTCAATATGCAAAGTTGTGAAGAATTTGTAAAACTAGAACATATTGGAGCTGACATGGCATCTAGGATTCCAAGGATTTATATGAAGGATAATTGCTCCAAATTGTTGTTTTTTTTATCCAAAATTAATTTACTTGTGAGGGGATATTTCATATGGTTTACCCGTACCATTTTAGGCTTATATTGCACTTCACTGAGAATTAGTCTCTTTATCTTCCTTTCTTTTTGTTTAAGAGCTTAGGGAAAATGTCTGATAAGGTTCAAGCCAGGGCTGAAGGTAGTGAGACATCAATATTTCACCATGGTTTGATTAAACTCTTAGTGTTGGAGGAATTGGAGAAATTAAACAGAGATTGGGATACTTTACTTTTCCTCAATGGTTATGAAGTTGATTCAGTGACACCTAAGAGAACCCCAAAGCAAAAAGCTACTCCATCAAATAGAAATGATAAATCTCCAGTTGTGACAGAAGGTGTAAATGAAGAGGAGGTGGAACCTATCCTAGATTCAATGGATGTTGAAACATTATGTATACAAGAGGAAAAAATTCCACATCCTTCACCTAGAAGCAACAAACAAAAGATCAGTAAGCATGGTCATAGGAGGATAACCAAAGTCAAACAATTGGAAAGGGAAACCTTGAATACATCCTTAAAGGTATATATATTGAGGAGACTCCAATTTTCAGAGCTGAATACATTGAAGGTGACAATAAGAAGAAAAAGAAAGGTAAGAATGTTAAAAATATTGATTTTGTAGGAGAATATGCAGGTTTCTTATTTCAGCCAAGGAAACCACTTACTAGGTTGCAACTTGCAAAGGGTGTCATGGAAAATAACAAGATAGAAGATATTGAAAAAGGCAAGTAGCCTATCATAGAGGATATTATTGACTTGTCTCCAACAACATAAGAGGTCTTTGTGTAAAGGAAAGGAAAAGAGAAGATGGTGGAAAAAAATAAAGTGTAGGTATTAAAGTAGTAGTTAACAAAAGGCTAGAGAAGAGGTCATTGAGATCAATTTATAATTATAGGAGGCGAAGGTAGACATAAATCTAACGGAATATTTCAAAGAAGATGTGAATGATAAGCTAAATCAACATGATCAATCACTAACCAATGCTAATAAGTTGCTGAAAATGACACTTCCTTTGAGAAGGGTAATGAAAAACATTAGGAACATAAAATTATGATAACAATCTGAAAGGAAGAGACTCAAAATCCATGTCAAATATTTAGAAGATAAAATGGAGATGATTCAAATAGAGCTGAAGAAAAGCAGACTTAAAATCAAAGTGATAAATGAACTTGAAGAGATGCAGCCTCCTACTACTAAACATGAAGTTGCCAAAGCTTGAGGAGTTGGCCTAAATTTTTTTTGACAATTTTGCAGCATTTAGGATCCATCATTTCGAGATTTAAAGGTGAAATTTCGAGGAATAGGGAAATTTTTTTATTTTTCTGCCAATTAGGCAATTTCGTAGTGAACCCCAAGCTTGAAGCCCAAATTTCACTACAAAATCCCTATAGGTGACTTTTTGTCAAAAATCACAGTTTTGGGAAAAATCAAAGATGGAGGAAATATATAGTTATCTCATTTTGTATAACCAACACATCAAAATTAGATAAGAAGGCTGAAAATTGGCATGGATAGGTGAAGTGAAGTTCGTACAAAATCATGCTATGAAACTGCCTGTTTTACTCTATTTTTGCAGCGAGTAGCATTTGGTAGCATTTTGGTATGTTGAAGGTGTGTTCAAGGTTAGCCAACCACATGGAAGGTTAAAGAGTATCAGTGGAACACTCCAGTAGAATCTTTCTCCTTGAAATTTATTTATTTTTTTTCTCCAGCTCAGCATAAAGACAGTGATTAAATGTCATGATAATCATTTCCTTAAAAGTAGGGTGATTGGTTCCTGAATCTAGTGGGGGTAGTTATGTTTTGATTATTGTTAGTTCCACTCGAGCACTTGACTATTATTTATGTAATTATCTAGTTCTAAAGTTAGTGAATGTAATAAATAGGAGGTAGAGTCCTAATAGGCTTCTAAGTCTAAAGTCAGTAGGTGTCTGTTTTATTTCCAGGTATCTAGTTTACTATTATGTGAGGTGTCGAAACAAATGTTTCAATGATCTAATAATGTGGGCATATCCTATGTAAGTGAATAAAGCCTATTAATAGGCAGTAATTCTAAGAATACAGGGTTGGAGAATGTTACTATACACTACCACTTTGTAAATTTTTTTGATGATCAGTAATACACAGTAACTGTGTTTTTCTTCTTCACCTAAGATTATTTTGGTGTTTCAATGAGCTTTTGTCCTATGCAATTTAATATTTTTCTTTCAAAATATTGATGTTTAATTACTCATAATTCATGTTCTGACTTCCTTTGAACATTAAACTATTGAATATTTTTGTCTGTATGTTGTCCTATCATTGAAACATTAAAATCCTCAGCTTCCACAAGGAGAGCCATTGTCATTGAATTTTCTAACACTGACTCCATAAGCCCAATGGTTGTAAACCATTTACATTTTTCACCTACAATCAAACACATTCAACACAATATCATAGAGTTAGACATCTGATTGAATCATAATTGAACAAATAATAGTTACTTTGAGAGAGCCCTCTCAGGCTGAAGAGGACATGTTTCAGTCAAAATATGGTTTGAAAGAGTTACTCTAGTTTGTCTGGTGGAGTAGCCCATGTACAAAATTAGTGATAACACACACCATAGGTGATAATTTTGAAAACTTTGAAGAACCTATTGAAGAAGAGGAAGAACTTGTCTCACCAAAGGAACATGCTTCACCAATCCAAGCCATGGATGAGATTGGAACCCAAGCAGTATTTCCCATTAGAGAGATAGATGGGAAAACTATGATGAAGAACATTAGCCCCTCATCCCTTCCACACTTCCATGGAATTACCTCTCAGGACCTTGACACCTTCATGTTTGAATTGGTTGTTTTTTGTAGGACCTCTAACTATGCCACTGATGATCAAAAGTTGAATATATTCCCATCTACCTTCAAGGATGCAACCTTGTGTTGCATCATGGGTCTGCCTGGGGACAAGATTACTACCTGGGCACAGACTGCAAGAGGCCTTCAAAAAAAAGTACGGGGACTACTGTAGGTCCAAGGAAACTAAAGAGGAAATATTTAGGATGACTCTAGGGCCTAATTTATCCCTAGAATATTATGAGGAAATATTCCAATTAGATTACAAAATATCCAACTGTGCCCTTGATCCCAGATCACTTAAAATTGTACTTCTTCGAGGGATCGGGGAGGAGGTGATAGAAACCCTCAATATGTTATCAGGAGGAGATATCTACCATATTCCTTATGAGAACATAAATATTCTCTTCATGAACCATTCTAGGGTAGCTAGGAAGAAAGACAGAGCTAGCCCAAGTCTAACCAATACCCCTTCCTCTTCCACCTCCATCAAGTATGATATTGGAAACATGTTGGAGGAGTTCAAGAGTGAGATGTTGCACACCTTTTCTTTGAAAATGGACATAATGCAGATCAAGGGGAAGCAAGAGGAAGAATAAAGAGCCTTGGTTATATTCTGCCCTAGATGTACTGGAAAACACCCTCAGAATGAATGTCCATTGAATTTCATAGAGGTTTTCTTAGTTCGTGAGGAGAATCATGCCACAAATAAGTGTGCCTCCATACTTGAACTCAAATTTTTATATCAAGGTGGTGAAGCAGGACCGGAGAAAATTTATTTCATCAATCAAAGAAGGCCTCAAGGCCCTTGGTCGTAGCATTAGGGTATGCAAGGTGAACCTTACTCTTATTATCATAACAATCAGATTGAACCAATGTCATCTTCATACTCCTCCGTCATGGTCTACACCTCCTACTTAGCCTTACCACTCTCCATATCATCCTCAACCAATAAACCAACCATTTCAAAATTATGGTCCTCAACCACCTCAGTGGAGCAACCCATCACAAGGGTGGAGGCCTCAACATAGTCAAACACCTTCTCTATTGCCTCCACCCCAAATTAAACCTCAACTCACTCATTCTACTCCACCCAAGTTGTCTTAGATGCCTGCACAACCGAATCTGAATCCAAACAACAAGCATGCACATCAGGTTTACAGTGGGTAGACATCCTATCCAGCTTATGTTGTGGAGATACAAGAGATTAATCTGAGGCCCGGAAGAGTAAATCTCGGACAATTTTCCTCCATCTCCACCTACAGAGGTTGAGAAGGAAAAGGAATAAAATCAAACATAGATCCAAAAACCTCATTTTCTTGAGTGCTTGATCCACCCTAGTTAGCACACCCCATAGGAAACTAAATGATCTGAAATTGAACTTTTAGTTCTAACTCAAATTAAAATTTAAAACATGTATACAGAAAAATGATTAAAAAAAATCATTTAATTAAATGCTTTAATAAAATGTGTTCAGTAGCATAAGAAAACATTCACAAGAAAGAGAATAACACAATTGATAAAAGAGTTCACCCCCTCCACTAGGCTACCTCTTTGAATTCGTCTCCAATAGGATGAATCGATCTATTGTCTTTCTGAATAGAGATAAATGTGCATCAACTTTTACATCAACATGGCCAGTCGATAAATCTCAACTATACATCCATACACTGAAAGTCTCATGAGCTATCCAAGATCTTCTCGAAAATGGAATGGAATTATATATAGCTCTTAAGAGCCCAAAACTAAGGAGGAAATATCTCCTTATCTCTAATTTTAAGGAGAAAATAATTCTCGTATCCCTTAAAACTTTCTCATGAGATTTATATGGATCAAATATCTCAATCTCTACTTTCAAGGGCCATATCCCCAAAACCTTAGGGATGAGAATGATCTATCAAATTCAATATGAAATTAGAAATTGAATTTTTGAATTGTTGAGGAAAAATCCTCTCAACATTTTCAATTTCTATTTTACAAATATATGATCACATTTACTTTTAAATAAAGAAATCCTCAACCTAGGCTTAACATGAGTATATCTTCTTCATAGTGCTCCTTGGGTCGTCTAGATCCTCCTGGATCACTAAACTTCTTAGATAATTGAAAAATTTGTGTGTAAAAATACCCTTTCATTAGGCCATTAAGGATGTCTCTATTTACAATAGGCTCATCAAGGAATAGCGCTTTAAGAAACTTGGGAGAAAGAAGAAATATAACCCCACCATCAATGTAGTAGGGAATTTGGTTGACTTAATGTTGGGAGGGGTGATATTCTTGAAGTACTTGGACCCTGGTAGTCCAGTTGTAGATGTGCACATAGATGGTGTCATAGTCCCAAATACTCAGATAGATATCGGGGTTGCCATAAATGTAAATACCAAGGAAACTATGCTTAAACTCAACCTTCAAGGGACTTTCAGGAAAACCACAACATTTCTGCAACTTGTAGATCTATCCACAATAGCTTCGAAAGGAATTTTTGAGGATGTTATGGTTTCAATTGAATCTTGGGAGTACCCTAAAGATTTACTAGTTTTCCAGCCAAAAAACCAAGTTCAATGGGTATCCTCTCATTTTAGGGAGACCTTGGTTAGCCACTATCTATGCTTATATCAGCTGTCAGGCTAGAAACATGACTATCAAGAATGGGACCTTGTCTAAATAGTTGGTATTATATCCTCCAACCCTGCCTTCCATTCACCATGACCTACCTTTATGGTTGGAGGATGAAGAATAAGAAGATGAAGTATAAAACACTACACCCTACCCCATTTTTACCATAGATACCGTTCTTAGAGGGGAGAAACTTGATGAATATGAATTCATCAAAAAAATAATTTAGAACCAGTCCCCCACTAATAGTCCACTTGAAAATCTAGTTGAAAAGTCTAAAAGCCACCCTTGGATAGAACTGCACTCAGTTGATTCAACCTCTGAAACCACCAAGGGTGTGGAATTTGGCCTATTAAAATCTCTGAAAATTAACTCAAACCTCTCGAGTAAAGAAGAAGAGAAGTTATGCCATCTTTTGAAACAAAACCTATATGAATTTTCTTGGGACTACAAGGACATGAAAAGGGTGCATCCCTTGGTGTGAGCACATCATATTTACATTAAAGAAGGTTACAACCATGTGCGGCGACTCCAAAGAAGGATGAACCCAACTCTATAGGACATAGTGAAGGAGGAACTGTAGAAATTATTCGATGTAGGTTTCATCGATCCTATATCAGATAATGAGTGGGTATATCCTCTTGTCTTTGTCCTGAAGAAGAATGGAAAAGGGTGAATTTGTGTTGATTATTGGGAACTCAAGAAAGCCACCAAAAGGGACCATTTCCCTTTTCCCTTTATAAATCAAGTTCTAGATGGCCTTGTAGGGAAAATTTTCTTTTCTTTCTTATATGGGTTCAATGGGTATAATTAGATCCAAGCTAGCCCTGATGGCTAGGACAAAACTACTTTCACATGTCCTTGGGGTACGTTCGATTATAGATTCCTACCCTTTGGATTGTGCAATGCCCCAACTACTTTCCAAAGAGCTATCTTGAGCATTTTCTCTGAGCTAGTTTAGGACTCGGTTGAAATATACATGGATGATTTCACACCTTCTGGGGATGAGTTCCAAGAAGCTCTCTCCAATTTGGGAAAATTTTTGAGAATGTGCATTGAGATGCATCTCTCTCTGAGCTCAGAAAAGTGTGAATTCTTAAAAAGAGCAGGAGTAGTATTGTGCCACTCAATATCACAAGTAGGAATACATGTGGACCTAAGCAAAATCACCATCATCAAGAGAGTGCATGCTCCTCGAAAGTAGAGAGATGTTAGAAGTTTCTTAGGTTTAGAAGGTTACTACAGAAGGTTAATCAAAGACTCCAACCAATTGGCTTCACCATTATTTCATTTTTTGGACAAAGACTCTGAGTTTACATGGTCCATTCTCTATTAAGAATATTTTGAGTTCATTAAGGAAAAATTGACTAGTGCCCCCATTTTCTGAGGTCCAAATTGGGCTCTTCCTTTCCACATCCACATAGATGCATCAGACAATGCTGTGGGGTAGCCTTGGGGAAATTAGAAGAAAAATCACCTTATGCAATCTATTTCATTAGTAAGAACTTGTCCAAGGTTGAACTCAATTATATTGTCGCAGAAAAAGAAATGTTAGCCATTGTCCATGATTTATACAAATTTAGACATTATATCGTTGGTTATCAAAAAAAAATTTACACTAGCCATGCAACCATAACATATTGTATGAATAAACCCGATGTTAATGCTAAAATAATTGGATGGTTTTTTTTATTACATCATTTTTACCTAACCAGTGTTGATAAACCTGGGAAGGAGAATGTTGTTGCAGATTTTTTATCTAGGTTAGCTCTACCTCCAGATGAGGAAGGAATGGTGGACGACCATCATCCAGATGAACACCTATTTTCTATCTCCACACTCTCTCAGTGGTTTTCTGACATAGATAACTACTTTTTTGCTCATAAGTTCCCTCCAAACCTCTCACCAAGGGATAAAATCAAGATCATCATAAAAAGAACCCCTTTCACCAAGATTGGTGGAAATCTCTTCAAGTTGGGCCATGACAAAATGTTCGAGAGATGTGTGAGGGAGGAAGAATTTTTTGACATCCTCTCTGCATGTCATGATAGTCCTTGTGGAGGATATTTTTTTGTAAAAAGAACAACCTTCAAAGCTTTGCAGGCAGTATATTGGCCTACCCTTCACAAATATTTCATGAGATAGACTGGTAGATGTGACCAGTGCCAAAGGATGGGGAAACCTACATAGAGGGATGAGATGCCTTTGCACCCCCAAGTGGCTTTAGATCCACGTGATAAGTGGGTCATGGACTTCATTGGACCCATTGATCCACCATCCGGGCATAAAAAGTATATCATAGTTTGTACTGACTACTTTACAAAGTGGGTGAAATGAAGGTTGTAAAGGTAGCAACTGAAGAGAAGGTAACAAAATTTCTAAGAGAGAATGTGTTCAACTAGTTTGGATACCTTAGAGACGTAGTCAATGATGAGGGGTGTTAGGATACTCCAACACATAGGAAATAGTTAAGTAAAACTTGATCTAGTGAAGAGTTCGGTAAAGTGTGTTTCTTTACTATGTACATTTGTAACTTATAATCTGACGGTCATGATAAGTAGTGATCCGACGGTTCATTTTCTCCTTGGTATTAACGACACTTGATACATGGTTTAACACTCGATTAGTCCATGAGCTCTATTTAAAGAGCATGGAGGGCCATTTTTCTGGTAACTGTTTATGAGAGAAACATAAGTAATTTTTTTTTTATATTAATAAATTTCCTGAAGTGGGCGCGTTGGCTCAGGTCGTGGATTGTTTCCCTCTTCGAGGGTTTTAACCATGTGATATACTAGTGTACTGATTTGTGATTTTATTTGTGAGTGGTGAAATTTGGTGTTTGATCTAAGGAACTTACCCTGTAAATTCTTACATGGTATCATAGCCATTTTGAGTGTCGCATCCGTTGTTGATCCAAATCCGAAGCCGATTTGACTGCATGTGATTGTCGTTGTCTAGATCTAGTATTTCTAGCCACTTTCAGGCTAGGAGAACTACTCTGTTTATTCTGGAGAATATGTTACAGTGAGGAACCCCTTTCATTTGCCCGAGTTATGTCATTTTAGATCTAGAGGTATAAAGTATCTTTTGTGCAATTATATTTATTAATCATTCTGCTTATTTCAGTTTCCTCTATTTATTTTGGTTTATATTTTTTTTTATTCACTGGATCTATACCCTCTTATTTGTGTATGCTCTTTTCTCTGCGCAGTGTGCATTCTACGAAAATTAGAAATAGGAATACGAGATTTTTTTTCTACATATGCTCTTTCCCTGCATCTTTGTGCGATCTCGAGAAATCAGAAATATAAAAAAAAGGATGTTGTTGGTAAGGCTAACCGAAAATCTAATGTTCTGCCATAAGGCTTGCATTTCATTTTTTTTTTGCACAAAATTTGAGTTTTTTTTTCTGGAAAAAGCACGCACATAGAATAGTTAATAAATAAATAAATAAATAAATATAAAATACCTCTTCCTCCTTTCAAACAGTTACAGAATCCTTTTACTAGCTCAGTTGGTGTAAAGTTAGTTCATGAGAATATAGGTCTTGGGTTCAAGTCTCTCTCTCAACCTTGTATTTGTAAAAAGTTGTTTGTTAAGTTACTTTTTCTTATAAAGCCCTTTGGCAAGTTGCCGGTTTTAAAAACAGGATTTTATTTCAAAATCACATGTAAAAGTGACTCTCACTTATTTATAAAACTGGGTCACATAAAGTTTTTTTTTTAAGTGAGCTTATTGTATTAAGTTTGAAAAGGGGGGAGGGGAGGGGCGAGGGGGTTTTTTTTTTTTAAAGTAGAACTTCATCATTAGCTTTCAACCTTTCACGTAACTATTCGGCATCTACAACGCATTTGTTTTAAAAAAGGCATAACTTCTTCATCCCGATGTCGTTTTTCGAGCCTTTTTTTTTAGCCAACCTATTTTTTCGAGATCTTTCCATTGGAGCAGTTCATTTCAACCCTTTTCAGCTGCAGTTAAAAAAAAAATGGAAATTGCATGCCCGTTTATTCTTAAAAACACCAATTATTTCCAATGGCTATACTGCATGATAGACTTACTTAGAAGTAAAGGGATTTATAGAATGGCCTCGGGAAAATAAACTAAAACTATTGATGCAGATAAAGCAACTAAAAGGGAAAATAAACAAGATCAAGCACGAGGGTTGATAGGAATGTCGATTGCTCAAGATCTTAGATTTCATATCAAAGAAATTGAAACCCCTGATGTAGCTATGAAAAAAATAAATATTGTTTTTGGCATTCAAAATGAAATCAGGGCCCACTAGCTTGAAAATGACTTTCTTACTTTGGATCCCAATAATTTCTCCTCTATTGAAGATCTTTTGTCCAAATTCAAGACCCTTAGACTTATTTTACAATGTTGTAGGGTAAAAAAGGAAGATGGTAGCCTTATCTATTCCATTCTTTCTAAGCTTGAACCTTCATACTCTAAATTTGTTTCAACCTTCCATTCCACTAAAGAGGCCCTCATTTCTTAAGGAACAACCTACAAGTCCCCCACTTTTGATTCCTTTTGTGATTCTTTGATAAGAGAACAAAAAAAAATCTTACACCTTGGTCTTATCAATATTGGAAACACTTCTAAGAAAACCTTAGCATCCCAACATTAACCATATAAAAAGAATCCCAGGATGTATTATCGTAAAAAGTATGGTCCTAAACCAAACAAGGGTCTTAAGAAATTTCAATCGCAAACTGAAAAAGAAATTGACCAAAATGATAAGGAAAATAAGAACGAAGGGAAGAAAATAGATAGACATTGCACCTTTTGTAATTATGATAGCCATGTAGAGTCCAACTGTTTTAAGAATATGGAAGCCTTGGAAGAATCAATGAAGAAGCACCACATCAATTTGGAGAACTGTTCAGCTTCATCTTCAGGAATGGCACTTTTTGTTTGTGGTTTTCAAGCATCTGGTTATGCGTTAAATGTATCTTCTTCTTCTCATTCTCATGAGTGGCTCATTGATTCTGGAGCTTCTTACCACATGGCCAAAAATAGATCCATGTTTTCCTCTTTAAATGATTGTAACACCAAGCATATTTATGTTGGTGATGATAAATCTCTTAGTGTTGTAGGATTTGGAGCCATTCATCTAGATAATTGTCAATTTAATGATGTACTATGTGTTCCTACCTTGTCATGGAACCTTCTATCTGTTTATCAGATAACTCATTTAGGTGAAGTGAAAACAATAGAATTATCACCTCATGATGTTGTAATCAAGGACCTCAAAGATCCTAGACATATTTTATCTACTGGCATTGCTGATGATTCCACAAGGTTGTATAAGTTTGAAAACTTTGGGTCATCATGTCTTCCCTCCATTTTCTTTGCTCATAATGATGAAGTGAGAAAACTTTGGCATGAGCAATTTGGTCACTTAAACTATCACTCTCTTCAAACTCTATGTAAAGAAAATATGATGACAGGGCTTCTTATGGTATCTTGTCGAGATGGTGTTTGCTCCGGATGTGTACTCGGAAAACATCATCGAGATATTTTTGATAAACATGCCTCTTGGCACTCTTCAACCCCTTTGCAGCTTATGCACAGTGATTTATGTGGTCCACTTCCTATTGTTTCTTTCTTTGGTTGCAAGTACTTCTTAACTTTCATTGATGATTTTTCCATACGCATTTGGGTATACTTCTTAAAACTCAAGAGTGAAGCTTTTAACATGTTCTTAGCCTTTAAGGCCTTTGTTGAGAAACAATCTAGACATCAAATTCTTAAGTTAAGATCAGAAAATGGAGGAGAATATGTTAACAACAAATTTATCGACTTTCCACTGAGCATGGCATTCAATTGCAACATATTGCTCCATATACTCCACAGGAAAATGGTGTAGTTGAAAGGAAGAATTGCACCTTAAAAGGAATGGCTAATTTTATGCTTCAATATAAAGGACTTAGTCTCAATTTTTGGGTAGAAGTAATTAACTGTGAAAACTACATAGTAAATCGCACTCCTACTAAGGTTTTAAGGAATATAACTCCAGAATAATTATGGAGCTCAATCAAACCAGATGTAAGTCACTTTCATTTTTTTGGAAGTGATGCTTGGGCCCATATTCCAGATGTGAAACATAAAGCCTTAGAACCTAAGAGTGAAAAATGCACTTTTGTTGGATATTCTGAAGATGTCAAAGGATATAGACTTCGTCAACCTAAATACAAAAATATAATCATTAGAAGAGATGTAAAGTTTTATGAAAATATATCAGCTTGTGAGCCTAGTTTGGCAGGTGTGCCACCTTTGGCCCATGAGCCTGATTCGACATATGTGCCACCTCTCTCCATCTCCTCTATTTTTGATAGCATTCCTTCTAGTTCAGATGATGGTAGTGAGGATGAAAATCCTCCTCCACCTCTTGAATATATTCATTCAACTCCACAACTTGCAAGATGGGTCCGCTCTACTCGGGATGCTGCAGTTCTCTTGTCAGTGACCCTACAGATCGACGCCATACATGTTCTCAGTTTCAAAGATCCTCTTCCTTATTGGCTCAAGTTCCAGAAAATATTGATCCAGACACCTTTGAAGAAGCTTCAGGTCATCTATATTTGGATGAAGCCATAAATGAAGAATATCGTTCATTATTGGAAAACGATACTTGGGATCTTGTTCCTCTTCCAAAGGGAAGAAAAATTGTTAGATGCAAATGGGTTTACAAAACAAAGTTTGGACCAGAGGGAAATGTGGATAGACATAAAGCTTGTCTTGTTTCTAAAGGATTTTCACAAGTTGAAGGCATTGACTGTTGGAAATAAAAATAGGGGGGGTGAATCAGTATTCCTTTCAATTAGAGAATTAGTTAATCTTTAATTATTATCAGTGTTTGTACAATGATAGCATGAAACAAAAGGAACACAATTGCACAAATTTTTTAAGTTGGAAACCCACTCCGGGACGAAAACCACCTAATGCTTTTCTAATAATTTTTTAATGTTCAACTCCAATTGAAAATAAATCTCCAACTTCCTAGAATCTAGAAAAACATTCTTCTCTAGCTCCCACTAGATGGATGCTCCAACACCCGAGATTTTTCAGTAGTCAACTGAACAGATGCCCCAACACCCAATGAGCTACAACTCCCCCTATCACCACCCTACCACCCTATAGAAGAATAAAAGAAGAATGGACTCCCGTACCAGGGAAAATGGTCCACTTTAAAATGATATGGAATGATGTAGAAGAAGAAGACACACTAGACCATAACCCCAACTATGACACAACCACCTAATGATGATCCTAGACCTCCTGACACTGCCTCTTCAACTCTTGGCTGATAAACACTAGAAATTTTTTTATAATAATGTATTTACAATGACTTAGTACAATGATACCTTTACAGTGACTGTATACAGTGCTTCCCACTTGAAGAATTCATGTGATGAACTTATTGTTGCTGTTCTGCACCTTGGTTGCTTCTCTTGTCATGCTACCCTCTGTTGCACCTTGATTTGCTTTGCTGCCCTAGAAAGTCTGGTCCTTTGTAGCCCTTGACAATACATGATCTAGCTTTTTCTGGCCTTCTATGTTGAGATTGCAACAAGATGATGAGCTTAGTGGAAAGGAGTCGCCTTCACTAAGTGGGCCCGCAGGCTATTTTTGGTGCAAAGTCTATTTTTAGACTGTCTATTTTTAGACATATGGATCATGTTATATGAGTTGCAAGATGCTATTTATGGATGGTTGGTCAAGTTGGAAAAAAGATATGGACTTCTATTTTTAGACATATTGGGCAGAATCTATTTTTAGATTGGCAGTCTAAAAATAGATATGTCGAAGATTTTTAGCTCTTAATAATATTTGGACTCTAAACATTATCTTATTCTCTTGGAGCATTTCAGTTAAGTGAACAGATGTGGCACAGGAGCTGACAGAAGGAATTACGCTATTCTTGAGGGTTATGTGGAGCTATTGCATGAAGACTTTAGTTATAACTCATGTGACAGAGTTTGGTGGAGTTGATTGAGGAAGTTAGTGGAGTTGTATTTAGTTTAACTAATCTAAACATAGTTGAGCTATTTGTATTCAGTTTAAATAATTTATATAATTAGTGAGAGTGGTGTGAATTAATTATTAATTAATTCACTAATTATAAACTCATTAATCAACTAAAGAATGCATCAGTTAACTTCAGTGCATGGACAGTTTCAGTGGAGACCAGTGCAGAGATAGGTGAAAGAGCAGGTTAAATATCAATTGTGACTATACTGTTGCTATTTGCGACACAAAGATAGGTCGAGAAGCCCATGAGGATTGCGCAGTACAAGCCAGGTGGTTTATCTATTTAATGAAGCCATCCCATAGCATTAATTACACAATAGAGGCTGGCTATCAAGTGGCAAAATATTGGAGCATGTGTTTTGCTAGATCTAGCTTGATAGTGTGTAGCAATTGAGGGTGTGCATGAGAGCTTGTGAGGAGCTTTTGTACTATGATTGTTACATGATCTCCATGACATATAATATACAGATAGTTGGGGTTTTCAGCTTTAAGCTTTCCCATTAAATACTGTGTTCATATGTGTGATTGTTTGTGGTTTTAATGTATGCATGCAATTGATTTTATTTCTGCATGTGATGATCAATGGTAGAAGAGATTATGTATTATGAATGAAGCTAAAATAGTGTGTGATCAGGAGAATCTCGGTGAATAATATCTCAGTTATTCAAATTTTCTACAGGAGCTGTATATTGAATCTAGTGTATCTTTGTTATTTCAGATCCCCAATATCTGATTTTGGGTCCTGTATTAGTCCTCTGAGTCTTCTTTCCAATGCCATAGGTTTGACCCAATTTGGATTCTTGAAGGGAGAGTTATGCCCAATTTCTCACAATGTCCTAATTATGTACTGTTTCAGTAGAGAGAACTTGTACAACGTGCCACGTGTCACTGCTTCTTCATTTGTCTCTAAAATTGATAGGGAAAAAACTACAGTCCATGAGCTATCTGCCACATTGTACATAATTCCAATCTGATACTCAGAGAGAGAGTTATGACAATTTTCCCCAGGTCACGTCTTTGAGATGAATTTCAGGAGCTTGAACAAACACTGACTTCCATAGATCATATCTCCGAAAATATTGCACACCGTGATCTAAAATTTTCACAGGAGCTTCTTCAAGATTTAGCTTTGCCTCATAAAAATTTCAGCTTCTGAACCTTCATAGAAAACAATTTAGAGTGAAAATAAAAAGATGACTTGTTTCCAATGGCGAAATCCCTTGCATAAGGAGGATATGAGGATGAAAATTTATATAATGCTTAGGTTGAGAGGGGCTTCAACAAGTGAACGTGGGAGGGATTTTAGGAACTTAAAAAATATTAATTATGACTTTTCAATGACCCATGCCACAACCCCATGGGGTTTTAGCACACTAACTGGGGTTACAAACTTCAAACATGAATATCTCTCAAACCGTGAAGAATTACATGGCGTGCCATATATCAACGGAAACATCTCGATAAGAAGAAACCATCAAAAGCATTATTGACCTAGAATATAGTAATTTTTTAGGTAAAAATCCCTATGCAATATTGGGGTAGCCCCTGGTGCTGCTTAGGTTGACATCAATGACAACCGTTGATCAACAATATCCCCCTTTGGCATTGATTGCAACACAAGTACTCCCTGTTGGCTTGAGGGGTCTTGACCCGGGTTTGGTTTGCAAGGTTTTCCAACAAACCCCTATACTACTACCCTTTTCAGTAGTGACATGCTTGCGCAGGTCAAAGTCTCACCCAAAGTAGTATAGGTGGGTGCTATAACCAAGTTTCCACACCCTGAGAAAGGATGGGTAGGGCAAGCAGGGATGTGCTAGATCCTGTGATTCCCAGATAACCTTGTTCTACGCAGAGTTAATTAAGTCTCTATTCGCATCCACGTGCACTAGATCTATAGTTATATGCTTGTTATAATATCAACACAGTAGTACATAAACAAAACATAACAGATCTAGATCTAAGAACGTAGTACACTGATCTTTCGCAGCTTAAAGACAGAAAACACACAATACAACAATTATCAGTAATTCACACAAAAGTACTCATAGATTCAGTTCTCTAACAATCTTCCACATTCATTCATTCATCAATTCTTCCTTACAATTCCCTTCTCAACCTGCGCACACAACAGCAGGGTCCGCACACAGCTAGACTTGGATCTCCGCACACACAGCCAGCAGGAGTCCCTTCCCCAAAACCCAAATAGATATCTTAAACCACTATTTGCATAAATAGCTCATCATTTCTTATCCTTTTACAATACAAAATGCATCTCTATTTATAACAATCTAGCCTAGAATTTTCTATGGTCCGCAACCCATGGTTTTCAGACCCCTAGTTTACCTTTTCACCCATTACAATGCTTTTGGGGCTTTGACCCACCCCAAAATCTCTGCGCTAGACTAAATATAACAAAAAATATTCAAAATGGACCAGTTTCGCAGCTTGTTAGGAGACCCCGTTCGAACAACCCCCCAACACAATCTTGTGACTTGTCCTGAGTCACTGCAGTGGCGCGGCCTCTATTTGCACGCGCAAGGTAGCCAGAGCACGGATGAGCGGAGGGGGAACTTCTTGACTCTGGGTCACATCTCATTGCACAATGTTGACAAGTGTCAGGGAGGTAGGGCCGTCTGGAGCCGCAGTAACCCTTTCTAATAGCCGGTGGAGGCGCGCAATGGTGGACTGAGCATCTTCGATGAGCTGGAGTTCGATGTCGGCCAATGGTTTCAACAATTTTTAGATGAAATTCTTGTTGTGGCGAAGGTTCTCAAGCTTGTCCAAGATAGCTAGACTCTACAGAGATGGTGGAGGCTCTGATTTGATCCAGAGCAGCTTCCGCCTACTGTAATTCCTTCTGGATATGCTGAAGTGTAGAATGGTGTTGGACGATTGTCCATAGTTGGGTAGTTATTTCGACCAATTGTGTGTCCCGCGTCAACTACTCCTAAATGATATGTGTTGCGTCTGTGACCACTACAATCCTCTGGTCCTGTACTTTCGAAGGTATGTCATACTGCTATTGCGTCGCTTGGTCACGGTGGCAAATGTCGTGTAACACTCTGGTGTATAGTCCTTGTAGCTCTATGTGAGATAGCTGCGCTAAATCTATTTGGATGTCCCCAGTAGTTGGATCCTGATTGTTAACTAGGGCAGTGCGAGGGAGTGAACATACATTGCTTCTGCAGGGCAGTACTTTGGAGTTGCGAAGAAGTCGCAACATGTCCCTGTATCTCAGCGTTACTCCTTGGCACAGAACCAGTTGGACCTTATGGTGATGCTGTGGGTGTGGGACTGTGGTACTAGAAGACCTTCCTCTAGTATATCTTCTACGGCCATCCGACTAGGTCCCGCAGATGTGCCTAGAGTGTGAAGGTCGGTTATTCCTATCGTGTAGTACTAGTGCCTCTCTATGCATGGCTTGCAGAAAATTCTTTCTGCAGAAAGCCAGTGCTCACTCCTTTGACTGCACTCAGCATTCCCATGGCCTCTCGAGATGATACTTGTGGGTACCAAGCAACCACGGACTGGATCATTCGGCGAGCTAGGGTCCATTGTAGCAACAAGAATATAGGCATCCTAGAGAATGTTAATGAGTGCAAAAACCCAATACGAAGATAGTAGGAGCATGTTCTAAAGTGAATAAATAGCCTAGTGCGATCTCATGTATCCACCCGCACACTGTCCGGAGCTATTTAATGGTCGAGTAGCCCATTCGTGAGACTGACCTTTGCTCATGCAGATCAATCTTACCATAAATGGCTGCATTGATGATCTACCGCCTATTTTGCGTACTTGTAAGGTTCCTTTTTTATCACATCAAGAGGTGCTAACAAACATCCCTCGTGCCTGAAGTCACTTCCACGGAATGTTAGACTGTGGGTGATGCCTGCATGCCATTTGCGTTCCTTGAATTAAGGTCGAAGCTAGGTGTCTCAAGACATGGTGCAGGTACCAGATTTGCAAGTTGGCCACCAATATTCTCGAGCCATGTGCCTCGCCCTTAGTTGGGACGTTTCTGTATGATAGGGCTGCGTCATGCGTTGTAGGACCATCTATCACTTGAGGCGTTTGCAAATTCTCCCAATTACACTTGGGTTCAGGTAGGTCTGTAATTGAGCGCACGCCTAGGCTAGCGGTACCCAGGCGAGCCTGGCCGGGCAAGGTTCACTCGCACTCTTGAGTGTTGTATGTCTTCATTGTAGGTCGACCAACCTCGGAGCCCATCTAGCAACCGAGGTCCCAGAATGCACAAGTGAATAGGAATACTTTATGAAACTTGTTAGTGCTTCTCCCCCATTCCTCGAAAGATTATGTAATATTCCCAAATGGGGAAGCAGTAATATATGAACATAATAATGGAAATAATAGTGAAATATTCAACACACCATGATATGAGACAAATGTACAGCCATATTATTAATCATATCAACAAATAATAGGCACAAGATCTTGAGGATCTAATCACTCAAGCAATAGAAAACAGACCTCCTCTAAGAAAGTATGTCAATACACGTAAAAACACTTCCATACATGTGCCATGAGCCATGATAGTGCAGTTCTAGGGCATATACTGCTACATAAAAATAGATCAATGTATATATGTTGTTGTATAGATCAAATAATGCTAGGAGTGAAGATCTAGCCTCCTAAACACCTTTCTAAGAGAACCTAAGAAGGGTTTCCGAAAATACAAAAAGTATGAATGGTGGATCTAAAGCCCCAGGGCTGAAGATTCACTGCAACTAAATAACATAGAAGGAGGTGGATGAGTTTTATGTAGATCCAAAATAACTCCTCCAAAAATACTCTCTCAATGAAGGGTTGATCCCTTCAACGGAAAGCAAACTACTGTTGCTGGAAACTACTACTTCTGAGGAAAATAACCATGTATGAAATGATGTTAGCATGCTCATAATGATTTTGGATTTTAACCATGGATTTTACTCAAAACACTCAGAAAAACCCAGAAATTGTTTGGTCGGATTTTAACTTAGGATTTTTGGCCATTTTTGGGTTGCCCACTGCAACAACTCACTAAAATAACGCAATTCCCGGCTAAAAATGCACTATAAATGATGGGGATAAGTTGGCCTAATGCCAAAGATATGAAATGTGCCCAAGAACCCTCCTTGATGATCTCCCAAGAGAAGGAATCCTTCCTCCTATGGAAAACTAGCTCAGAAAGTGGGTTTCTCAACCCTCCACTGCAACACCCTACAACACAACACAAATCTGAACAGAAATTTTGCTATAGATGGAGACTAAAGCTTGGCCAGAATGCCAAAATGTGGAAATGACAGTACAAGACTCCTCCAAGAGCTCCTAAATGGAAGAGGTGGGATTCCCAATCAGGAACACCCGGTGCTAAACAACACATCGATCTCAACTAAACAGCTGAAGAATGCAAATAGTCTTTGTTAACACTGGAAAATTGTATAGCAGAAGACAATGTCACTTAATGTTGAGCCTAAGGATTTAAAGGGCAGGAACACATTATGGAATCAAGAAGTATTTTGAATCTCTAAGTTTTTGAGAAAATCAGATTTGAACTAGTCATAAATGTTGAATTTTGTGTTTTATCCTTCAAGAAGAGCACCTTCTACATGCCTTTTGGCCCGATAAGCGAGCATTCCTAAAAATGGAAAAAGTCTATTTTCGAGACTACACCAAGCAAAGGACAGTTACCCCTTGTGTGAAAGCTGCCTAAGGATAGCCACCAACACCTCCTGTTAGTGTCCTATGATTTGGCTGATTGGCAAGCCAAATGATAGTGTAACATCAAACCAGTCTTTGGAGCCCAAGGACCTATCCTTCTTGGACTCAGAGAGGGCTCTCTCTATTTGTGTAAGGGATATCTGTGTGTTTTCTTATTGTATTCTTGATTTTAGGCTAGTTATGAAGTAGGTTTTTGGTTTTGGTTTTTAGGTTTGTGAGGAATGAACTGATCAAAGACATAAGACAGGTAAAAAGATGTCAGATCAACTAGGCTATGGGGTCGAAAAGGTCAAGAAATATTTCAGGTGGTCATATAGGGTTGTTGAAGGGCCAATTTGAATGAGGTAAAATGGATCTTTTGGTAACATGGAGTGAGATGGACATTAAACTTGTGAAGAACAAGGGATTTCAAACATAAATAGTTTAATAGCAGACATAAACATGGTAGGGAAAACCATTAATCATGAGAAATGTAACTGTAAATTGATCAATTCATAGAAATAAACATTCAAGCCATGCATAGAGATATATGACTCTCTAACTTTAGGAAATGGCTATCAGACTTTGGGGAAATACATTTAAGACAAAAAAACAACTAAAATCACTATGAAGGAATGCCTAAACATAGTATTTCAAGCTATTGGGCACTTTGAAATCAAGATTGCATAGTTTTAGGAAAAGGGAAAGATCAGTACAACACCTCATTGGTTAAACAAATGAAAATCTAATCAATCAAAGAGAGGTTTCATAGGTGGAGCTATGGCTAGCCATGAGTAAGTAGGGCATACCGTAAATCATACTTAGCATGCATAAAACCATAAATGAAACAAGCAAACAATATTCTTCTGTTATCAAAGAGCAATCAAGGATTCTTTAATATGACTAGGAATGAAGAAAACATAGAAGCTATAAAGAAAAAGGAAATTTGAGGTGCCTCTAAGTGCATGTCTCAAATCTATTATCTATTGTCTTATAGCAAGCAAGAACATGGAATTATGAATGAAAACTAAGAAACAAAACAGAGAGAGACACTATACCATTCTACCAAGTCATGGAATCCAACAACAGTCCTCTTTCATCATCCAAAAGCACTCAATAAACTCTTCAAATACATGAGACAAGTGTTTCTTCCAAAGCTTGTATAACTGTATATTGCTTCTATTCATCAAGTTCAGCCTTATTTACAATGAAATAATTTGGAATAAATAGGCCAAAGTGAGGAAAACCTCTTAGTTCAACTTGCAATCTCATTGGCCTACCCAAAATATTTGATTTTGTCCTTGAGGCTTTACAAAGCCCAAGGCACAAAATATCTAATAAAATATCTCAAAAATGATAAAAAAGGGAAATATATTAACTTTTCATAACTAATCATATACAAAAATAGCTAAGCGCACATCAGGAAAAGTTGCTTTTGAAAGGTTCAATTTTTACAAAAATACTCAAGAAATATATCGGCAGAAAGTCCTGTGACTTTCTGGCAACTTTAGGAGGCCTTCCCGATGTCGAAATGAGGCCCATGATGGCTCGTTGGAAATCTCTAAGTGTCTATTTCTGGAAAATACTTATTTTTATCCAAACATACTAACAGAGGTCCTCCAAAAATAGGCCTATGTGTAAAAATCCAAAAAATAGGCCTTGTTGATAAACGGGGTAGATTGTAGAAAAAGCGACTGTTTTTCACCATTTTGGGGGAGAAAATGATCTTAATTTGATCTAAAAATCATTGAGTATATGCCCCTGCAATTATGGCATCCAATGATACCATTTTCATCCTTTGAGGATGCCCCAAACTGAAATGGTGATGCCCATTAGTTTTAGCCAAAAACCCAAAAATGACAAAAAACCAAAATTTGTCGAATTTCGCCCAAATTTGGTGAGAATGACCCTCAAGGGTTCTCAGAAACATGCTGTGAAGCCGAGGCTAAAATTTGGAGCTTTTAGGTGTCTTTCCTGAATTTTGGTGTCGGCCGCCTTCTTTGAGCTTCTCCTGTGTGGCCTTCAATTTCTACTGGGCAAACTGATTGAGCTTCTTATAATGCCCAGTCATCCTTCGTTGAAGGTCCAAGTCTCTATTTTCCTTCTCCAACTTATTTTCCAAGTGATCATCAACCCTCTCAAGCCATGCTTCTCAATTTTTCTTTATCTCTTCTGTGAATAATGTAGTGAGAGGGGTAGATTGGAGAAGGACAGCTTCTTCTTCCATTTGTTTCTCAAGGGATTTTTTGAGCCCCATGGTTCTTGGCCTCTTTCTCCTTGGCTGAAATTCATCTTCGCTCTCATTGAACTCACCCATGAGTTCTTCCAATCTCACTTGTGCTTTGGAGGCCTCTTTTTTGTATTTATGGCCCGTGTCTCATATACAGCCATATGGACACTCATCTGTTTGTTTTGACTTTGCAAAAAGTGATTGAAGTTTCTAGCCCTCTCTAGATCTGCCCTCAAAGTATCAATTTGTTTTTCTCTATTGATCAGAAGAATCTTTAGAATTCGGGTCTCATTATCGCTGTCATCACTTTGGATTTGAATGATGTCAAAGTCCCTCTCCCTTTCATGGTTGCTTTCTTCTTTCTCCTTTCCCTTGCTTTTGAGGGGCCTTTTTGGTCTTCCTCCCCTTGGGTAAATCGATAGTGGGCTGCTTGGAAAATTTCCCCTTACTTTGAAGGGCCCTAGTCACATTTGGAGTTATGGTTCTAGGCACCCTTTTCCTTGATGTCTGGGGCTTGGCCACTTTCGGAGAAGAGAGCATGGCCCCTTGCCTAGGAGAGGCAGCTAGCACATGCTTCATTGGTCGTTTACCCTTGCTACTTTGCTTCTCATTCTTGCCTCTATCTTGGATTTCTTCATGGATGCCTTGACTGTCCTTTTGCATTTCTTTTTTAGGGCTTTCCTCTTCACCGTGTTACACCTTTTCATCCTGCTTCTGTTCTTTTTCATGAGGTTTTTGTTCATCATCATGTGGCTACCTCTGTTCATCATGATGCACCTGTTCATCATGCTGCATCTGTTCCTCATCATGCTACTCATCATCATGCTCCTCATTATCTTGCTCCTCATCATTATCTTCCTCTTGCTGCTCTACCTCACTTTCACTCTATTGTACCTATTAATCATGCTGCCCTTCTTCTTGAGGCTGCTCATCATCATCTTCCTCATCATCCCTTTGCTACCCTGTTTCATCATGATGCACCTGTTCCTCATCATGCTGCTCATCATCATGCTCCTCATCATCTTCTTCATCCTCATCATGCCCTTCTTCCCCTTGCTACTCTGCCTCACTTTCACTGTGTTGTACCTGTTCATCATGCTACCCTTCTTCTTGAGGTTTCTCATCATCATCTTCCTCATCATCCCTTTGCTGCCCTGTTTCATCATGATGCTGCTCATCATCATCTTCCTCCTCTTTCTCATGCTCTTCTTCCTCATCATGATCTTTTTCTTGTTCAATGTGAAATTTGAGCTTCTTGGGAATAGGCTTATTTGAAGAAGGCGAAGGCTGGTGAGTGGAAGGTGAAGAAGATGTATGAAATGAAGGGATAGTGACGAAATCTGGATGTGTAATGAAACTATCCCAAGAGACTTCCTTCTTCTAAAGCTGATGAAGAATGATAACCTTGATGAGGGAGTGATGGAAGAGGCAGGTTGTCTGTTGAGAGGGAGGCTTTTTCTGAACAGTGGAGGCCATTTTCTCAATACTTCTATGTAGGAAGAAAGGGAGATTTAACAATTTGGCCCTCGTGAAATGGATGAGCAATCGGATATGATAGGCATAGAATTGGGAGAATCTTCCCTCACAAGTGAAGTATTTCATGATTATCTTCATGAGGGGGGCATAACTAGTTAATAGATATCAGAAGGGAAAAATGGATGGACATGAATCTCTATGCTTAGGCTTCAGAAAAGGCTTGTATTGTTCTGAGTCCAGGTGGTTTTTTATAAACCACTTCTCCTCGACATAAGGGATTTTGGTGGCCTTGGAAATGGACCTTGGAGAGAATTTGAAATCTAGGCCTACCATTTGAAAATGCTTTTCTTGAAATATCAAAGCACAAATATGTGTCAAAGGAGAAAATCTTTTCACCTCCTGCACCCTTTGACAAAAATCTAAACACCCAACCTCATGGAAGTTAAACAGGACTGATGGATCAACATTTACCTCTTCAGTGGAAACAGGCTCAAACTTCCTGTGAAGGCCACTACTACTATCTTTCCTGGGAAGCAGTTTGTTTTGAATGTTCTTTGCAATACCAAGCTGTCTCAAATGGCCTTTGGAATGTTTTTCTCAACCACACCTCTATCCTCCTTGTCAGTCACTGTTTGCCTTCTTTGATGCCAATCAACAATTTTTTGTCAAATGAAAAGAAAACAGTCAATTTTATTACTGTGTTTGGGCAAGGTATTTGAAAAGAGGTATCTGCAGCCTTTTTGTTAGAATAGAGATCTCCTTCTGTTTTGACAGAAGCAAGACACCCTTCCCCAAACAAAACTCTTCTTGTTATTCATTGTTTCCTTACAAAGATAAGACAAAACAACTCTCGACTGACTTAGAAAAACCTCTCACACACTCTGCTTTTGGGGCTTATAGAGGCTACACAGATTTCGCTGTCTCATCACAGAGAGGACCTTTTTCAAGATGACAAGGCATTCAACTTATGATTACTGTTTTAAATTTACAAACACTGTTTTCACCTTACAAACCGCTTTCACCTGAGATTTTGCAAATAGAGGTCAATTTTGTTTTATCTGTGGGCTGTGACTATTCTTAAAGGCAGTAAGGGTCCTTTAATTTTTTTTTAAAGCATCCACCTATCACTGCAAAGGCGTGTGATAGTCATAGCAACCAAAGAAACTCTGATTTTTTTCAAAAACGATGTCCTCTAACCATTGTCGCCCTCTTATGCTCTTTATATGACAAACTTCCTTTTCAAACCATTGTTTAAAACATTGTTTAAACTGATTTGAGATCCCCTAAGCACAAGAAAGGTTTCTCTAGCTTTGACAGGGACTTTGTCTCCTTAATACTAACTTATCTCACAGTTTTTATATGATGAAATGGTTTTTTAGAACAACTGTTTCTTTTTGGAGAAAAACATAGCAAACCAACCTTTCAACAATCGAAAATTACCATGAGGTAATGAAAAATACCTCAAAGATTCTTCACGAGCCTTGGTTTGATTGTTTGGGACGATTTTAGGACTTCTTGTAAGGTGAAGAAGAGGCCCGACATGTTCAGATGGAAGAGCGTCGCGCCGTGTGAGCTGTCGGGTCAGCTTTCAGGTAGTGGTGACCGGTGCTACAGACGCCCCGTGCCATAATATAACCTCTGTGTATTTTTGCTTCTAAATGTGTCGCACACTTTTCCAGGCGCGCCGCACGGGCTTAAAAGCCTGAAAAACTTGAATTTTTTTCTTGAAATCTTCTGTTTCTTGCAGTGAGCAGCCTAGGGGAATGTTTCTCGCATTTATAATTGCACAATGTGATTTGGCAATGGTCAATCCACCCTTTTATAGTTGAAAAATCCAACGACCTTTTGAATTTTCTTTGTGAGGGTTTTGGAGGCCTTTTGAAAAGGATTTTGGTTTTAAAAAAAACATGAAACACTACTGTTGTAATTTATAATCTTTAAACATCACAAAGCTCCTACTTGACCAGGACTCTAAAAGGTGTTGTGGATGATATTTTTGAAGATCTTCATAAATATGACCCTTTTCAAAGTGAAAAAATCCTCTTGAAAGCCAAAATCTCTCCCAGTGCTTTTCTCATTAAGGCAATACCCTTTTCACTGTTTGCCTATTTCTGTCCCTTTAAAGGAAAAACTCTGCTCAAAAAAATATCAATGATTTGTGAGGCATTCTTTTCCATTCTTGCAAGGAGATAAATCACCACTTTTGAAACTTATTTTGACAGTTTTCTTCTCTTGGTGTTTTGATGATGATCATGCCCACTGTGAAGTTGATTGAACTGCCAGGTGCTCTTTGAGCCTTTCTTTTGACTGTGGGTGAAGAAGCTCATTTGTACTCCCCAGATTTTACCCATACCTGTTTATCAAGGAAAAAGGCCTTTAAAGACCCTTGGGACTCATATGCAATAGTGAGGTCATTTTAACATGTCCATAAAGAGGCTTTTGACTGTGATAATGGCATGTTTTGTTTTCTTTGAGTGTGGTCTGTGAATTTAAAACACTTGCCATATCCTTTTTCGCACCTAGTGTCTTTGTGTTGTTTATTTGAAACTCCCCTTGTGAAAGCAAGGGCTAGGTCACCCTTTTGTCAACTTTGATGATTTTTTGAAAAATATCTTCATGAACAGGAAAAGAAAACATTTTTTGAATATCAACATCACTCTTTGGCCGATGTTTAACCCAGCTCTCAACTTATAAACCTTGAATGGATTTCTAATAATTTCAACTCTGTCTTTTAAAGGAAAACACTGGCTAGATTTCATGCATGTTGATCAAGGAGAAAATATCTGGAAAATTTAAATGAAATTTATTACCTTAGAAAGGTTTGTTCATATGTCCACAAGAGGCTTTTATCTATGACAACATCATGTTTCATTTCTTTGAATGTTTTTTTGAATTTGAAACATGATGTCATATTCCTTTCTTCACATTGATGAAACTGTCCAGACTTAGCTTCAAAATACTTTTGAAGGAGATATATGATAGAAGGAAAATCAAACCTCTTGGATTATCATGTTACCACTGCTTTCCCTCTATTTTTAACACCATTTTTCTATCCATAAGCCTTCAGTTGCTTTCCCACTTCACTTAAAATCTGCCTTGTTCCTGGCCCTCTGCTTTTTAGATGAAGGAGGCCTTTATCACATTTCCAAACCCTCTGCTTGTAAAGTGAAGGAGGTTTTCAACCAATGACCTGACCATCTACTCATTTATGGAGGAGGTTTTCTCAGTCTTTCAACCCTCTGCTCATGTATGGAGGAGGTTTTACACAGTGATGCCACTTCATCTGCTTTCAAATAGTGTCAACTTTCCTTTCACTGCCTATCCATGGTTAAGAAAATAAAAGTGACAAATTAACAATATGTCAGCTTTCCTTTCACTTGGTTTGAATAGTTTTCTAGGCTGTCTAGACAAGCTAATGGTTCTATTCGCAAGATTATTTCTGTTTATCTCCTATGTTTAGGTGAAGTCTTCTGAATCACTAATTTATACTTAGTTTGTCAGTAATTACAGAGTTTGCACCATAAGTTGTAAGTTTTTGGAAAGGATGAGGCAATATAAAGGTATGATTTATGAATTTTTTGGTTTTTAATGGAGTTTTTAGGCCTACTTGAGTCTAGTGGAGTCGCCAGGTGGAACTTGGTTGTTTTTGTAGAGATGTAGCTATGTTCCACCACCAATAACTAGGGAAAAGCCAATCTGGCAATGTTTTGGGGTTTTCTAAGTTTTTATGTAGCCTATGAGGTTTGGAAGTGTTTCCTATAACTGAATCATCATTTTTCTAGGATGGTGAAAGAGCTAGCTTCTACTCTTCAAACAACACTTAAGTTTTCTAAGTTTGATTGAGACTTTGAGAGTTACTAAGGAGTACTTATATTGTCACTAACTTGGAAGGTCCCACTGTGATCGCCATTATGTTAGGGAGCAGTGGGATAAGTCAATCAGATAGTATTCTTAAGGCTGTTGGAATGTTTAGGGAATCTAAGTTTGTTTATCACTCAGTGTCCCACCATGATCGCCATTATGTTAGAGTGGCGATGAGGTGGTTCAATTGGATAGTAGCCAAGAGTTTAGTAAAGTAGTAAGGCCTACTGGAGGCTAGTGGAGTCGCCAGGTGGATTTTCAGTTGTTTTAAGAGTATATGGGTATGGTCCACCACCAATATTGATAAACACCAATCTAGAGAAGTTTTGGGGTTTTCTAAGTTTTTATGTGCAACCTAGTTTGTAAGAGTGTTCTAAACTTGATTCACCACTTTTCTAAGATGGTGAAACAAAGAGTTTACTCTAAATGATTCTATAGGCTGATGGTATGAGCTTAATGTTCAAGGACTAAAGAGTCTATAAGAGTTCGCTAGACTGTCATGTACTCAGGGTCCCACTGTGATTGCCATTATGTTAGTGTCCCGTGATTAAGTTGATTGGCAAGCCAAATGACAGTGTAACATCAAACCAGTCTTTGGAGCCCAAGGACCTAGCCTTTCTGGACTCATAAAGGGCTCTCTCTATTTGTGTAAGGGATATCTGTGTGTTTGCTTATTGTATTCTTGATTTTAGGCTAGTTATGAAGTAGTTTTTTGGTTTTTGTTTTTAGGTTTGTGAGGGATGAACTGATCAAAGACATAAGATAGGTAAAAAGATGTCAGATCAACTGGGCTATGGGATCGAAAAGGTCAAGAAAGCTTTTAGGTGGTGATACAAGGTTGCTGAAGGGCCGATTTGAACGAGGTAAAATGGATATTTGGGTAAAATGGAGTGAGATAGACATTAAACTTGTGAAGAACAAGGGATTTCAAACGCAAATATTTTAATAGAGACATAAAAATGGTAGGGAAAACCATTAATCATGAGAAATGTAACTATAAACTGATCAATGCATTGAAATAAACATTCAAGCCATGCATAGAGATATATGACTCTCTAACTTTAGGAAATGGCTATCAGACTTTGGGGAAATACATTTAAGACAAAAAAAAAACTAAAATCACTATTAATGAATGCCTAAACATAGTATTTCAAGCTATTGGGCACTTTGAAAACAAGATTGCATAGTTTTAGGCAAAGGGCAAGATCAGTACAAGACCTCCTTGGTTCAACAAATGACAATCTAATCAATCAAAGAGAGGTTTCATAGGTGGAGCTATGGCTAGCCATGAGTAAGCAAGGCATACCATAAATCATACTTAGCATGCATAAAACCATAAATGAAACAAGCAAACAATATTCTTCAGTTATCAAAGAGAAATCAAGGATTCTTTAATATGACTAAGAATGAAGAAAACATAGAAGTTATAAAGAAACAGGAAATTTGAGGTGCCTCCAAGGGCATGTCTCAAATCTATTCTCTATTGTCTTATAGCAAGCAAGAACATGGAATTATGAATGAAAACTAAGAAACAAAATAGAGAGAGAGACACTATACCATTCTACCAAGTCATGGAATCCAACAACAATCCTCTTTCATCATCCAAAAGAATTCAAGAAACTCTTCAAATACATGAGACAAGTGTTTCTTTCAAAGCTTGTATAAACATATATTGCTTCTATTCATCAAGTTCAACCTTATTTACAATGAAAGCCTTTGGAATAAATAGGCCAAAGTGAGGAAAACCTCTTATTTCAACTTGCAATCTCATTGGCCTATCCAAACTATCTGATTTTGTCCTTGAGGCTTCGAAAAGCCCAAGGCACAAAATATCTAATAAAATATCTCAAAAATGCTAGAAAATGGAAATATATTGACTTTTCATAACTAATCATGTACAAAAATAGCTAAACGCACATGAGGAAAAGTCACTTTTGAAAGGTTCAATTTTTACAAAAATACTCAAGAAATATATCAGCAGAATGTCATGTGACTTGCCGGTAACTTTTGGAGGCCTTCCCGATGTAAAAAATTCCCTATGAGTGTCTAGTCTCTAAAAATACTTAGGTTGATCCAAAATGCCCAAAATAAGTCCTCCAAAAAAATTCCTATGTGTAAAAAACCAAAAAATAGGCCTTGCTGATAAATGGGGTAGAGTGTAGAAAAAGTGAGTTTTTTTCGCCATTTTGGGGGAGAAAATGATCTTAATTTGATCTGAAAATCACTAAGTATATGCCCCTAAAATTATGGCATCCAATGATACCATTTTCATCCTTTGAGGATGCCCCAAACTGAAATGGTGATGCCCATGAGTTTTAGCCAAAAACCCAAAAATGACAAAAAACCAAAATTTGTTGAATTTCACCCAAATTTGGCAAGCATGAACCTCAAGGGTTCTTAGAAACATGCTGTGAAACTGTGGCCAAAATTTGGAGCTTTTAGGTGTCTTTCCTCAATTTTGGTGCCGGGCGCCTCCTTTGAGCTTCTTTAAGTTTCTCCTGTGTGGCCTTCAATTTCCATCGGGCAAACTGATTGAGCTTCTTATAATTCCCGGTCATCCTCCGTTGAAGGTCCAAGTCTCTATTTGACTTCTCCAAATTCTTTTCCAAGTGATGATTAACCCTCTCAAGCCATGCTTCTCAATTTTTCTCTATCTCTTGTGTGAACAATGTAGTGAGAGGGGTAGATTGGAGAAGGGCAACTTCTTCTTCCGTTTGTTTCTCAAGGTCTTTTTTGAGCCCTATGGTTCTTGGCCTCTTTCTCCTAGGCTGATCTTCATCTTCACTCTCATTTAACTCACCCATGAGTTCTTCCAATATCACTTGTGCTTTGGAGGCCTCTTTTTTGTATTTGACGGCCTGTGTCTGATATACAGCCATATGGACACTAATCTGTTTGTTTTTAGTTTGCAAAAAGTGATTGAAGTTTCTAGCCCTCTCTAGTTCTACCCTCAAAGTATCAATTTGTTTTTCTCTATTGATCAAAAGAGTATCTAGGATTCGGGCCTCATTGTCGCTATCATCACTTTGGATTTGAATGATGTCAAAGTCCCTCTCCTTTTCATGGCTACTTTCTTCTTTCTCCTTTCCCTTTCTTTGAGGAGCCTTTTTGGTCTTCCTCCCCTTGGGTAAATCGATAGTGGGCTGCTTGGGAAATTTCTTCTTACTTCGGAGGGTTGTAGTCAAATTTGTAGTTATGGTTCTAGTCACCCTTTTCCTTGATTTATGGGGCTTGGCCACTTTTGGAGAAAAGAGCATGGCCCCTTGCCTAGGAGAGGCAGCTAGCACATGCTCTATTGGCTCTTTACCCTTGCTACTTTGCTTCTCATTCTTGCCACTGTCTTAGATTTATTCATGGATGCCTTGACTATCCTTTTGCATTTCTTTTTGATGGTTGTCCTCCTCACTGTCTTGCACCTTTTCATCCTGTTGTTGTTCCTTTTCATGAGGCTGTTGTTCATCATCATGTGGCTGCCTACGTTCATCATGTTGCACCTGTTCATCATGCTACGCCTGTTCCTCATCATGCTGCTCATCATCATGCTCCTCATCATCATCTTCCTCTTGCTGCTCTGCCTCACTTTCACTGTGTTGTACCTATTCATCATGCTGCCCTTCTTCTTGAGGCTTCTCACCATCATCTTCCTCATCATCCCTTTTCTGCCCTGTTTCATCATGATGCACCTGTTCCTCATCATGTTGCTCATCATCATGCTCCTCATCATCATCTTCCTCTTCATCATGCCCTTCTTCCCATTGCTGCTCTGTCTCACTTTCACTGTGTTGTACCTGTTCATCATGCTGCCCTTCTTCTTGAGGCTGCTCATCATCATCTTCCTCATCATCCCTTTGCTGCCATGTTTCATCATGATTCTTCTCATCATCATCTTCCTCCTCTTTCTCATGCTCTTCTTCCTCATCATGCTATTTTTCTTGTTTAATGGGAAATTTGAGCTTCTTGGGAATAGGCTTATTTGAAGAAGGCGAACGATGGTGAGTGGAAGGTGAAGGAGATGTATGAAATGAAGGGACAGTGGCAAAATCCGGATGTGTAATGAAAGTATCCCAAGAGACTTCATTCTTCTCATGATGATGAAGAATGATAACCTTGATGAGGGAGTGATGGAAGAGGCAGGTTGTCTACTGAGAGGGAGGCTTTTTTTGAATAGTGAAGGCAATTTTCTAAATACTTCTATGTAGGAAGAAAGGGAGATTTAACAATTTGGCCCTCATTAAATGCATGAGCAATCGGATATGATTGGCATAGACTCGGGAGAATATTCCCTCGTAAGTGAAGTATTTCATGATTATCTTCATGAGGGGTCCATAACTAGTCAATAGATATCAGAAGGGAAAAATGGATGGAGATGAATCTCTATGCTCAGGCTTCAGAAAAGGCTTGTATTGTTCTAAGTCCAGGTGGCTTTGTTTAAACCACTTCTCCCTGACATGAGGGATTTTGGTGGCCTTGGAAATGGACCTTGGAGAGAATTTGAAATCCAGGTCTGCCAGCTGAAAATGCTTCTCTTGAAATCTCAAAGCATAAAGATGTGTCAAAGGGGAAAACCTTTTCACCTCCTGCACCCTTTTACAAAACTCTAAACACCCAACCTCATGGAAGTTAAACAAGACTGATGGATGAGCATTTACCTCTTCAGTGGAAACAGGCTCAAACTTTCTGTGAAGGCAAATCCTACTGTCTTGCCTGGGGGGGCATTTTGTTTTGAATGTTCTTTGCAATACCGAGCTATCTCAAATGGCCTTTGGAATTTTTTTCTCAACCACACCTCTGTCCTCGTTGTTAGTCACTGTTTGCCTTCTTTGATGCCAATCAACAATTTTTTGTCAAATGAAAAGCAAACAGTCAATTTCATTATTGTGCTTGGGCAAGGTATTTGAAAAGAGGTATCTGTGGCCTTTTTGTTAGAACAGAGATCTCCTTGTGTTTTGACAGAAGCAAGACACCCTTCCCCAAACAAAACTCTTCTTATTATTCACTATTTCCTTACAAAGATAAGACAAAACAACTCTCGACTGACTTAGAAAAACCTCTCACACACTCTGATTTTGGGGCTTATAGAGGCTGCACAGATTTGGCTGTCTCATCACAAAGAGGACCCTTTTCAAAATGACAAGGCATTCAACTTATGATTATTGTTTTCAATTTACAAACACTGTTTCCACCTTACAAACCGCTTTCACCTGAGATTTTGCAGACAGAGGTAATTTTTTTTTTATTTGTGTGCTGTGACTATTCTTAAAGGTAGTAAGGGTCCTTTAAGTTTGTTTTAAAGCATCCACCTATCATTGTAAAGGCGTGTGACAATCATAGCAACCAAAGAAACTCTGAGTTTGTTCAAAAACACTGCCCTCTAACCACTGTCTCCCTCTTATGCTCTTTATATGACAAACTGCCTTTTCAAACCATTGTTTAAAACATTGTTTAAACTGAGTTGAGACCCACTAAGCATAAGAAAGGTTTCTCTAGCTTTGACTGGGACTTTTTCTCCTTAACACTGACTTATCTCATAGTTTCTATATGATGAAATGGTTTTTTATAACAATTTTTTCTTTTTGGAGAAAAACATAGCAAACCACCCTTTCAACAATCGAAAATTACCACAAGGCAATGGAAAATACCTAAAAGATTCTTCATGAGCCTTGGTTTGATCGTTTGGGAGGCTTTCAAGACTTCTTGGAAGGTGAAGAAGAGGCGCGACACATTCTGATGGAAGAGCACCATGTCGTGTGAGCTGTCGGTTCGGCCTTCGGGCAGTGATGACCGACGCTACAAGCGTGCCACGACACAATATAACCTCTGTGTATTTTTTCTTCTAAACGCGCCATGCACTTTTCCAGGCACGCTGCACGGGCTTAAAAGCCTAAGAAAATCAAATTGTTTTCTTGAAATATTTTGTTTCTTGCAGTGAGTAGCCTAGGGGAATTTTGCTCCTGTTTTGAATTGCGCAATGTGATTTTGCAACAGTCAATCCACCCTTTTATAGTTGAAAAAGCCAACGAACTTTTGAACTTTCTTTGTGAGAGTTTTGGAGGCCTTTTGAAAAGGCTTTTTGGTTTTAAACAAAACATGAAACACTATTTTTATTATTTATAATCTTTAAAACATCATAAAGCCCCTATTTGAACAAGACTCTAAAAGGTGTTGTGGATGATATTTTTGAAGATCTTCATACATATGACCCTTTTCAAAGTGAAAAAGCCATCTTGAAAACCAAAATCTCTCCCAGTGCTTTTCTCATTAAGGCAATACCCTTTTCATTGTTTGCCTATTTCTATCCCTTTAAAGGAAAAACTCTGCTAAAAAACATATCAATGACTTGTGAGGCATTCTTTGCCATTCTTGCAAGGAGATAAATCACCACTTTTGAAACTTATTTTGACAATTTTCTGCTCCTGGTGTTTTGATGATGATCATGCCCACTGTGAAGTTGATTGAACTACCAGGTGCTCTTTGAGCCTTTCTTTTGACTGTGGGTGAAGAACCTCATTCGTACTCCCCAGATTTTACCCATACATGTTTATCAAGGAAAAAGGCCTTTAAATACCCTTGGGGCTCATATGCAATAGCAAGGTCATTTTCACATGTCCATAAAGAGGCTTTTGACTGTGATAATGGCATGTTTTATTTGCTTTGATTGTGGTCTGTGAATTTAAAACACTTTCCATATCCTTTTTCGCACCTAGTGTCTTTGTGTTGTTTATTTGCAAAGTCCCCTTGAAAAAACAAGGGTTAGGTCACCTTTTTGTCAACTTTGATGAGTTTTTGAAAAATATCTTCATGTACAGGAAGAGAAAACCTTTTTTGAATATCAACATCACTCTTTGGTCGATGTTTAACCTAGCACTCAACTTATAAACCTTGAATGGATTTCTACTAATTTCAACTCTGTCTTTTAAAGGAAAACACTGGCTAGATTTCATGCCTGTTGATCAAGGAGAAAATCTCTGGAAACATTAAATGAAATTTCATACCTCAGCAGGGTTTGTTCATATGTCCATAAGAGGCTTTTATCTGTGACAACGTCATGTTTCATTTCTTTGAATGTTGTTTTGAATTTCAAACATGGTGTCATATTCCTTTCCTCACATTGATGAAACTATCCAGGCTTAGCTTCAAAATACCTTTGAAGGAGATATCTGGTAGAAGGAAAATCAAACCTCTTGGATTATCATGTTATCACTACTTTCCCTCTTTTTTTAACACCATTTTTCTATCCATAAGCCTTCAGTTGCTTTCCCACTGCACTTAAAATCTGCCTTGTTCCTGGCCCTCTGTTTTTTAGATGAAGGAGGCCTTTATCACATTTCCAAACCCTTTTCTTGTAAAATGAAGGAGGTTTTCAACCAATGACCTGACCATCTGCTCATGTATGGAGGAGTTTTTCTCAGTCTTTCAACCCTCTGCTCATGTATGGAGGAGGTTTTAAACAGTGATGCCACTTCATCTGCTTTCAAACAGTGTCATCTTTCCTTTCACTGCCTATCCATGGTTAAGAAAATAAAAGTGAAAAATTAACAATATGCCATGAGGGGCATTTCTCTGAGACATGTAATCCTGCTGCTAGAATACCTTTATGCATCTTTAGACAATCAGAGGCAGGCTGGCCAGTATCTTCAGAGTATTTCTTGTTATTCATGAGTTACTAACCTTTGACTATGTTTGCAGGAGCTTAATTAAATAACTCTCTGTCTTGTAGCTGCGTCCCAGGCTCAAAACCACATGAGAAGCAGCTGTCTTCTCATGTTGAGTCTAATAATGTCTTCTGGAACACTGGTACACTTCTTCTCTTGAAAGAGACATTGAAACACTGTAAATCCACTTAATATCAGTTTGACCTATGGCATATGCACTACTGAGACATCAAGGTTTGTTAGTGGCGCGATTTAAGGGTATAATCAAGCTTTATTTGTAGAATAGAAAGGTCATCTAGGATTGGTTGATGTAATATAGAGGTTCTTTTGGCTTTAAGATAGTTTGCCAAGGGAAAATTTCCTAAAGCGCCACTACCTAACTTAGGGGAGACTTCTTGGATAGATTTGGAGTATCCTCTTTGGAGCTGATGGACAAGTTTGTATGACTGAGGCTAGATAGGGCTTGTCAATTAGGTTTTATCTCATCATGGGATGATTGAAAAGGTAGGAGGGAAAAAATGTTTATGGGTGTCTTCTAGCTGACAAATTTGACATATTGGAGATCAGCTGCTATAAAACTTGGCTTTAACAACTAGTCATCATCAATAGGTGAAAAATACTGATGACTAACACCTCTTTAGACAACATGTGAGAACACAAAATAATATTTGAGCACACAATGGAATCACACCTCTCCCTTGGGTCACTATCCATCATGTACCAAGGGATGAAAGGAGGATTTTAAACTCACCTATATAAACCCACTAAGATATGAATAAATGGTGATCACATTGTTATGTTGGCCAAAGATTCCCAAGAAACACCAGCATTGTGTGTGACCCGGAGCTGGAGCTAAAGAGGACTCGGTAGTTGGATACCCAACATCTTAGTCCACCACAGAAGAGAGAGAGAGGGAGACTACATCATAGGCAGAGCTTGGAAGGAAACATCTTTACATCGGGACCTAGAGCCATTTCCTAGGGGGCCTTTGGCAAGTGGGTAAAATTTCTTCTATGTTTCAAAAGTTTAATAAGAAGAAGCCATCGAGCCATCATTTTCATTATTATCGTTTTGAATCTCTATATAGCTTCTGTATATCTGTGTTTTAGTTTTTAGTTTAACCAGAGCATACCCTAGCATACTATTTCCATTAAGTCTTATGATTTTGAGCTCCCCCACTTTCTTCCTGTTACCAATAGTTTAAAGAGTAGACCACACTCTTTAAGATGGTGCAATTTCATACACCCGTGCGATAAATCCACAACAACAGGATTGGTGACTCCATTGACGTGTTCCAAGTTTATGTGGTTGTGCCATCTTTTGTAGGAGACCATTTTTCTATGCTGGAGTGGAGATGACAGTCCTCTGACCCATCTTGTAGTCCCTAGACTCAATGAAGTGACAAACTAAAGAAGACAACTCCTAATATTTTTACTTGCAGGATTTTTGCATGCAGTTTTTCCTCACAGAGGCGCATTGCGCACATTCAGGACTGAACTGCGCATAGGAAGGCGCAAATGTCAAGGCTTCGTCCTCGCAAATTGCAGACTGAGATTTTTTTTCTCCCCATATTCTACACTTTTTCTACTTGTAAGTGTATTGGGCAACCCCTAATTTATCTTCCAACACCTGTGTTGATACCCCACATCTTCTAAGAACTCACTTTTTGCTGCTTTCTGTAGGAATTTAGTTAGTTTTCATTTAAGTTGGTTTTTGAAAAAAGTGTTCACATAGTTTAAGTAGGGGGCGAATTAACCATTTCTTTCCGAACAATTTATGTTTTTGCAAATTATTGTATGCACACTTAGTTTAAATAGTCCAAGTAAGTGGCTCAATACCACACATGCATAAGCTAGTGTAGAAATTATTTAGTTTAAATTCAATTTTTTGCATCTAAGAAATTGTGGGACTAGGATTGAATCTCCAATTAGAGAAAGTAATCTCTATTGTCTTTGTGCCATTTGCTGTCCCCAGACAAGCATATGAATGATCTACATCCGTGATTCACCATCTCCCTTTAGTTACTCACATAGACTAACTAGGAAGAATTGGAAGCGGCCCATTATCTACAAATGTTTTCCATTTGAGCAAGGAACAACATCACATAGTTTAACTAGGGGACTTTTGTAAAGGATCAACGATATCCATATGTTCAAATTATGATATTTTTCACCATACACTCACACGCGCTCACCCAATAAGCAAAGGAAGCCACCTAAAAATAACTTAAACCAACTCACTAAATTCTCCCCACAGGGGCCACAAAAGAATTTATAGATTAAGTTAGGATCAAGGGGGTAGGCATCCAATAAGCTGCCTTGATCACACTTCACATTGAAACATAGAATTTTTGTATTTAGGGAGCTTTAAAATCCACCTATCAGCCCATAGAAAAGAAAACCCGAGCGCAGAAGAGACCCGATTCAGAGGGGGTTAGGCTTAGGCGCAGTGTATGTGGTATCAGTTGGGGCTACCTGACCCGGATGATACTCGGTACTGTTAGCTGACTACCAAGAAGCCCATGACTCGAACACTCACATGGGACAGTGGTTCTAAGTGGCAAAAAACTAGGGCATCCTTTACCCTATAGGTGACGGTGCAGGAAAGTGCCAGACCCTCTACCCTTACCTTGGTGGATTCTCTTCGGTTGACTGGGGGTCTCGCCATCTATTATGGGACATTGTGCCATCACTCGCAAGAAATATTCTCAAGGCCCAATTACTTTTGAGTGTGTGAGGATGTAATAGGTCTTCTAGAATTTTGAGTGTCATGCGCAAATAAACAAAACCATTTTTTGCTTGATTGATGACATAGATTAAGTTAAAGGGAAAATTCATTTCATTTTCTCTTTGTCTTATGTATGTGGCCATAGATCTTTCATGATCATAGACTCGATCCCTTCAAAAATTTTCCAAAACCTAACATGGTCGACACCCAAACGGTTCCAAAGGAACCTCGTCGGTCCAGGAGACTTTTGGACCTCCCCCCATTATCGAGAGGTGTTCTAGGTCTTTTTCCATTTAGGCATCAAAGACAGAACATTGCCACAATTTTTGGTTCATCCTTTCTTGGAGAAACCTTAGTTGGGAACCCTAGTTGGTCTCGCAACACCACACCACACATCAGTCCCCCCTCATCCCCTAGGGGATAGAGGAGTGCATCCCATATAGGAAGCCAGCTGAATTCACAATAGGGTACGTCATAGACTAACTCTCATTCTAACCAGAACTTTATGTCTTCACACGTTTCCATGGCGTCAACCTCCTAGTCACCCTTTTTAGTGGCGTTGAATCTACCTGATTTAACCAAGCTCACCAATGACCCCATCGCACATGACCCCAATTGGCCTCCCATGCCCACGAAGCTCCCTTCGGACATACCAAATTTTGAAGGCAAGCAAGTGGAAGACCCAGGTAATCATATAATGACCTTTCACCTGTAGTGCTCATCGAATAGCATCATTAACGATACTATTCGGTTGAGGCTATTTCAACGCACTCTTATAGGAGTGGTCGTGAAATGGTATGTGGAGCAACCTCCTGCTTCGCATGGAACCTTTAGCGCCCTCAATACTGCGTTCCTCACATACTTTTAGTTACCCGTTCACCATGATTCAGGAATGGAATTACTGACCCATTTCATAAAATCCCCCTCCATCCATATCTTAGAGCATATCCATGAATGGAGGCTGCGTTGTAGTTTATGCAAAGCTAAACTCGATGACCCATTCCTTTTAGATTTATTTTTGAAAACTCTGACACTAGAGATTTCAAAGGATGTGGTGCAGTGCAACCCCACATCCGAAGAGGATGCAATCAGTAAAGCCCTGTAGCTTGAACTGATCTATACGCAGTCACGATACATCTACAACATCCTGCCTTACGCCTCACGCCTGCAATCTTATCAAGAATTTCCAGGCATGTGTAAATCTGTAGATGGAATTATTGGGTCAATGTCCCAGGGGTACCTAGGCAACAGAAGTTAGGATCTTGGTTACACACATGGTTCTACCCAGAACATGTCTCAACCTAGATTTCAAAGTCATCATATGCCGCAGCAAAATTTGACTAATAGGGCACAAACGTATCACCAAGGAGGACCTTATACTCAAGCTGAGGGGATCCAGTATGCAAGAAGAAATAATGATGGAAGAGCTCCCCCCCAACAGCCAAGTGCAAACATGGGACAACATTATTCTTAGTCCCATGCACACAACCCATCAACGCAAAACAATGCACAGGTGAACTTTGTGCAGCCGTCCCAAAATCAACCACACCAGTATGATCATGAGAACTACCTCCTAATGTGGTTAAGAAAAGGAAAAAAATAAATCCCAAAGGGAACCCTGGACAGGGGGGTAGCAACCAACAGTGCCCACCATGATCCCAGGCTGGAGGTAACTCCAACTAGAATCAAAACCAGGAGCCAAGTACTGCCAAAAGGCAATGCAAAAGGCCTCCTCTACAAGCAAACCATTCTTGTTCAATAGGTGGTGAATACAGGCACTATACTCACCACTCACCTGAACTCCCTAAGCTTAAAAAGCCATATAGTAACTAAGGAAAAGGATAATCTTCCCAACAAATTGTGGTGATGCAAGAACCCTTCCCCCAGCAAGGGACGGTCAAAACTCAGTAGCAAAACTCAGATGATTTCGGGAAAAACAACCATGAAATCTACATGACTGGGGATGAAATGTTTTTCCAGACTTGGAATCTCAGCTACGACACCCCACTAGACACCAATACATCAGGGGCTAGTACAAGCATTCCGAATGCACCTTTAACCATTCCAAAGATTCCTACAGAACCATTGCCAAAAATGGTAAAAGGGCTTAATAGGAAAGTAGGTGATTACTCCAAAGTGGCCCACAATTATAGCATCATAGATGACTTAGCTCAGTCACCTACTACTATGTTTGCGTTGGAAGTACTTCAGTCGTGCCCAAAGCAATGGAAAACCCTACTTTCTGCATTAGGCATTTTCGACCCTGTCGATACGCGCATGATGGCTTTTGACTTAGATAAAGCTACCCTTAGGCTTCCCTCCAGGGTCACCTTCCAGATACTAGTATTGATACAGAATATCACTATTCACCAATCTGTCATTGATGAGGGTGCATCCACATGCATCATGTCAAAAAATTTGTGGCAGAAGTTAGGATCCCCCAAACTCAATCCTTCCGTCATCACACTCAAAGCATACGATGGTCATCCCTTGACCCCTGTCGGCCTCTTCCAAAATGTACCATTCTGCTTAGCCGGTAAGATGGTCCACATAGACATGGAAGTCTTGGATGCTCACTTGGATTACAATATACTCCTTGGGTAGAGTTACATGTATGCCATGTTTGCCATAGCATCCTTCGTCTTCTGCATCATGATGTTCCCCCACAAGGATTGAATCATTATGGTAGATCAGCTTGCACATAGTGAAAAGAATCCCCTAACCAACACTGATGTAATTCTACCCTACATATATATAGCCGTAGATGGTCTTTCACGGTATTAAGAATATGGTCCTGGCCAACTCAAACCATCGTTCATTCTAGGGTCATTCCTAGGCGATCCTCCCATAATCCCTGAGGTGTCGCCCGATGCCAGAGGGGCCTCGGTGTGCATGATGTCCACATAAAGCACTGAGGTGAGTCAAGACACGCACTCAAGAAGTAACAGCACTGAGGCATTGGCCACGATAGCCTCTCTAACCTACGTTGTCTCCCAAACCCCTTTCCTCTACCCACCTCCTGGCTTCGTCTCCCAGCAGGTATTGGCGACACTGATGTTACCCAACATACCGTTGGCATTCCTATTTTGGTACCTCATTTCCCCTTATAGAATAGGAGCCACAAACATTATTGTCATAGGGTTAAATCCCCTCGATCCCAAGGAGACCCAACCTACCAAAGAAATGGTCCGAACTTCCCCCGCAAGGGAAGTTTCCATTGTGAAACCGGTTACCACGGCCAAGAAAATCGCAAAGAGAGGAAATAAAGAAGTGACCCCCACCATGAAAAGGGAGTCATGAGTTTGCGCTATATGTCATTTCATAGGCCATCCTACCCACATATGTCTGAAGTTGGATGAGTTAAAACCACTCCTTGGCTCTGAAGCAGGCACCGTGTTCCCACAAAAAGGAACTTGCCACCAAAAGTACAGGCAAACCGTTGTGTACCAATCACGCATGCGCTCTCTATGAAAAATATGGGCATTATAACCACCATTTTCTATAAATACCAAGATATAGGGATGCCTTACATGCGTTCGAGCGATCCTATCAAAAGGATCCCTCCATCTAGTCCGTCAATGACAAGTCGCGTACCATCCTATATTTACAAGAGGAGCATAGACTCATAGAAAGACCCCCAGTAATGCCCATTATAAATTTTATGCTATGTGATGAATGTGGCCACTACCTCGAAGAGTGTGCCACATTGGAACTCATTCACAAATGGTATCCAATCGAAAGGGTTTACTATGTGGGACTACGGGCAGTGCAATTCACACACCCACTATGCACCGAAAATCACCTTTTGGAGGATTGTCACAACATACCTCGCTTTCGGCTAGCCCTTGCTAACCTCCGCTTAGCCATAGTTTTCCTTTCCCAAGAAGAAAATATGGATTCCAAGTCCATAGGTAGCTCCATGACCCAAACAAAGGAGATGAGTGGGTCTATCATGTTCTTGTCATCTGAAGAATGCCCTAGTAGGGAACCCCTAGTTACCCCTAATGGCACTTCACGAAACACACTTGCATGCATGTTATGCAAAAAGAGGACCATATAATTGTCCACTACCCTGACTTAGTAGCATTGCAATGTTGGTTCCCCGCCTAGCCTCAGACCAAGCACTATGGGACCCCCATATCATGGATATTTTTCCTGATATGTCAGGGTAATCATTACAACCGACATTGTACTTATGTCTCATGAATCCGTCACACTATCGAAATGATTAATGCCATAGAAAAGAGAATAGACGATCTCCAAAAATGGCATAAAATATACATCGTTGGCTCAGCGTCCCCACCACCACAATGGTGTGTGAAGCTCGATAAGACCATACACCAACCACGTACACCATAGGCAAAGCCTAGGATAACATGCAGCCTATGTGATCTAAATGATCACCAAGTCAACCAATGTAGAGAACTCAAGCCCCTTGCAAACAGTCTCCACATAGTCTTATCTCTCCCTCAAAAACTTCTCTCTAATCAAGAGTAGATCACACGCACTTATTTCCAAATTTACTCACACTTCCATCATACTTTTAATTGTGCACATCTCCCCAAGCTTAGAGCAGCTCGAGTGGCATTAAGCCTACCAGCTACCAAATAGGAATAAAAGCCTAAACCAATGATGTGGAAATGGAAGAAGAAAATGACCTCTTCTACGACCGACCCTTTCCAAGTATCCACATCAAAGACAACTAGTAGCGTAGAATCTCACACTATATACTCTGTCAGCGTTGTGATACCATGCACCATTTGCACTGGTCAAGATCACGCGCCAGAGGTATGCCTACTGCTAAAAGCATTCAGGCGCCTCTATGGTAAGAACAAATTCCACCTTCCGGAAATTGTCTATCCTAGAGGGAAACCAGACCTTATGCTCACATAGGACTCCATTACTGAGATTATTACCCCATCGCATACCATTGACATAATTCACCACATACGACTTGTATCATCGCACACCCAAGACAGGATTCCAACCACCTCCTCATCCCAGGATTTCCACTTTATTCCTGTCGCAAAAAACCAAGGTACCTTACGCTTTTGCATTGATTTCTGCAAAATCCCAAACTTGCACGCTGCCATCGAACTCCTTGATGACACCCAGCCTCTAGAACAACACCTTATACAACTATAGCTAGTTGATGAGAGTCAGCGACAATCATAGCAACATAATGAGGCCCATAAGAAAAGGGTGAAAGCATCATTCGACCGCCACATCACCCCTCGCTCATTTTCCGATGGTGAGTTAGTCCTTCGCTACGATGTCACAAAAGAGGCCTCAGGGCTAGGAAAGTTAGAAACCTTGTGGAAAGGACCATATATCATCAAACATTGTCTCTGATAGGGGGAATACATCTTGGCAACACCAAATGGGACCTACCTCATTAACCCCGTCAATGGCCTATACCTCAAGAAGTTCTACCCATAAGGACCCCAGCAACCCTTATCCCCTAGGGTTAGAGTACACAAAAATCCCAACACCAAAATATTTTTTACCCAAAGACCTATGTGCCACCATGGATCACCTACTTGAACCCTATTTTGGATTTGCTGATGGAGCATCGAGATGGTATCAAAACTTAGCTGCAGCCGCCTGGGTCATCTACCACCCTAACCAATCACCACATGGTTCAAACAGTGTGTGCATCAAATCAACAACCAACAATCAAGCAGAATATGATGTCGTTATTAGACTTATGTGTGAGGCCCTCCATCAGGGCATCTTCCATATCCATGTCTACCTCAATTCCCAGTTAGCAGTATCGCAGTTAAACTAAACATTTGAAACCAGAGATGCAAACTTGGTCAGAAAATATTTGTGTGCCAAAAGATTAAGCAGAAAATTTGATTACATTACATTTTCACATGTATCAAGGAATCAAAACCAAGTAGCTGATCGCATAGCTAAAAATATCCTAGACTAGAATGCATCACGAAGAAACCATCATTCATAGAAAACCAAAAACATATATATCCATCAACGTAACAAAAAATACATAAACTGAAATAGATAGCACACCATGTAGAGCCGCAAAAAGATCTCTTATATATATATCAAAAAATATGTGTATCTGAGTACAAAAATAGTATCGCTGGCCCATTGCCCAGCTTGAAGATATAAAGGTCATCAAAAATAAGGGAAGCATCCTCATAATGGGTGCTTTCCCTATGTACAAAACTACCCTATGGGGGTGCCCCCTCAAGAGGAGCACTTGGGCCCACCACTGCTCCTGGTGCCACCACCAGAGCTTCTGTCGCCACTGCAATGGATACCTGTCATAGAGTGGGCCGATAATCCCTCTTTCGGGCCATCACCATCTCTAGCCAAGCCTCCTCAAAGTCGTCCATGAAACCTCGAGCAAACATCCTATGGGTTAAGTGGTCCACTTGACCACGGAAGTCCTCTAGAGTGGCCACCTAAGCCATAAGTACTGCAATGCACACCTAAGCTGCATCTGCACGAGCTCACTCACCTATAGCCTCAGGTGTTCCCCTCACCAGAAGGGCCAACACCATCCCTGCTAGGTCCACTAGCACCACCACCCGGTCCACCTACGCCACCTCCCCCCTAACCACCTCAAGGTCATAATGGAGGATCGTGACCCACCAAATGAGCCACTAGGTGACCTACCTTGCCAACATCTGCATGAGTAACCAAAATGATGTCAGTGTCAAAAAACATAACACATAAGTACATAAATAATTGAAAAAATGCAGAAGTATATAGCACATACCTACAAGACCCCAAACCATGGAAAAATTTAGGGGCTAATATTTTTAGGTGGGCTAATTTTCCATGGTTTTTCCAAAAAAAAGATTCGCCAATTTCCATTTTTTTATAAAAATGATTCGCCCAAATTTTACAATATAAAATTATTTTACGTTAAAAATCACCAAAATTATATAGATAATATATATAATATCATTATAAATTTGAATTATTTTACAAATACATCAATAAACATTTTATAGTTTTCATATTAGGGACTAGTGAGATTCGCCAATTTTTTAAACTTCAAGATAATTTTCCATCTTTAAAATTATCGCTGCCCCAAACATAATTGAAAGGGAGACCAATATCTGGATCACCCTAAGAGTCCATCCCCGCATCTGGTTATGGCAAAAACATCTACAGGTTGGCCTTGAACCAGGCCTCTCTCGTGTCGTTCCAATAACAACCCACCATGTCACCATCACCGTGCAAAATCTCTGGAGCCCACCTCCTCATCTGTGGCTCTTGCAGGCCCCCAATAGGCACTGCCACAATGGGCCTTAGTAGCACCACCCCCTCATACATAATGCTGCACAAGATGCTAGCGTACACAAATGACTTGGATCCATTTTGGACCCTGTTCAATTGCGAGCGAAATCAAAAAATGCCTGTTCCTCAAATAACGTAAAACTCCCACCTATGGGCTCGATGCCTAATGTGGAGCAAACGACACCTCTAGTCGCACAATAATGGCCAGAGCACACCGCTCAGCCACATCTATCATTGATACAATATTGATGCACCCCTCAGTAAGAGGCACACCACCACAATGCCTCCTCTGGAACCTGTCTAGGTTCACTCTCCCAGTAGGGAGTGGATACCTCAGCACCTCACCTTAAGGTAGTAACTCGATGAAGTATATATCCATCTCCAAACACATAATAAATTTCATCCCCCTCAGTATGAACATATTGCACCTCCTGTACGAATGTTGTATAATGTAACGTAATAGTCGGTCCTATGACTGAAGGAACTCGTTCTCAGCAAATTTCAGAAGGGCCCATGCAGCCAACTGATGACGCACCCCAGCGTCAGTAGCCAAAGTGGTCTAGATCTCCAGCCAATCTCGCTCTCTCCACACTAACCTGCCAAGCAACAGGCACCCATCAGTACAGAGAAAGACATCAAAACAAAAGAAAACCCAAGTTTCTTTTTTCATCCCACCCTTTGCGCGTCTGTCTCTCAGATAGGCTTGTCGTCGCGTGCTTTTTTCCTACACAGGTATGCCCTTGTGTGTAAAAAGGAGGGACCAGGGCGCCCTCGCGCATCTGTCCCTCATAAACGTGCGCAAGAGGGGCACCTTTTTTCCTAGATCACCCGCGTAATTTAGGGAAAAAGGTCTTTTTGAGGCTGTAAAAACCCAATTTGTAAGGCCCCTGGCAAAATCAAACTGAAAAAATTAAAATGCAGGATGTCATGAAAGTTACCTCAGCATAGTATCGCTAATCCCTGGTACACAGGCTAACCATAATGGCAAGAAAGGCTCTACAATCACCTCTGATCTCCCAAAAATCAGTAAGTAAAAATGAATAGGATTAGGGCCATAATCCCATATTTATCACCCTTTTCTAGAACTTTGGAGGTCAATAATAGGATATCAGAAGGTCCATTCTGCAAACCATAAGTTGCACCATCATCAATATACCATGACGAATGAAAGCGATGCCACACATTCGCTTTCTGGAAAAATATTTTTTTCAGTGTCGGCAGGTATGCACCCTCCCATCTTCCTTTCCAAAGTTTATGTCCTTCCATAATATTTGATGAAAAGAAGATGCTTTCACTAGAGGTAGTTGTTTTTGCAGGTAGAAACCGCAAATCATTCGCAACACCATTCACTGAAAGTTCCGCAGCAGGTATCATTCTACCCTCAGCATGATAGAGTCCCAGAAAACTTTGCATATTTTGACATCATTTCTCCACTATAAATAAACAATAGGGTCCTTATACCCGACCACGTTTATCATCACCTCACCCTACATATGAAAAACATCCGTGTTGATCGGTAGAGCCTCCCCTCCATGGCGCTCGTCACCCAAAGTAGACCATATATCACCACACAATTGACACCAAGGCCATACCATTTTAGTCCAAGAAGCACCTCATGCTGATCAATCTATCATGCATAAGGTCAAGTTTACCATTCAAACTCAAAACCCCCTTCTCGGACGACCAGGTTGTACAAGTAGATTGAAAGCACACCTCCGTGCATTGCATTTGGCCCATCATACCTCCATCAGCATAATCCCATCTGCGACATCTTCTATTTCATCAACCTTGCACATGAGACCAACCAATGGGACCCCTACCCCCAACAAAACCCCATCCTCACACTTTCAGTGAGTGACCCTCTTTCATGTTTTGGGGTACCTATCTCTATGTTTTGTACAAACTAAACCCCATTATTTTATTCTTTTGGTAAGTGTACAAAGACCACAAATAATGCCCTTCGCCACTTTGCCCTCATATTTCACCTTTTCTCCCATGGCAGCAGTCCCCCATTTCCCTTGGTCGAAGTATCTCACCCCCGTGCACACATCATCACGACATTCATAGTTGGTCCACACCCGCCCTGGAAGTCCTACCGACTCCAGGGATTTTCCCTTCAAAAATAACTATGACTACTGCCAAGCTGCTCAAGTATACTTCGACCTCAAGCCACTGAATCCCCATCATCCATTTTCAGTCACCTATCACCAACATGCCTATGTTAAAATCATCACATCCAGGTCCCCGACCCCTCAGGTTAGCCACCCATGGTTCGGTTAAGGCTTCCTTTTTGTCGACCTCAACACCTCTTTTCTGAAAAGGAAGCAATACCTTCGATCACCCCTTCCCATGCAAAGGGATATCCTTGGGTGGCACTGTGGGAGACATCATTGTCCACAGATGTCATCGATCCTCTTGACGTTAGACAATAGCAAAATCTTTCATGTCACAATGGTATCGTACCTTACAACCATTGCACTTTGATCAGATCCGTTGAAAACTCGTGTCTCTATAACCATCTCTAATAAAAATGCTTACGCGGGAAGGTCCCAGCCAATACATATGCGTACATGGCACAGTGATATGCCATACCAAGATGACGCATATGGGTACCAAATTCCACCTATCGTCAAAGAAAAAATGCCCTTGAGGGCGTTAGCAGTCGTCATCAACAACCACTAGCATCACTACCACAGTAGTGGCAGAGGCAACACATGTATCTGTCAATTTTGTTTAACTAGCCATAGCATCACAAGCATGGGACATGCCTGCCTTATTTAAATTTTGTAGATGTGTTATATATTTTGTCAACTTGCAAGGGGTCCCTTAGGCCATGGTTATCTCGGAAATGGTGCAAGGTGTTGTCAATTCCAAAATCCACGCAAACTTCTCTCTCTCTCTCTCTCTACGTATGATACAAAAAACAAACTATAATTTATTTCGGCTATACAGTTCTTCCTAGACCTCATACATTAGGGGCCAACTGTTAACAATGGAAAATCGTACAACAGAAGACGACATCAATTAATGTCGAGCCTAAGGGTTTACCGGGCAGGAACACATTATGGAATCCAGAAGTATTTTAAATCTCCAAGGTTTTTAGAAAATCAGATTTGAACTAGTCATAAATGCTGAGTTGCATGCTTTATCCTTCAAGAAGAGTGCCTTCTACGTGCCTTTTGGCCCAATAAGCGTGAATTCCTGGAAATGGAAAAAAGTCACTTTCCAGGCCCACACCAAGCAAAGGGTAGCTACCCCTTATGTGAAAGTTGCCTAAGGACAACCACTAGCACCTCCTTAGACAACATGTGAGCACACAAATGAATATTTGAGAACACAATGGAATCACACCTCTCCCTTGGGTCACTATCCATCGTGGCACGGGGGAGGGGGGGAGGGTCGCCTCACCACGAGAAGAAATGGTGATCACATTGTTATGCTGGCCAAAGTTGCCCAAGAAACACCAGCATTGTGTGTGACCCGAAGCTGAAGCTAAAGAGGACTCGATAGTTGGCCACCCAACATCTTAGTCCACCACAGCGGAGAGAGAGAGGGAGACTGCATCAGAGGAAGAGCTTGGAAGGAAACATCCTTGCATCGGGACCTAGAGCCATTACCTAGGGGCCCTTTGGCAAGTGGGTAAAATTTCTTCTCTGTTTCAAACATTTAATAAGAAGAGGCCATCGAGCCATTGTTTGCATTATTATCGATTTGACTCTCTATATAGCTTCTGTATATTTGTGTTTTAGTTTTTAGTTTAACAAGAGCATACTTTAGCATACTATTTCCATTAATTTTTATGCTTTTGAGTTGCCCCACTTTCTGCCTGTTACCAATGGTTTAAAGAGTAGACCACACTCTTTAAGCTGGTGCGATTTCGTACACCCGTGTGACAAATCTACCACAACAATCTTCCATACCACAATCCATAACATAGCTCGCTATGGCTTCCTTTCCCTCCTTATAAACAAATGTGAGCCTTATCGCCTTGGGTCCCACTCATTAGGGTTTCCACCATCATCAAATCTTCCTCACATTCACACTGCGTTGTCTCTACTGATAATCCACTGCCTCCATACCAGCGATGTTGACTTGGTCAAACTTGACCTTTTTCACATGCATTAGCCCTTTTTCACACATGAGGGTGCTTTATCCGGCTATAAATATGATCCATTTTCATATTAAGAGGGATTTTATGCCTACTAAAGAGAGTTATGGGCCTCCCCACCCATTTATTTATCTAACTAAATGACAAGAGAAAAATTAATATTCCAATTAGCTGCATGCTAATTTAGGAATATTACAGTCCTCCCCTCCCAAATTTTGCTTGTCCTCACGCAACTGCAAGAATAGAACTAAAGAGCCCCCTCTCTTCCTCCTATAGCATCCTCATATGATAAACTCCTCCAAAGAACAAGATGTTGTCTCATCAATAAATCTCCAAGTTGCCTCTCCCAAGTATGCAAGTTAGCTTTTGGTAACCATCCCAAATAGCTATCATCAAGAAGAAGTAAAACACCCATGGGGGAAACAATGTGTTGTCCAGAGGCCTTCTTGAGGCATGGAATCTGAAATACATTGGTAACTATCATTCCCATGTGAGGAATCCATCCCCAAGCTATCATCCACAAAAATTGATTCACCCTCCAACATGGAAACTCATGGAAAATATCCTCCACCTTAGGCTCCTGCAATGTAGGTGGGCTGCATAATTGAACATTGTAGAGAAAATGGCCTACCCCACACTATCTCTCTCTCCACTTATGGAAAGTGTAGAGCTGCTACTGATATTGGGCTGCAATAATGTTTCCCTCAAGATACACAAGGACAAATGGATCTCCAAAGACCCCTCCTCTAATTTAATGAGCCCAAACCATTCCATACAAAGTGAATGGTACATCATCACCATATGGTATCCAAATCAGAAATTTTCTGAAGGTTATGTGCAAGTTTGGATGGTACCAATGGTTTTCCCACTAGATACAATGCAGTTTTACCAAATGTTATTTCAGAACATCATGTGGAAATTTGTCTCCCAACAAGGTTCTAGTTGTGCATGTTTGCTCATCTACTATGAGGTAGTAAATGGCATTATAAATCAGCTGAGCATGATAAGAATAACACCACATTTACACAAATTCATGCAAATAAGGGCTATCTCCATCACAAATGTTGGCGCTAGAGTGACCATGAAACTCAAAGATAATCTTTCCCTCTTGTGGAGCAATGCACTCTTCATAGATGGTGAGAAGATGCAAATATTTTATGAAATGATCAATAAGTACATAAACACATTTCTTACCATGCATAGTGAGTAGGCTAAAAGTGAGGTCCATGGATGAGCCCTCCCAAGAGAATCTCCTCATAAAGATCTGAAAAATGAAGGGATGCATACTCCCCTTGGAACACTCCATCAATAGATGCATACTCCCAAATGATAGTGCTATTGGCCTTAGTGACAAGGCTCTTGCCACTCCATGACTCCATGCTTTGACATTCCATATGCCAAAGTCATCCATCATCATGCTGCTATGTGTGGGAGTCTCCTTCCTGTGTGAAAGTACCTCCTGATCCTCCAATGCTGACAGGTAAGTTATTTCCTTCAACCATGCATGATTTATGCCATTAGATCTTGAATTATGCATAATTAGATCTTGAATTATGATGAATTATATATGTAATTATTCTCTTGAAGAATATCAAATAGCTAGGGAAAATAATTTCTATTCATTTCCTTCAAATAAAAGTATCCTATGAGGGGAAATGAACCTATAATATTTTTCATTTGATTCTCCATGTTGTAGTTCTGACTAGCTGAAGGTGAGAGCTATAGCGTAGAGTATTTTATGAGCCCTAGGTTTAGGAGGAGGCTAAAGTGTGTGGGGTAAAGCCCCAATGAGGCTACTAGGAAAGCACTTCTAAGGGCCTAAACGTGGATTGGAAGGGTAAAGCCAAGCGATTCTATGAGCCTAGGTAATATAGCTATCATGTAATAGCCCATAGAAGGAGGTAGGGCTTCTCACCTCACCCCAGCCTACTAGCTGCAGGAGAGGGTGAGCTCTAGTTCAATGAGCTCCCCAACCTAGTGCATTTGGCTAAGCCAATGGATCTAGGCTACATTTTCTATGTGAGCATGCATTTTTAGTAGCTCCAGGTGTTGAGCTAAAACCAAGCTTGGCAACTATGTATTCCCCAGTATAAGAGGTAAGGGGTAAGCGAATTGATGACGAACAACAAGATGCGAAAGAACGGTTCGAAACTTAGCCAAATGATGAAGTGGACCTTTCAAAACCACAAATTGGTGATTATAAATTCCTTTTGTTTGCAATCTAAATAGAGATATGCCAATGCCGGTCATGCTCCTGTGTAGAGTATTAAGGAAACTATGTGTGGGTGTTTTAACAGGTTTTAATATCTGGCGTGTAGAGTGTTATGGGCTAGGTCTTTGGTTTTGGGGTGTGGAATATGTTAAGTTGTATGATGAATTTACTCATTGCTTACTCTGCATAGAGTTTGTTGTCGCTCCCATGATTTGGAAGATTTGGCAATACCAAATGATGAGACAACATCAAACCACTTTTGGATCTCAGGATCTAGCCCTCCTGGATCCAGAGAGGGATCTCTCTATAAAGGTAAATAAATATATGTCTCTGAAGTTCAATTTAAGGTATTAGGCTACTTATAGGGCACAAGGGTCATTGTTTTGTTTGTTTTGTTTGTCTGGTTGGGAAACATGAAAGAAGGGTTCAATGTAAGACAAAGAAGTGAGCAAAGAAGGATTTTTAGCAATGGGGAGATAAGTCAAAGAAAACACAAGTCCATTGGGCAATGGGGTCATAAAAGGGTTTACTTGCAATTCAATATCCAAGGGTTTCAAATGGGATAGTCATCTAAATCAGAGGATCTCTTAAGATGATAGTAATGGGATGAAATGATAAGGAAATGAAGGTGAATGACAAGGAAACCTTCCAAGGTGACCACTTAGGAGTGAATCTAGGGACAGGGCATGCCTTAACTATCTATGATCACTCTCCTAATGAGGCTAACTCTTCAGAAAATAGAAAATATTTAAGATTTGACACAAAGTGAAGCCTAAGATCAGAGAAAGACTTTTTCTTTCAATGCTTTCGACATTCAACTTAAGGGATCGTAGAAAGGTTGACTGTTGGAAAAGGACCCTATTGAGACATAACTAACTCTAGATCTCCCAGTTTCCCAATTATTTCAGCTAAAACCAGACAAGAACAACTAAAAACAAACTCTAAATTCATACATCAGTAAGCATGGATAAAACCAACTACTATACTAGTTAAATTATCTTGAATTTACTCTTAGATCACACAATTAGCAGAAAACATCAAATATAAGAAGAGCAAGAAGCATTAGGGTACTTTACAGCAGTATACCCTAAGCTAGATTACTGATTTCTTATCAGAGAAATGAAATATGATGAACAACAAAGGGAAAACATTGACAAATATATAACACATCACCACTGATTTAGATCAGGATCCAATGAACATGTTTGTCATATTAAAGAGCAACACCAGTCACATACATCATTGTCCAGCAGCTTGATATCAACTAGAAATCATCTCCTAGCCTATTTTACAACTAATACACACAGAACTCTATCTCAAAGAAATAGCTTACAATCCATGGTTAACCAAAATTTACAATGTGTTTCTGATGAGTTCTTATAGCTCAAAATGTGGTGGTAGAGGTAGGTATAACTTTAAATGAATCATTAAAACAGAGGAAGAAGAATACTTGAGGCCCATTCTATTTTAATACCCTGTATTGACTTTTAGTACTCTTTGGATGAATTAGTGGTCCTCGACAGGTTGATAGTAACTTCAGAGGTATGTTCTTGAAGTACCCTTTGGCAGTTTGTACTCTGTTTTTACAATGGGACAAGTAAGGCAGATAAATTTCTTTTAGGCCTTCCATACTATGTAACTAATGCTCTGGAAATCTTAGGACTTCTGTCAGGGTGGTGATCTTCTCAGGAACTCGATGGAGAACAAAAAACGCTATGGGAACTTGTCCTTTCTTGTGAAAGAACATTATGCTGATGTGAAAACAATGATATGGTTTTCTTCATGCGCTTTAGGCCTTATTAGCCTTCTGGATCATTTATTAGGTCTTCAATCTATATCTTCGTCCTTTAGACACTAGATTAAAGCATTTAATCTTCAATAATGGGCTTTAATCCCTTTAAATCCTTCACTAGTACTCTTTGCCGCTTCTTTCTTTCTTGTTTGCGGATACACAGGTTGCAAAGGTGCTGGAGGGTTTGAAACAGAGGTAATAACTCTGATATTTACTGAAAATCATGTTTAAACCTTCTCAGGCACCTTCCCTGCAATCTTTGGCTCTGAAAATGGCATTCTGTGCACTAGATTTAACCTGTTTGTGATAGTGAGACAAAGAATGATTTTTACCATCCGTAACCCTGCAACAACACAATAAACATGTTATAAAAATCCATGCGGGAGGGAGGATGGATGCTTCAGAGGCTTGTGGAGGATGGAGAAAAACGATGAAAATAGTGGTAGCAGTGAAGAAACGGATAAAAATCATCATGGAATGGTGAAAAACTGAGCTGATGAAAGTTTGCTGCGAGGAGGGTTTTAGACCGTCCGATTAGATTGATGGATGGTGATCAATGGTCAAGATTCACTGGTGGAGTCATTTAGACTCAATTAGACGGAAGAAATAACCTTTAGTGTTAAAACAAAAAGTTTAGTGTTTGGGCGCATATAAAGGAAAAAAGGCTAAAATGAATGAGATCGGGCGTTTTGGGTGGTGGGACTGAGAGGGCGGAGGAAGAGTGAACACGGAAAGTTGGATCATAAAAGATATCGATGATGGAGATCTTCTGATGAAGTCCTTTGGGAGGCCCGATGAAATAAATATGTATGGGAATGCGATATAATATGAGTCGTTGATCTGGATCAAATGAATGGTTGGGATTTAATGAAGGACTATATCGGGGAGGGGTGGTTTTTAGAAGAGAACTGCTGGTTTCGCGCAGCTCTAAAGTGGTTTTGAAATTTTGCCAAAAAAAATGCGATCCTATTAGAGATCGCCACGTGGATTCCCAAAACCACTTTTATCACGTAATTTTGAAACATTAACTATCAGACACTAAAAAAATGCAATATGCACCTCAGCCATTGGATGTAGGATGAGGAGATCTGACGGTGGGAAAAACAGTGCGATGGGGGAAGGTGCACGGGCGGAAGTGGGCCATCAGGTTTATTGTGGACCGTCAAATCTTCAGAATGGACGGTCAGGATCAAAAGTAGGAGTGCCAATGTTTCAAATGGAAAAAGGTTAGATGGACTGGAGAAAACATCCTGGCCATTGGATCAATAGAATAGACGGTCGAGATTTGATCGAGAAATCACACATCAGGGGGTAAAAAATGCAGGGGACATTGGATTTGCGATGTGCGATTAGGCACTAACTGTTGGATCAGGAAAGATCAATGGTCCAGATTAACTCGAAGGGGAACATACGGAGGTCTGTGGGCAGAGCGCGATAGGATCCTGGCCGTTGGTTCTTGTTGATTCAACGACCAAGATTAAATCGCATGATCGGCATCAAAGGAGGGGAAGTGAACGGGCCACTGGATTTGTGCGATGCGATTAAGCACCGGTCGTCAGATCTGGAACAGATCGACGGTCGAGATTAAGTCGGAGGGGGGATGAAAAGGTGGAGCATGATAAAATCCTTGTCGTTGCTTCTTGTGGATTCAATGGTTAGGATTGAGTCGGAGGATTGCAAATCGGGGGATACAATGGGATGGTGCTTAAGACTTTGTGATTGGCGATCATGCGAGGGTCGTTGGATTATGAAAGATATCAACAGTGGATACACAATCGAAGGGGTAATGAAGAGATGTCATGGGTGCGATGCGACATTAGTGCTGACCGTTAGATCTGTAAAGATCGACGGTGGAGATTACAGCAGAGGCTGACAGAACAAAGTTCATCTCATCAGAAGATTTGAAATAACAAAGGCAAAGGTAGTAAAGGAAAGCTCCGATTGTGATTGCACGATGGGGCTATGAGGGAGCGAGACTTAGATATGGCCGTTGGTTCTTGTGGATTTCAATGGTCTAGATCTAATCGTAGGATCGACATCGAGAAAGCACAAAAAAGGGAACACATTAACTGAAATTCCCGATTATGATTTGTGATTAGAGCATGGTTATAGCTCCAGGCATGTGCGGAAAAATGGGCTAAGAGCTAAGCCGAGAGGGGCTTAAGTCCTTGATGAAAAGAGGGGTTTTTTAAGCCAAAATGATTGTTTTTCAAGGGATTCCTTGGCTTTCAGTAAAGGGGAAAAGGGTGTTTTAAACCATTAAAAGGGATTTTTAGTGGCTTAAAAGGATTTTGGAGGCCTTTTTTAGGAATATGGAGGTTTTAAAAATGAAAAAGGATGCTTAATGAAAATGAAGGGAAATGAGTGAAAATGAGCAATTACAAAGGCCTTTTGAAGCATTCTTTTTTACAATACAGCGGTATTCTTCAATGGAAACAGCTATGAGGGTCCTTTAAAGGATATAAGACACATGGAGGCTTCAAGAAGGATAGGTTTTCAAAGGAAATGTATCTCTTGAAGGCTCAGAAACCTTTTTAGCCACCTGTTTGCTTGGCAAAAATTTATAGGTGGCTAACAGTGGCTCCACATGGGGATGGCATCTTCTTGAAGGTGTCAAGAACTTCAGAAAATAATCTTTTGGAAGTAGGCCAGATGCTTGATCTTTAACCATTTTTTTCTTCTTTGATCAGCTGCTATAAATCATGAAAACATCATATCATCAGTAATATTTTCTCAAACAATCTACCTACCCATCCTACAGTCCTAACATTTTTTCTTCAAGGTGCACTTAGACTTGCAGATCCTTTTCATCATTTTTTTTATTGCAAGCAGAAAAAACTAATCCAATTCTACCCTTATTCCTCCATGAGACTATATTAGATAGTTGGCTTCATAGCTTCTCTACCTACACTAATATTTGCTAGGATTAAACTGTCTAGTAGATTTCTTTCTCTACATTCTACAACATAAATTGAAAAACAACCAAACCAGGATTAGACTGTCTGGCTTGCTGTGGGTTCATGGCATAAAGGCAGCTGCACATGAACTTAAATTTTCTAAAAATCGAAACCAAAAGTGTGAAGGCTTGAAATTTGAAACTTTAGAGCATCCTTCTTTTTCTTGTGACTCAGATTTTGAGCTTGTTAGAGTCACTTTTCTTCTTCATTTCAGCTCTGGTTTTGAGCTTGTTAGAGTTGATTCCTTTTTCTCTTTTTGCTGGTTTAGATTTTGGGCATATTAGAACCAGCCTTTCCCTTCTTTGGCTCAGGTTTTGAGCTTGTTTGAGCCATTCTCTTGGAACTTCAAAGATTCAAGTTTTGAGCTTGTCTGAACCATTCTTTCTCTTTTTTTTGTACATTTTTTCTTTTTCTTTAAAGCTGAACAAAGCAATGGTATTTACAATGGAGGTGAAAAATTTTAACTTTGAACTTCAACAGTAGTAATGCTTGAGCATCCTGCCATTAACAGGACCCCAAAAAAGATTTGTACCATCTAATTATTTCACAAAAAAGGCATTGGGACCAATGGTGGATTGGATAATGTAAAGACCTTGCCACAAACTGTCAAATTTTCCATGCTTACCCTTGTCCTCTCTCCTAGAGTCCCACTTAAGTACCTTGTCTCCAATTTTGAAATTGAAAGCTTTTGTTCTTTTATCAAACAATTTCTTGATGTTCTCTTGCACTTTTTGAGCTCTGTTGTAGACTTCTTCCCTTGTTTGTTGGATATGGATAGTTTGATTGATTCTCCTTACCATGATTTCTTCCTCTGACTGTATTTCTTGGACCAATTTTATCACTGGTACCCTTAGGCTGGTAGGGAACACTACATCTTCTCCATAGACTAACTGATATGGAGACATTCCAATGGAATTCTTTGTTGTCAATTTGTCAGCCCACAGAGCATGTTCCAACTTATTATGCAATGATTTTTTATTCTCTTCAAGCAGATTCTTGATGATGGTCACAAAATTTTATTTGACGATTCTGCTAGCCCATTACCCTGAGGATAATAAGCAGTAGAATGACCAAGTGCAATCTGATACATGTGACAAAAATCAATCATCTTTTTGGAACCAAAGGCAGCGGCATTATCAGTGATAATCTTCCTAGGGCAGCCAAATCTAGATAGGATGTAGTCTTCAAGGAATTTTATGATGACAGAATCTATGGCATTCCTAGTAGGGATGGCCTCTATCCACTTTGTGAAATAGTCAGTGGCTGTGAGAATCCATTTGTGTTGGGAAGATGAAGTAGGATGGATTTCCCCTATGAAATCTAGGCCCCACTGTTGAAAAGGAGCTTCAACAATGATGGGTTGTAATGGTAAAGGGAGGATTTTTATTTTGCCCTCAAAGATCTGGCACTTATGGCAGGCAACTATTGTTTTATTTACATCTTGGAAGAGGGTAGGCCAGTAAAAGCCAACTCTAAGGATTTTGTTGGTAGTGGTTTTCTAGTATAGATGGCCTCCACACTCTCCTTCGTGGAATTCATTTTTTATCCTCTCTACATCAACTTCAAGAAAAAATCTAAGAAGTAAACCATTGACATTTTTCCAATATAAACATTCATTTAAAATGCAATAATTCCTAGCTTTTAACTTTAAAAACCCTGCCTTTGTCTTTGACAAATCAGGAGGAGCATTAAGATTTGTAAGTACATACAAGATGTCAGCATACCAAGGTGAGTTTTGGAATTTTTCTTCAGCAGTAGGAGCAGACAGTCCTTAATGTTCATCCAAGGCATCTACCATGTTTATGTCAAGGGCTTGTAAGTTAGACTCAACCATTAATTGTGCCAAGCCTTGACCCTTGATGAGTTTTGTGGGTTTGATCTCCAAATCATACTCTAGTATCACTGCAATCCATTTACCTCTTTTTCCATTTGGATCTTGTGACAAAATATCTTTCACCACTATGTTAGGTACATAAGAAATGATGTGAGAATTCAGAATATACACCCTGAAGTCCTTTAAGGCCATCACCAAAGCATAGGCCTATTTTTCCATGATGTTGTATTTCAAGGGAGCATCTCTTAGTGCCTTGATAAAGAAAGAAATTGGCTGCTCTTGTCCCTCTGGATTTTTCTGCAAGAGGACAGCAGCCGCAATATGCTCTGAAGAAAAGGAGAAAATAAGGAAATCTTTAGAAAAATCAGGGCTGATTAGGACTAGTGCCCGGGTGAGTGCATGTTTAACTAATTCAAAAGACTTTTTGGCCTCTAGAGTCCACTTGACTCCCACTTCTTTCTTAAGCATGTTTGTCATATTTCTTAGGAGTTATACTAAGTTGGGAATGAACCTCCTTAAGAATTTAATCTTCCCAATAAATGACTGCAATTCCTCTATGTTCCTTGGGTGGCTAATCTGCAGTATCCCCTCAACTCTTTTTGGGTCTATTTTAATCCCCTTTTCTGATAGAATATGGCCAAGATGTTTACCTTCTTGGAGGCCAAATAAACATGGAGTGGTGAAAGCTATTTTTAGTTGATCTTATGGGAGTACTAAGACCTGGTTATACCCTGAGAAACCATCTAACAGAGATATCCTTGTTCAGCCAACTACCCTTTGTAGGATGTGTTCCATTTTGGGTAAGGGGTAATTGTCCTTTAAGGAGGCTCTATTAAGTTTTCTAAAATCAATGCACTGCCTAATCTCTCCTATCTTTTTCCTTACAGCCACAAGGTTGGAGACCCAATCTGAAAACCTCACAGGCACTATGATACATGCTTCATACATTTTCTTAATCTCCTTTTCTACCAGAGGCAATTGCACTGGGTTAATTCTACGCAGCTTTTTCCTAAAATGTTTTTGGTTTTATTTCAATGGGATCTTATGTTGGATGATCTCTGTGTCATAGGCTTTTAAGTCCTCATATCTCTAAGAAAACACATCAACAAACTCTTTAAATAAATCAATGTATTTCTTCTTGATGTGTGCTGGAAAGTATTTAGATAATTTAATCATTTTAGGCTTGTCATGGCTGCCTATATTGCATTCTTCAACATCTGATTCAGTGTGTTCTCTAGTGGGCTTCTTTGCCACATCATTAAAATCAAATAGGTCCTCTAGGGGTGCTAGTCCTCTAGGTATGTTTTTGTCTTTGGACTGTGACACCTTTATGTCTTCTTTTTCTGCATTTATGTATTCTTTTGATTGATTTTCGAAGTCTTCAGTTAACATGTTTATTTCTGCACCGGGGGATGGTTTTTCTTCATCAGGGGGATCTTTATCTGAATAGTTTTCATCGGATTTAGAGTCTAGTCAGGTAATTCAAACTCATTCCTGCAAAGCAAGAAATCCTATATCTGTTTGTCACCCTCAAAGACCTGCCAATGTTTCTCATTATCTAGCACTGCTGGTCTGTATTTCATTTGAATAACTATTTGTTTATCACTATGCAGTCTCTGAAATGAACTAGCAGCGCAGGTCAACCCATTTGCAATTATGTTTTGACCCCTAGGAACAACCACAAGCTCATATTCTACAATTTTTTTCAGAAAATCCATAGCTCTATTTTTGTATGCCCTCAATCTAGGATGTTTTGCAGTATACTCTCCATTTAGTTGTTTGATGACTAATTCGGAGTCTCCATGTACAACTATCCTTTGGGCTCCTAGTTTTTTCAATAGATTCAAACCTAGGATGAGAGCCTCATACTCTGCAATGTTGTTTGTACATTTAAAATCTAACTGGAAAGCATGACTCTCAGCATAATTTCTTTCAGTATTGTGCAACCATACTCCAGCTCCTACATTCTTTTTAGTGCAAGACCCATCAAATTTCATTCTCTATAAGGGATTGTTTGCAGACTTATTATCATTTTCATTCCTAATGCTATGTTCACCATTATGTAATATTCTAGGGTCTGCACCCTGCTGTGTAATGTTTTGTTCCTTAGGAATTTCATGGAGTTCAGAGTGATGAGTAATCTGCTGTTTGCAGTCTTGGTTTTGTTCACTCTGGTTTTTTGTTTGAGTACATTGTTCAAAGGTTTCTTCCTCGTTTTCCTCTACATCTAGAGTTGCCATTATGTTAAGATCTGTGGGCTCTACTCTGTAGTTTAAATTTCTGTCTTCTAGCTTTGGCTCATCTCTAATTTCATCATTGTAAAGGATAAAAGAGTCCAAATCTGTATGGACAGAGTACAGAGGTACATTTTTAGGTTTCTCAAGGCTGCTAACCATAAAATTCATGTGTGCCTCCCTATATAATCTTCTAAGCTGGCTGAATACAGGGATTGTGGCATATGTCATGTCCATCTGCATTGTGCCTTGGAAATTGGCACCCCATGATCTTGACAACAACAAGCCATACTTAGGAGGTACATTAGCCACTACAACATCCATTACCATGCATTTGGCTGGGATTTGAGTCAAATTCACACAGAGATATTTGACTAGGCCAAGGCACTTCACTCTGTTAGAGTCAAATGAATATAAATCCTTATAAGGTCTGGTTATCTCTAGGCCTAATTTCTCCATAATCACTTTTGGCATAAGGTTGTGTGAGGCCCCAGAATCATGCATGGCATTATGCAGGATTTTTTCATGGATATTGAGACTAACATAGAATGGAGGCACTACTCCTTCCTGAAATTTTCCTTCTATTTTTGGACCAAATAAAAGAGTTGGTTGATCATCAATTAGGTTGATAGTGTCACTGTTTTCTACTAAGTTTAAAGCTTTCAAAATTTGACCTTTATATATATCTTGGGTGGCCAACTCAGTGAGAGGAACAAAAATTTTGATTTTGGCTATCTCACTTCCCAAATTAAGGAGACTGAATTTTTGAAAGTTTCAATTATGTTTTACTGGCCACTATTTTATTGGAAGATTCAGCTTGCTGATTCTCACTATGTACAATGTTTGAAGCTGTTTTATCAGGAGCATTAGCTACAATGCTAGTGCTACTAGTTTCTCGGCTTGGTTTGTCATTAGATTGGAAGTATTTTTCTTTTTTTTTGCCAGAACCCTCAGCTGCTGATTTGTTACTTTCAACAGTCACTTTAGGAGTCTTCTCAGGTCTTTTCTTGATGGTGATTTTAGAGGCTTTTGGTTTGGGAGTATATATGTTATTTTTTCTTCTGAGATCATATTGTTCTTGGACCTACATAATGGCATTTTCGAATCCCAACCTATACTATTCAGATTCTAACCCTTCCCCATCCCAAGGTGAGTATGAGGTCTGATTATCCTCTATAGAAAAGGTGTGCTCTTGATTATCCACTTCCACCATGTTTATGGTAGTTCCCTCTGACTCTTCAATTATCCCTTCATCCTCATCAAGGAAATTTTCTTGGAATGGGGGTATGACTTGTTTATCAGAGTCTCTTTGTCTATTGGGATGGGTGTTTCTGCTGAAGTTTTGGTTCTAGTTTTGATTTTGGTTTCTGTTTTGGTTATTGACTTGGACAACCATTTTCTCCATCATTATTTCTATCCTCTCCATTTTTTTGGCTAAACTATCATATTTGGAATCAGATGAAGAGGCTGTTTTGTCATCCCTATTTGTCACCTTCTTTTCAATCCTCATCCTAGCTCTTTTTTCAATCAGGTTTGCTTCTACACTCACTGCTCCTTTCTGCATGTCTTCTAATGTGTTATAATCTCTCTCCCTTAATTGATAGGCCATGTCAGAATCAAATCCTTCAGGGTATTTCACTAAGGCCATTCCTTGGGAAGGTTTCATGTGAGGTGGGAGAGCATTGTATACACTATTAAAACTAGTAGAATAGTCATGGACACTCTCTCCCTGATTTCTTTTAAGGTTCTTATATTTTTCTAATATTTTGAAAGGGTTACTTTTGAATTCCCATTTGTTTATGAAGGTTTGATGTAAAGAGGGAAGATCATGGATACTATTAGGAGGTAGGCCTTTAAACCACTTCTTCACTTATCCTCCTAAACTCTGAGCAAAAATTCTCATTTTTATTATCCTGTCTTCTATCTCCATATAGTCAAAGGCATCTTCCATCCTATCTACATGGTGTTGAGCTGTGGTAGACTCTTTTGCAGTGAAATGTGGGATTTTAGACTGATAATCATTGGGTAGGGGAACTAGAGGCTGTGGTAACACCAAGGGAGCATACCATGCGGCCATGGTAGTGTTTTGTGAAGGTAAAGTTTGGGCTTGAGCAGTAGGTATATGAATGATAGAAATGCTAGGACTAGTAGAAAATTGTTGAGCAGATCTAGGGTGAGAGAGACCCAAGTTATGGATGAAATGAATATCAGGAGGTGTTGATGGAGGGGTTTCTCTGTCCTGAATGTTTTGACCACTATGTGGTGGTGATATTGGAGGCTCAAATTTTGTCTGTTCTATAGCACTGAGTGACTGAGTTCTTGGTAAATTACCTGGTAAGTCTAAGTAAATTTGAGTGTTTGATAGAGCTGCAAAGTTTTTAGGTGCTGAATTAGCTCTATTAATGTGTCTGACAATAGTTGGATCCTTATATGTATAAGGCTTCTTAAGAATAATCTCAGGGTTGTCAACTATCTCAAGTCGATTTGGATTAGGATAAGCTCTAGTATGGATTGTTCTTGAAGCCATTATGTTAAGCCTCAATGAAGAAAGTTAGCCAGGTATGACAATCTTTGAGAAGCAAACTATCTTCAAACCAAGAAGCTTAATCCTATGTGTTTCTTTTAATATGGATGATGTTGTAATGCAACTAGTCTCCTAGTGGAGTCTTGTGAAAACAAAGATAATCAACAGGCCTACTAATCATCAGTGAAGTCTTATGGTCATTTAGGAACTATGGAGTTGCCAGGTGGAAGGTTTAGAATGTTATAAAGAGATTTACTATCCACCACAGTGATTTACTACCAAACCAAGGCTACTATGGTCTTCTTTGTGTTATTAGATATGTTTTAAGGGGTGCTTTACTCAAATTCCCCAGTGGAGTCACCACTATGTTGGGGACTCAACTAGCTACCACACCAAATATTCTTGAGTCAAGGGGAATTCTGAGGTCTCAAGAATGTATCAGCTATAAGTTATAACCTACTCAAAAGTTCCTCAGTGGAGTCGCCATTATGTTGTGATTCCCATGATTTGGTAGATTTGGAAATACCAAATGATGAGACAACATCAAACCACTTTGTGATCTCAGGATCTAGCCCTCCTAGATTCAGAGAGGGATCTCTCTATAAAGGTAAAGAAATATATGTCTTTGAAGTTCAATTTAAGGTATTAGGCTAGTTATAGGGCACAAGGGTCATTATTTTGTTTGTTTGGTTTGTTTGGTTGGGAAACATGAAATAAGGGTTAAATGTAAGACAAAGAAGTGAGCAAAGAAGGATTTTTGGCAATGGGGAGATAATTCAAAGAAAAAATAAGTCCATTGGGCAATGGGGTCATAAAAGGGTTTACTTGCAATTCAATATCCAAGGGTTTCAAATGGGCTAGTCATCTAAATTAGAGGATCTCTTAAGATGATAGTAATGGAATGAAATGATAAGGAAATGAAGGTGAATGACAAGGAAACCTTCCAAGGTGACCACTTAGGAGCGAATCTAGGGACAGGGCATGCCTTAACCATCTATGATCACTCTCCTAATGAGGCTAACTCTTCAGACAATAGAAAAAATTTAAGATTTGACACAAAGTGAAGCCCAAGATCAGAGAAAAACTTTGAACTTTCAATGCTTTTGACATTCAACTTAAGGGATCTTAGAAAGGCTGACTGTTGCAAAAGGACCCTAGTGAGACAAAACTAACTCTAGATCTCCTAGTTTCCCAATTCTTTCAGCTAAAACCAGAAAAGAACATATAAAAACAAACTCTAAATTCATACATCAGTAAGCATGGATAAAACCAACTACTATACTGGTTAAATTATCTTGAATTTACTCTTAGATCACACAATTAGTAGAAAACATCAAAGATAATAATAGCAGGAAGCATTAGGGTACTTTACAATAGTATATCCTAAGCTATATTACTTATTTCTTATCAGAGAAATGAAATATGATGAACAATAGAGGGAAAAATTTGACAAAGATAGAACACATCACCACTGATTTAGATCAGGATCCAATGAACATGCTTGTCATATTAAAGAGAAACACCAGTCACATACATCATTGTCCAGTAGCTTGATATCAACTAGAAATCATCTCCTAGCCTATTTTACAACTAATATACACAGAACTCTATCTCAAAGAAACAACTTACAATCCACGGTTAACCAACATTTACAATGTGTTTCTGATGAGTTCTTATAGCTCAAAATGTGGCGGTAGAGGTAGGTAGAACTTTAACTAAATCATTAAAATAGAGGAAGAAGAATACTTGAGACCCATTCTATTTTAATACCCTGTATTGAATTTCAGTACTCTTTGGATGAATTAGTGGTCTTCGAAAAGTTGATAATAACTTCAGAGGTATGTTCTTGAAGTACCCTCCGATAGTTTGTACTATGTTTTTACACTGGGACAAGTAAGGTAGATAAATGAATTTCAGGCCTTCCATACTATGTAAATAATGCTCTGGAAATACTAGGACTTTTTTCAGGGTGGTGATCTTCTTAGGAACTCGATGGAGAACAAAAAACGCTATGGGAACTTGTCCTTTCTTGGGAAAGAACATTCTGCTAATGTGAAAACAATGATATGGTTTGCTTCATGCGCTTTAGGCCTTATTAGCCTTCAGGATCATTTATGAGGTCTTCAATCTGTATCTTCATCCTTTAAACACTGGATTAAAGCATTTAATCTTCAATAATGGGCTTTAATCCCTTTAAATCCTTCACTAATACTCTTTGTCGCTTCTTTCTGTCTTGTCTGTGGATAAACAGGTTGAAAAGGTGTTGGACGGTTTGAAACATAGGTAGTAACCTTGATCTTTAATGAAAATCATGTTTAAACCTTCTCAAGCACTTTCCCTACAATATTTGGCTCTGAAAATGGTGTTTTGTGCTCTAGATTTACCCTGTCTGTGATAGTGAGATAGAGAATGATTTTTACCGTCCTTAACCCTGCAACAACACAATAAACATGTTATAAAAATCCATGCGGGAGGGAGGATGGATGCTTTGGAGGCTCATGGAGGATGGAGAAAAACGATGAAAATAGTGGTAGCAGTGAAGAAACAGATGAAAATCATGGCGGAATGGTGAAAAACTGAGCTGATGAAAGTTTGGTGCGAGGAGGGTTTTAGATCCTCCGATTAAATTGATGGATGGTGATCAATGGTCAAGATTCATTGGTGGAGTCGTTTAGAATCAATTAGACAGAAGAAATAACCTTTAGTGTTAAAACACAAAGTTTAGTGTTTGGGCGCACACAAAGGAAAAAAGGCAAAAATGAATGAGATCGGGCATTTTGGGTTGTGGGAACGAGAGGGCGTAGGTAGAGTGAATGTGGACCATTGGATCATAAAAGAGATTGAAAGTGGAGATCTTCTGATGAAGTCCTTTTGGAGGCCCGATGAAAGAAATATGGATGGGAACGCGATCTAATATGAGCTGTTGATCTGGATCAAATTAATGGTCGAGATTTAATGAAGGACTATATCGGGAAGGGGTGGTTTTTAGAAGAAAACTACTAGTTTCACGCAGCTCTGAAGTGGTTTTGAAATTTTGCCAAAAAAAATGCGATCCTATTAGAGATCGACACGTGGATTCCCAAAACCACTTTTATCACGTAATTTTGAAACATTAACTGTCGGACACTAAAAAAATGTGTTATGCACCTTAGTCGTTGGATGTAGGATGGAGAGATTTGATGGTGGGAAAAACAGCGCGATGGGGAAGGTGCATGGGTGGAAGTGGGCCATTGGGTATATTGTGGATTGTCAGATCTTTAGAATGAATGCATTAGGGGAATTTTGAGGTCTAAAATGGGCCTCATAAGAAAAATGTACAACAAAAATAAAATTTATAACAACCAATAGGATTCAAGATGATGATGTCATCCATAATGGATGATTCACCATTTTTGGAGTAAAAAAGTAAAAATATTAAAAATAATAAAATAATAAAACTACTTTTTCAACTCGTATTTTAAACTTATCTCCCAAAATTTTTACTCAAATTTCGAGCGGGAGTACTCGTTGGATGCGGAATTTAATTCCTCATCCAAGGAGTACCCATGTTGCATACTTTCGATGAACTCTTCTACACGAAAAATGAGAAATACATTAAAAACGTGATTGTAATCACGTTTTTTTATGTATTTCTCATTTTTCGTGTAGTAGGACCCATCGAAAGTATGCAACATGGGTACTCCTTGGATGGGGAATTAAATTCCGCATCCAACGAGTACTCCTGCTCGAAATCTGAGTAAAAACTTTGGGAGATAAGTTGAAAATATGAATTGAAAAAGTAGTTTTTTCATTTTTCCCTCTAAAATTTGATGATGTCATCAAATCTTATTAGATTTTTTCCACTATTATTTTATAATTTCCTTAGGAGGCCCATTTTAGACCTCAAAATTCCCCTAATGGTAAGGATCAAAAGTAGGAGCACCAATGTTTCAAAGGGAAAAAGCTTAGATGGATGGGCAGAAAAGATCCTGGCTGTTGGATCAGTAGAATAAATGGTCAAGATCTGAACGGGAAATCACACATCGGGGGGTAAAAAATGCAGGGGAAATTGGATTTACGATGTGCGATTAGGCACTAACCGTTGGATTAGGAAAGATAAATGGTTTGGATTAACTCGGAGGGGAAAAAACAGAGGTCTATGGGCAGAGCGCGACGCGATCTTGGCTGTTGGTTCTTGTGGATTCAACGGCCAGAATTAAATCGCATGATCGACATTGGAGGAGGGGAAGTGAACGGGGCACTAGATTTGCACAATGTGATTGAGCGCTGGCCATCAGATCTGGAACAGATCGACGGTCGGGATTAAGTTGGAGGGGGGATGAAAAGGCAGAGCGCGATCGAATCCTGGTCGTTGGTTCTTGTGGATTCAACGGTCAGGATTGAGTCGGAGGATCGCAAATCGGCGCATACAATGGGATGGTGCTTAAGACTTTGTGATTGGTGATCATGCTAGGGCCATCGGATTATGAAAGAGATCAATGGTGGATACACAATCGGCGGGGTAATGCAGAGATGTCATGGGCGCGATGCGACATTAGCACTGACCATTAGATCTGTAAAGATCGATGGTGGAGATTGCAGCAAAGGCCGACAGAAAAAATTTCATCGCATCGGAAGATTTGAAATAACAAAGGAAAAGGTAGTAAAGGAAAGCTTCTATTATGATTGCACGACGGGGCTATGAGGGAGCGAGACTTGGATCTAGCTATTGGTTCTTGTGGATTTCAACGGTTCAGATCTAATCGCGGGATCAGCATCAGAAAAACACGAAAAAGGGAACACATTAACTGAAATTCCCGATTGCGATTTGTAATTAGAGCTTGACTATAGCTCTGGATATGTGCGGAAAAAGGGGCTAACGGCTAAGCCGAGAGGGGTTTAAGTCCTTAATGAAAGGAGGGGTTTTTTAAGCCAAAATGAGTGTTTTTCAAGGGATTCCTTGGCTTTTGGTAAAGGGGAAAAGGGTGTTTTAAACTAGTAAAAGGGATTTTTAGTGGCTTAAAAGGATTTTGGAGGATTTTTAGAGGAATATGGAGGTTCTAAAAAGGAAATAGGAGGCTTAATGAAAATGAAGGGAAATGAGTGAAAATGGGCAATTACAGAGGCCTTTTGAAGCATTCTTTTTTACAATACAGGAGGATTCTTCAATGGAAACAACAATGAGGATCCTTTAAAGGATAGAAGACACATGGAGGCTTCAAGAAGGATAGGTTTTCAAAGGAAATATATCCATTGAAGGCTCAGAAACCTTTTTAGCCACCTGTTTGCTTGGAAAAAAATTATAGGTGGCTAACAGAGTGCTTCCAACGTAGAGATATATTTGACCTGGTTGTGGGTGGGATTAATAGGCTTTACCCTTTAGTTCTAATTCTAACCTCTATTATAACTTATATATCGCTCAAGGCTTCTCAACCTAGTTAGATTCTCTTTTCACTTTGATTGTGCCATCCCTTCCTTCCGAAATATCATGCCAAGTATGGAGAAATCCTACCCATACTCTCCCAAGAGTAACCAAAGCAACAATAGGTCTTGCTACCCCTTCACACCTCCATTATACAAATCATGAGGTGAAAATATGATGATTGACATGAAAATTTTCATACCAAAACAATGCACCCAAACTCCCTGTTGCCATATGATGCAAGTGCCATGCCATCTTACATCCACCAACATACTATTAGAAGAAGGATATGTCACATGATGGCCACACTCTTTCAAGAGTAGCCATCGTAGCCATGCCTCCTGATGCCCTGTGTCATAGATATGTAGGTGACTTACCAGCCTCTTACTTACCCTCCACACCCATTCATACAAATGTGGGTGCCTCCTACCATGCTCCATCTTCCTACTCCTCCAATGGAGAATACCATCCTCCCATTTCAGATTTCTATCTTTTCATTTCATGGGATCTTGAAATGAAATCTCTTGGAGATCCCCAAGTGAAGACCACTCATCAATGACCATGTTGAATCTATAGGGATCCAAGTATGTTGGAGGCAAAGGCCTCTCATTGAGCTGTGAAATTCTCATCAAGAAAGATCCATCACAACAAATAAAGGCAAGATGCCTCTCATCAATCCTCGGCCCATCCAATATCACACAAGTAAAATGAGCATCAGAATTCTCTAATGATAGTTGGGCCCCCAACTGATCACTGCTACTTAATGACAGTGCTGTTGATCTCCATAATGGTTTATTTTCTAACTCATGCTCATTCTCAATGCTAAACATATATTTCTGCATTGGATTGTTTAGGAAAATGCTCATCCTATCCTCCCAGAATCCACACTCCAACCCTAGGAGTTGTGTTCATCTCAATAATGAATAGCCAAGATGATTGTTTATCCCCTCCTTGAACAACTCAAGGTTTTTCAGCACAGTCATAGTTTGTTGCTCCAAATCAGCAATGTGGTTTTACCCTTGGTCATGCAATAGCATATTCCCACAATCCTCCATAAGATCTGCTGGAATAATAGAAAGTGGGAACATATGCATACCTTGGTAAAGCTTCAGAACATCTTGTACTACTCTGAGGGTTCCTTCCTCTAGTGTGATGACTTCCCCAACTACTGATGATGATGGTTGCTCCTCTATGGCTTTATCAACTTTGGTACAAGTCTCCCCCTTCTCATGCATCTTCAGAATAGTGCATGGGGCTCTCAATGTTAAGAGATAAAGACCACTTTGCAAAGGTGCAATTGTTCTTTCCTGATGCAAGTTCTCCTGTAGTAAGTGTTGGTGAAGTCCTCTTCTCCTTTGATTTCTTCTTGTCAAATTTCTTGATCGACCTTTGAGTAAAGTATGCAAATGCAGTCACTCTTGCATGACTCAAATGGCTGAACCACCAAATGTTTTCTTCACCCTCCAGGTGCAGTCCTACAATATCAACAACTTCTCTTTATACCACTAGATGTAGTAGGAAGAATGCATCTAACTTCATTCCCCAATCCCTTGATGTACATGTGGATGACCCATCAAAGGTAGACAATAGAAATATATTGCCCTTTATTTTTCTGTTGTTGTAAGGTTTCCTTTCTTCTTCTAGATGAATGAACCGAGGGAGATTTAGAGTCTCCTTGAAAGCAATAGGTTGAGACTTATATTCCGCCAGGTATTCACTTAGAATTTCTTGTTCCAAGTGCCCTCCATCTCCATGCCTCTTGCCTTCTTCCTCAAAAGATAAGGGCATAGTGTAATTATTTACAATTCTATGCAACACCGGTTCTTTCTTCTGATGATAGGAAGTACAAGGACCTTCCTCTTCTTGAACCCCTTTTAAGGTTTCATTGCATCTCTCCTCTTTCATCTGCTTGACCTCCTTGGAGAGGTTCTTCATAGATCTAAAAATTGATGAGACAATGCTCATTCCTTCCATCATTTTAGACCTCATTTTCTACTCTTTTCTTCTTATAGAATATTGGCTTGAGACTCATAGGATAAGCCAAGATGATGCTTTGATACCACTAAGGCCCAACCACTACACCAAAATACTAGCCTATTAGTAAGGGTGGCATCCCAGGGTGTTAAGGGTGGGGGTTGGCCCACCAGAGCATATGAGGGCGGGGAACCTTGCACAATACCCCTCATTATGAAGACCCTAGACACCTGGCTGTGGGCCCTACCTACACATGGGACATTACATCCCACCACACTCTACGAGTCTCAACCTCGAGACCTTGGCTCTGATACCATTGTAATATTCTCAAATGGGGAAGCAACAATATATGAACAAAATAATGGAAAGAACATTGAAATAATCAACACACCATGATATGAGACAAATGTCCATCAATCTTATTAAACATTTCAGCAAATAATAGGCACAGGATCTTGAGGATCTAATCACTCAAGCAATAGAAAACATACCTCCTCTAAGAAAATATGTCAATACATGTAAAAACACTGCCATACAAGAGCCATGAGCCATGACAACATATTTTTAGGGCATAAACTACTGAATAAAGATATATAAATGTATATCTACTGTTCTATAGCTCAAATAATTATAGGAGTGAAGATCTAGCCTTCTAAATACCTTTCCAAGAGAACCCAGGAAGGGTTTCTGGAAATACATAAAGTATGAATGCTAGATCTAAAGCCCTAGGGCTGAAGATTCATTGCAACTAAAGCACATAGAAGGAGGTGGCTGAATATGATGTAGATCTAAAAGAAATCCTCCAAAAAGACTCTCTCAATGAAGGGTTGATCCCTTCAACGGAAAGCAAACTAATGTTGTTGAGGAAACTGCTGCTGCTGGAAACTACTACTTCTGAGGCAAAAAAACATGTGTGGAAGGATGTTAGTGTGCTCATAATGATATGTTATTTTAACCACTAATTCTACTCAAGACACCTGGAAAACCCAGAAATGGTTTGGCCATATTTTAACTTTCGAGTTTCGACCATTTTTGGGTTGCCCACTGCAACAGGTCACTAAAATAACGTAAATCCCAGCTAAAAATATGGTATAAATGATGGGGATAGGTATGCCTAATGCAAAATATCTGTAATAGGCCCAAGAACCCTCCTTTCTAATCTCCCAAGAGAAGGAATCCTTCCTCCTATGGAAAACTAGCTCAGAAAGTGGGTTTCTCAACCCTCCACTGCCACACCCTGCAACACAACACAAATATGAATAGAACTATGCTATAGCTAAATAATAAAGCTTGGCCATAATTTCGGAATGTGGAAATGATAGTACAAGACTCCTCCAAGAGATCCTCAATGGAAGAGGTGGGATTCCCAATCAGGAACACCCAGTGCTAAACATCACATCAATCTCAACTAAACAGCTAAAGAATGCAAATAGTCTTGCAAACCACAAAATCAATAATCCACAACACAACTCACTATGGATACCTTGCCCTCCTTATAAAAAAATTTGAGCCTTCTCACCTTGGGTCCCACTCATTAGGTTTTCCACCATCATGGAATCTTCTTCCAATTCACACTGCGTTGTCTCTATTAATGATCCACTCCCTCCATACTAGCGATGTTGACTTGGTCAAACTTGACCTTGTTCACATGAATTATCATTTGTTCACACATGAGGGTGCTTTATCTAGCTATAAATATGATCCCTTTTCATATTAAGAGGGACTTTATGCCTACTAAAGATATTTATGGGCCTCCCTACCCATTTATTCATCTAACTAAATGACAAGAGCAAAATTAATATTCCAATTAGCTGCATGCTAATTTAGAAAAACTACAGATTAGTGATACCTAAAACAATTGTCTATCCATATTTTGATATTTTTTGGTAACTTAAAAATATTTTTATTAAAATTCCTCTCCTCCAAGCCATTCAAGGCATCCCTATCTATACTAAGACAATTAAAGAGCTATGTGCAAAAAAACCTGTGAGGAAACAAAAACTTCGCCAACTATCCATGTCGTAGGAACCTTGTTTGATTTATTATTGGGCAGGGAGACACCTATAAATTGTGAATATCTAGGGATTCCTATAGTTACAGTCCAAATATATGGCCTCTCTTTTCCAAAAACACTATTTGAATTGGGTGCAACCATTAATATTTTGACTACAGAAACTTGTCAAATTCTTGGCATTACTGCTTTAGAACCAACCTCCACCTTTCTGGAACTCGCTGATCGATTAGTTGTCAAACCAGAAGGAAATTTACAAGACATCATGGTTTTTTTTTTACTCATGGGAGTACTCGATATATTTAATAGTCATTAATCCAAAAAGCCGACTGGACGGACATCACTTGATTTTGGGTCGACCTTGGTTAGCCAGAACCTATGCTTACATAGGCTATCATACAGGAATTATGACCATTAATAAGGGAGATGTTATAAAAAACCTCATTCTATATCCACCTGCCAAACCAAGTCTTCCCATTTTAAAGATTCACAAACACCCACCTGCATACCTGGAAGAAAGCATTCGTTCACCACTCACAGTAGCAGAAGCACTTGAATTCAAAAATCATACTGAAGATGACATAATTAATAATTTTATTAATCAACCAACTGCTGCAGAAAATGAAAAGTGCAAAATGTTAAAAGAAATTCTTGATAATGAGGCACATGAATACCCTTTAAAGGATAACGATGACCAACATATACCCATGACTGTCGTTCATAATAACAAACCTATTGAATTTGAACTAGGCAAAATTTTAAACATTAATGAAAATCGGAATAACAAACAACAACATAAGCTTATTAAAGTTTTAAAAAAATACAAGGGAGATTTTGTTTGGGATTATTCAGACATGAAGGGTATAGATCCTTGACTATGTACCCATCACATTTATACTAAAAAAATTCTCGTCCCATCAGGAAACTCAACAAAGATTAAACCCACCTTAAAGATATCGTGAAGGAAGAATTACATAAGTTGCTAGATGTGAACTTTATTTATCCTATTTCATATATTAAGTGGGTCTCTCTATTGGTAGTTGTCCCTAAGAAAAATGGCAAGTGGCGAATCTGTGTGGGCTATAGGGAATTTAACAAAGCCACACAGAAGGACCACTTCCCTCTTCCATTTATCAATCAGTCCTTGATACATTGGATAGGAAATGATCCTTTTCCTTCCTTGATGGCTTCAGCGTTTATAATCAAATTCAAATTGACCCTGAAGACTAGGACAAAACCACGTTCACCTGACTATGGGGTATTTTTTCTTACAGAGTATTACCCTTGGCCTTATGTAACGCCCCAGCTACATTTCATAAGGCCATACTCAGCATTTTCTCTGATTTAATCAATGAAGGACTTGAGGATTATATGGATGATTTCACCCCATATGGTGATGATGTAGAAAAATTAAATTAACTCAGAAACATTACAGAAAACAAACACAAAAATCCAGACACAAAATATTGGTGGAAAAGAGGCTTCAGCCTCATGTATTTTCATCATTCTCACTTATTAAAATAATTTAGTGTTACAATTTAAATAGATGAGAGAAAATGTCTTAAGATAGTCTGTGCTATCTTAGAATCCTTTGTTTGAGATAATTTCTCACCAACCACCCACCAAGATAGGAGTTACTAAACAAACTCCAATATTTGAGGAACAACCCAAGAGTGAGGCACATATTCCTCACTTGGAATATTTAATTAATTAATTTATGTTTGGATTTATTATTTTTTTGTGAGAGAGGATAACATTCCCCCCTTCAATGATAAATCCAAAATAATAATGAGGAAACATCTTCCAAGTTCTCATGTTGATCCTCAAAAACATTGCCTGAAAAAACTGCCCAAGCTGGATGCTGAAAAGCTGCATTCTGAAAAGACCATGAGTCAGCTGCATGTCTAATTCATATCTAAATTTTTCTTGACAACTCCATCAAGTGCCAAGTTGAAAAAGGATCCATCTGTCCTTTGCATGAAATCAGCATCCTTCGTCCACTGACAAAATTTGTTCAAATCCCACTGGTTGATGATGTAAAAAACAACTCACTGTTTCTTTTGCTGTGCTGAAAACTATTCATTGCTTCTTTGCTGTCGATTGACCACTGGAAAATTTGTTGATGCCCACTGGAAAATTTGTTGATGTGCACTGGTTGTTGAAGACGCTCACTGGCTTCTTTTGTTGGTTTTGTCGAGAATTTCAGTTTTCCAACCACTGTCAATTTCATTGACATTGTCCCCCTTTGTCAGCTGAAAGGAGAGACACTTCTTTGGAAAGTATTCCCTGAACTCCCCGCCATTCAAGTGTAGGAGTTTTACACTGGTGTACTCCCCCATTCGACTGCATGAGAGTACCATCATCTTTTCACTATTGGCTGCACTATGTGTGATTGTATTCGATTTTAGAACTGACACAATATTTTGACTATGGATGACCATTCCCTTGTCCTCTTAAAAATTCATTAACAATGAATTTTTAATGATTCACTTAAAACAATGAATTTGATTACGAGTTCTTAAATGGATTTGCAAGAACGTTGATGTAGACTTTGCTTTGAAAATGCTGGAGTTTCCAGATTCATGAACTTGATTGTATTGAGTGAATTTGCTTGTTGATGTAATGTTGATGTTGACAACTTTGATTTTTTGTTGGAGTGGTGCAAATGCATGTGTTGAGTTTAATTTTCCTGCCTTGCAGCTATTTCGTTACATGTGTTGTGCTTGCTGATATTGAACTTTATGTATGTGATATTAAATGAAATCATTGATGTGTGACAACTAGACACAAATAAAAAATAAACAACATGAAGCCATAAAAAACATGTGCCATCACAAACACACATGGTGTACCTCAGATCCCCTTATTCAATTTTGGGCAGATCTAGGACACTTCAACACCACAAATAATATGTCTTTATTAAACTTTGGAGTACATAATTTTTTAGCATCTGAAGCAATGATAGTGCCAAGCTAGAAACCCTTTGAAACAACTCGTCTTCAAAATCTGAATGGATAGTGACACGATCTCTCTCAAAGTAAAACAATTCTTTGAATTACAACAAAGGCTTTCCCTTATCACTCCAAATTTACAAAAAATAAATCATCTTATCTCTCCACAAAATCACTTCAAAAACTTTCAACATTAAACTTAACACTCCATTAAACAATGCACACTTATCTCTCCAAAGATTTCAAAACATCACCCTTATTACTACAAAATATTCTTAGCACTCTAATTACAAAGAGAGTCACTTTACTTCCAGTTGAAAAAAAAATTAATGAGATCACTTTATAAAGTGAATTGTTTTCCAAAAATCAAATTTAAACACTCCCTATCACTCCTTTTCAGATGGATCAGTTATCAATTCACACTTGAAAATTCTCATTAAAAAAAAACATTACTTGAATATGTGGCCGCTTCAATGCTTGATTATGTATTCTTCACTGGTCGGTTCACTAGTTCAAATCAATTCACCACTGGATTTTAGGGCTTGTATTAGGGTTTTAGCAGATAACGTAGGATACCCTGTGTTATTGCATAAATCTACCTCAGGCTAAAAAAGGCATAGTTTAGGGTAACATCAAACCACGCTTAGTCTAGTAGCTAGCCCTACCAGATCAGGAGAGGGATCCCTCTGGGTCAATCTCAGCAAAAAGAATCAATATGGCTTGAGATGACTTGAAATAAAATCTAATTTTAGGCTAGGTATATAAGTGAAGGAGTTTGATTGTTTTTTTGGGGGTTTTTGTTGGAATCAAAGGGAAAGGCAGTTTTGAATCTGGGGATAAGGCCTAGTTTTTGCAGAATTCTGATTGGGGCAAGGAAGGAAATTTTTTTTATGCTTTAGATTGAATGAATGGATGGTTCATACCGGTGAGGAGATGAAGATGGAAAGAGGCTTTCAATAATCCTCTTCAAACAGATGAAAACATGGAAAATTAAACAAAACTGAAGGCGGAGCAAAGCAATCTAATGAATTCCACCTTTATAACTTTTTTGTTCAATTTAAGAAGAAAGGAGAAGGGAAATGATACACATAAACATCAGTGAACTTAAAATTACATATAGAAACACACCATCAAAACACAAAGCCACAAGGATCCCGAAGAGTGCTGCAAACCCTGGTCTATTCCTTTTCCAAAATTGTAGAGATGAAATGTACAATGAAGTGCCAAGCAATCCAAGTGTCCAACCCTGAAAATGATTGAAGAATTACATGATATAGACAAGCATAAGTCATTCCCATTCCTCTAGGGGTCGATCTCATCATTATAGGAGCTGTTTCAACCATATCTAAACTAGGAACTAGAAAATAGGCAATGAAACAACTTGCCTCTATATGATAGGAAAATGATTCATTCACTTACATTTCACCTTTTGGTGAATGAATCTACTAGAATGAGTAAAAATGTGCCAAAATTACATAAAATTCATTAAATTACATCAAGTTACATCAAGAGTTACATGAAAAATTCAAACTAGTCAAAACTAGCTGGAAATCTGAGCTGCTGACTGAAAAATAGGCCAAATTTCTCTATGCGCCGCGCCTGAAATCTCTATGTGTAGCACAAGTTTGAGGCTGATTTTTAGGGCCTTCCCGAGGTCCAAAATGAGCACAAGATAGCTCGTTGGAAATCCCTACCTGTCTACTTTCCAACCCAAGTGGAATTTCTGGCTTTGGTTGCCATTTTCCCCTCTAAAAATCAAATCTCCCAACACTGCTTCCTATGTGTGCAAAAGGTGGTAGAAAGGCCATTTTTAGGGTGGTTTTGACCCTTTAGGCAATCCAAAACTTGATTAAATCCTTAGGTAATCCATAGGCATGCATAAATTTTGATGAAAAATCCAGAAATGTGAATTTTTCCTCCAGAAGAGCTGCCAATTATAAGCGCGCGCACCAAGTGGCAATACGCGTCGAGCGTAAAAATTCGTGTTAAGGCCAAAAAATTAAAAATTGACAAAAATTTTCCCAAATTTCTTGAAATTTGGGCTGAATGTCCACCATCAAGCACTATGCTGGGCCAAAGAAGCTTCGGCCAAAATTTGGAGTCTATCATGCCTTTTGCGACGCTTTAGTGCCCTCCTTAGCCTTGCCTTCAGGATCTTGATCTTTGCTTTGCAAACATGATTGCGTGCACAATAATGGTTCTTCATGTGCCTGAGCATGTTATTTTCCTTGTTTTCCTTCTCCAAAAGCTTCTCAAGATGAATTCTGACCCTCTCAAGCCAAGTCTCTCTATCAGCCTCAATCTCTCGCTCAATAGGTGTCATCTCGGTTGGGCTTCTTCGGGCAGCTTGCTGGTTCTCACGGATGTTTTGGAACTCCATGATCGTCTGCTGATCCTCCAACTATTTTTTTTACTGCTCCAGATAGTTTATGATCCATTGAGCTCTCTACAATTTATCGGTTAATGTGTCGATCTCATCTTTCTGCTCCTGAATGATCTCTCTCAACTTTGAGCTTGGAGAGCTCAAATCCTCATCAATCAATATGAAATCAGTATCTTAGCCTCCTAAAGGACCCTCACCCTGCATAGGCCTCTTACCTCTATCCTGTACCTATACCTGTGCTGCTGATGACGACAACGAGACCCCTTCCACCCCAGGTGGAGATAGTACTCATCGGGCTGCTACAAATAGTCCTCTAATGCCTCTCTGATAAGTAACAAAACTAGCACATTGATAGGGTCTGTCTCGGGACCTTCAGGCTAATGTGGAAGTGTCTACCCAAGCTCATGAAAACTCTCGAGGAGGCTGAGGGGCTGTGAAGAAGTCATGGGAAATGAAATCCTCCCATGCAATACCCTACAATCCAAGCTGGTGTACAACAACAATCTTGATGAGTGCAAAGTGATAAATATTGTTCTACTACTGCTCGGGAGTTTTCTTCTGCACAAGAGTGGTCATTCTCTCAATGTTCTAGCACATTAAATAAGGTATGTTCATCATCCTCACTCTTGTGAAATGCATCAACAACCTGATGTGGTATGCATAGAGGCATGAAAATTGGCCCTCACAATTGAAGTATCTGATAATGAGTCTCATCATAGCTGCATAGGATTCCTTTAGGAACCAGAATGGGAATAACCTACTGAGCTGTCTCACATAGCTAGGCCTGATGTATGGTTCATAATGCACTCTGTCCACCTATTGTCTTTTGTTCCACTGTTCACCTACATTCGATATTCCAATTGCTTGCGAAATGGTTTTCGACGTCAAGGTGAAATTTACACCAGCAAGAGTTACCTGACCATCATGCAAATGCAATACAAAAAACCGAGCCAACTCCTGATGATGCTGAATCCGAGCAATCATCTCACAATACTGATAGCATGACTGCTCTCGAAAACATGCCATGGCAAGTGGGCAGGCCTACAATTGAGTCAATGAGGTGGGCTCTTCTCTCACATGTTTCCCACCTTTACGAGGCCTTCTCGGTGCACGTAGCTCAGTGGTAGAATCACTATCTCTGTCATATGATGTATCAATTTCTGTCTCCATAATGTCCCTGCAAGGTGTATGTTGGCTTGAATGAGATGAGGAATGAGAATTTTGTTTTTTTTGTTTTAATACCAAATAAATGTCAAAGGGGAGGGACTGTGGGAAAAATAGAACAGTGGGAACACTGCAGTCTTGTCAAGTGGTATTTTGCCTTTTGAAAGCTTTTGATTTGACAAACTTGGGGATAAGGGACATCCACTGAATTTTTAGGATTCTTGGGGTTTTGGGAATTTCTTACAAATGAAATGGGAAGGGGAAAATGATGGGAAATGACTTGGGATATAAGGGAATAGGGAAGGGAATATAATTATAGTATTAATAGTGATGGGAAAGGAACCACAGGTGGGGAATGGAGTTGGAGTACTTGACACCAAAATCACTTTTAAAACACCAATTATAAAACCCTAAGGAGAAATTTTTAACAAGAGGATAGGGTTTGAATTTTGACATCACAAATTCTCATAATCCACTTCAATCAACACCAAACATGTTAATGGCAATTTCAAAAACTTACTTGGAGCGAGAAGGATCGAGTTGATTTGAATTTTTGTGGAGCAATGATAAAAATTTTCATTCTCGGCCCTGTGCACCGCAAAAGTGGCCCTATGCGTTGCTACAACTGTGTGCGCTGTGATAGTTCTAATTTGCAAGGAGATGAGCGGCTCTATGTGCCGCGACTAGCAAGTGCGCCGCGACCTTCACCCAATGCGCCGCGCAGGTAAACTCACCCACAGTCTCGGCTTCCAAAAACTAGTTCACTCTTCCACGATTTGACTCGGCTTCACTCTTGTCTTTGGCATACAAATGGATTGTTTAAACACCAAAAATATCTTATATATCATGGAATTTGATTTTTTATTTAGAAAACCCACTTTCTAATGTTGCATATTTTGGCACTTTGCACTTTTTAAAATAAACTCTGTTTTTGTTTTTTTTTTCCTTTGATTTTTTGAACTGATGATGAATCTCTTGTCTATTTTTTGCAGGGATAGCTGGCATGGGATTTTGGAAAAGGTGACCAGGGATACGCTTGAAGAACTTTACAACTAAAAAACTTTGAAAATTACATTACATTTATTACAAAGGATGAAATTGAAGATTTTTCTTCAAAACAGAGTTTTGAAGAAGAATCATTATCAAGCATTATGACGATGAAATTTTTGTAATGAAAACTTATTTCGAACCTCCCTCATGTGCCTGTTGACATTATTAGACATTCTGAAGACTAAAGTAACGAAACCCTAGACCTAATGAGACTAAAAACCCTAAAATGACTCTTTGGCAAACAAGAGGCCAAACATGACTGTAAACGACTTTAAAATTGATTTTGATGAATAGACAGGGACCAGCAGGTACATGAAATGAGGGACATGAGTGAAAATACCCTTCCGTCAGATGATCCATGCTCCTAATGGAATGCAGATGACTGAACTGAATGAGACACGTAAAATTAAATGCAACAAGAGATTTTGATCTCCGACGGAGGGATGAAGATACCGACTCTAACATTGGCTCCAATGGGGATGGTATCTCCTGGGAGGTGCCAAGAGCTATAGATTTCTGGGAGAGTAGGCAGTGCCTTCGTCCATTGGGCTATGGAATCCATAACTTCAGCAAATTAACACAAGATTCTTGACTCATTTATTGACTAAAAAGTTGACTCAAACGGACTCAAACTTGAAACTAAAATGACTGAAAAATCAAACTCGACAAACTCAAACCAAAGCTGAAATAAATCTTCAGAATTATAGCCTTCACTTCGGGCCCCAAACTGAAGAAAAGATCACAGCAAACACCTGCAATGAAACTGAAATAAACGGTATATATAGTGACAATGTAAACAACAGAAAACCTCTCATAAATGATATCACTTGAGCAGTCGACCATTGACCGGCCCTCCTGGACAATCTTCCCCGTTCATCTCCTTCAGAAGAAAAGGATTCTGACCCCAATATGTAGCAATTTTAAAGGGTCCTTTCCAAAGATTTTCGAACTTACCGTGCTTACCCTTTTCCTCATTTCTTGCATCCCATTTCAGCACCACTTCTTCCAACTGGAATTTGTCTGCCTTTGCTTTTCTGTCATAGATTTTCTTAATTCTCTCTTGCAGTTTGAATTTGTTTTGGAAAACTTCTTCTCTCGTCTGCTACAAATGGATCATTTGATTTATTCTTCTCTGCATATGATCATCTTCACTGCCAGCTTCCTGTAGAAGTTTGACTACTAGAACTGCGAGATAGGTAGGAAACACTGTGTCAACTCCATAAACTAACTCAAAAGGGGACATACCAATGGATTTCTTCTGACTCACCCGATTTGCCCAAAGTGGATTGACCAACTTCTTATGCCAACTTTTCTTGTTTATTTCCAGCAACTTTTTAATGATGTTGACCAAAGATTTCTTGGAAGACTCTACCAATCCATTGCCTTGTGGATGATAAGCGGTTGAGTGTCCCAAAGTGATTTTATACTTGTCACAAAACTCAATCATATTTTTTGATTTGAAAGCTGCTGCGTTATTAGTGATTAACTTATTCGGGAAACCAAAACGAGACAAAATGTTATTCTCAAGGAATGAAATTATTACCGATTCTGTAGCTTGCCTGGTGGGAATCGCCTCAATCCATTTCATGAAATAATATGTCGCTATTAGGATCCACCTATGCTGAGCTGAAGAAGCGGGATGGATTTCGCCAATGAAATCCAAACCCCATTGCTGAAAAGGAGCACTTACCTCAATGGGCTTAAGCGGCAAAGGTTGCAATTTCTGCCTCCCTTCAAAAATCTGACATTCATTACAACTTTTTACAGTCTTATACACATCAAAAAAAAGTGTCGGCCAATAATATCCCGCTCTCAAAATTTTATTGGCCATTGTTTTCCAAAAAGGGTGACCCCCGCAATCTCCCTTGTGAAAATCCTCCATAACCTGCTTTGCTTCTTCTCCCACCAAACAATTTAACAAAACACCACCAGGATCTTTCCAATAGAGTGAATTATTCAAAACACAAAACTTAACAGCCTTCAACTTCAGAGTTCTACTTTTGTTTCTAGCCATGCCAGGCGGTGGTGACAAATTTTGGAGCACATATACAATATCTGAATACCAAGGAGAAAGCACAAAGATTTCTGATACCTAAACTGATGAACTTTCCTCATTCTCCTCGGACATAGCAGCAATGAGATTGATGTCCAAAGCATGCAAATTTGACTCAGCCATTAGCTTAGCCAGCCCTTGTCCTTTGATAAGCTTTGTAGGCTTTATCTCCACATCATACTCCAACAAGTCGACAATCCATTTGCCTCGTCTCCCTTCATGATCTGTTTGCACTAAAACATCCTTCACAACAGCATTAGGAACATAAGCAAGAATATGAGAATGCAAAATATATACGTGAAAATCCTTCAATGCTTTCACAAGAGCAAGAGCTTGCTTTTCAATTATGTTATATTTCAAGGCTGCATCTCTTATGGTACGGCTGAAAAAAGCAATTGGTTTTTCATGCCCATATCTTTTCTGCATTAATACTGCTACCATTGTATGCTCCGAGGCAAATGAAAAAAAAATAAAATCCTGAGTATAATCCGGGCTGATCAAAACAAAAGCTGAAGAAAGAATCAACTTCACTAAATTGAAAGACTTTATAGCCTCCTCAGTCCACTTTACTACGCTATCTTTCTTAAGCATGTTTGTAATCTCCCTTAGATGTTCAGCAAGATTAGGCACAAAGCGGCATAAAAAATTCATCTTACCATTAAAATATTGAATCTCCTTCTTATTTCGGGGAAGATCAATTTGTTGAATAGCTTCAACTCGAGCTAGGTCAATAAGGATGCCATCTTTTGAGATAATATGACCAAGAAGTTTGCCCTCATCCTTTTGTACACCTGAGTTTTCTGCATACTCCTCATCTTCGGTGATAAAGGTTGGCATATCATTAGGTGTAAAGAAGTGATTTTCTTCTCCTATTACATTATCTTCATCATCTGATTTCAGACCAACAAAATTCTGCTGTAAAGGAGTCTTTACCTGCTGTTGTGCTGGTGGTTCTTGTGCTCGTTGCTCTCGTTGTTTGATCCTAAATTGTGGTTGTTGCTGGCCATGGAAGTTAGGATTTCTGATCTTCGATTCAAGCTTATCAAGTGTTAATCTTTCAATCATCTTTTCCACCTTGCGAAGTACCAGATCTGAAGTAGAAGCTTCTTCCTTTATTGCGACTTTCTTTTCAGCTCTTAATCTAGCTCTCTTGTCATTCAAATTAGCTTCAACACTCATTGCAATTTTTTTCATGTCCTCCAAAGTGGCAGGATCTCTTTCTCATAATTGATAGGCCATGTTTGGATCAAAACCGTTCGGAAACTTAAGCAAAACCGACTTCCTAGATGGCCTTAAATCATCAGGAATTGCATTGTAAACCGCATTGAATCTAATACAATAGTCTTGGACTGACTCACCTATGTTGCGCTTGATCTTGGTATATTTAGAAGTGATCTGAAGAGGATCTTTATTTACTTCCCATCGATCTAGGAATTGTCTCTGAAGCTCAGCTAATGTAGCACTACTTCTAGGCTGCAAAGCCCTGAACCACCTTCTTACTTCACCTCCAAAGGTTTGCACAAACAATCTCATAGTCACATTTTCTGCATCAATCTCATGAAGATCAAAGAAGTTTTCCATTCTATCAATATGTTGTTGAGTAGTGACACTTTGAGGAGTGCCATCGAACAATGGGATATTACTTTGATAATCAGCGGGCATGGCATCCAGGTTTTGAGGCAACACAAGGGGTGCGAATCTAGCAGCCATTAATCTTGGTGGATTTATAACCAGTCTTGGAGATACAGGTGGAGTAGGCGCAGCAGATGTATGAGGTGTATGTGGTGTGGATGGAGGCGATACTACTGCAGATTTTTTATCAGGGATAGATGGTTGCAAGAGAATGGTAGGAATGAAAGGAGGCTCGGTATGAACTTGTGAATCAAAAGTAACTACTGATGGCCCCAAGTGTTTTAGATGCAGACTCTATGAACTCAGGAATATTTGTTGCCACAATGGAGTTTTGAATATTCAAGATGTAACTGTCAATGGATATATTAGCCTGTTCCATTTCAAGATATTTGATAAACTATGGATTTATGACAGTAGAACTAGTAGCACTTTTAGACTTAGTTTCAACAACGGCAAATCAAATTGTTCGTCAAACTCTAGATCTTCAAGATATTCAAAAATAGCGGGACATGAATGAGATTTGAATAGAGGAATCATAGGACTTTCTTGACGAAGGATTCTTGAAATCAGATTGGGATTCTCATACACAGGAGGTGGATCGGGATCCGGATTTGCTCTAGTATGTCTTCTGGAAGCCAGTGTGTTGGATTAATTTCAAAAATCAAAGGGAAAAAACCAACTTGTTCAGCCTAAAAAATTCTAGATTCATCACCCAAAATTATAGAATGATATGATGTATTGGGGCAATTCACAAGTCATGTGTCACGTTTACAAGCTATACCAGAGATTGACTAAATCAATGTTTATCTACTTTCGCTAATGCAAAGCAAGAGCGTTTCGAAGGCTACCTGGCATAACTTTAGGCTCTGTCTGTAGCTTATAAAACAAATAACACCAACAAGAAAACCATTTTATCCCCAGTATGGTTGCCACTATGTTATTGCCTAAATATACCTCAGGCTAAAAAAGGTAGAGTTTAGGGTAACATCAAACCACGCTCAGTCTGGTAGCTAGCCCTACCAGATCAGGAGAGGGCTCTCTCCGGGTCAATCTCAGCAAAAATAATCAAAAGAGCTTGAGATGACTTGAAATAAAAGCTAATTTTAGGCTAGGTATATAAGTGAAGGAGTTTGATTGTGTTTTTGGGGGTTTTTGTTGGAATCAAAGGGAAAGGCAGTTTTGGATCTGGGGATAAGGCCTGGTTTTTGCAGAGTTCTGATTGGGGCAAGGAAGGAAATTGTTTTGATGTTTTAGATTGAATGAATGGATGGTTCAAACTAGTGAGGAGCTAAAGAGGTAAAGTGGCTTTCAAGAATCCTCTTTAAACAGATGAAAACATGGAAAATTAAACAAAACTGAAGGCAGAGCAAATTAATCTAATTAATTCCACCTTTATAACTTGTTTGTTCAATTTAAGAAGAAAGGAGAAGGGCAATGATACACATAAAAATCAATGAACTTAAAATTACATAGAGAAACACACCATCAAAAAAATAGAGCCACAAGGATCCCAAAGAGTGCTGCAAACCCTGGTCTATTCCTTTGCCAAAAATTTAGAGATGAAATGTACAATGAAGTGCCAAGCAATCCCAAGTGTCGAACCCTGAAAATGGCTGAAGAATTACATGATATAGACAAGTATAACTCATTCTCATGCCTCTAGGGGTCAAGCTCATCATTCTAGGAGATGTTTCAACCATATCTAAACTAGGAACTGGAAAATAGGCAATGAAACAAGTTGCCTTTATATGATAGGAAACTGATTCATTCACTTACATTTCACCTTTTGGTGAGTGAATCTACTAGAATGAGTAAAAATGTGCCAAAATTACATCAAAGTCATGAAATTACATCAAGTTACATCAAGAGTTACATGAAAAGGTCAAACTAGTCAAAAGTAGGCGGAAATCTTAGCTGCTGAGTGAAAAATAGGCCAAATTTCTCTATGCGTCGCGCCTGAAATATCTATGCATAGCACAAGTTTGAGGCTGATTTTTAGAGCCTTCCCGAAGTCTGAATTGAGCATAGAATAGCTCGTTGGAAAGCCCTGCCTGTCTACTTTCCAACCCAAGTGGAATTTATAGATTTGGTTGCAATTTTCCCCTCCAAAAATCAAATTTCCCAACACTGCTTCCTGTGTGTGAAAAAGGTGGTAGAAAGGCCATTTTTAGGGTGTTTTTGACCCTTGAGGCAATCCAAAACTTGATGAAATCCTTAGGTAATCCATAGGCATGCATATATTTTGATGAAAAGTCCAGAAATGTGAAGTTTTCCTCCAGAAGAGCTGCCAATTATAAGCGCGCGCCAAGTGGCGCTACGCGTTGGGCATAAAAATTTGTGTTAAGGCTAAAAAAATAAAATTGATAAAAAGTTTCCCAAATTTCTTGAAATTTGGGCTGAATGTCCACCATAAGGTGCTATGCTGGGCCAAAGAAGCTTCGGCCAAAATTTGGAGTCTATCTTGCCTTTTGCGACGCTTTAGTGCCCTCCTTAGCATTGCCTTCAGGATCTTGATCGTTGCTTTGCAAACATGATTGCGCGCCCAATAGTGGTTCTTCATGTGCCTAGGCATGTTATTTTCCATGCTTTCCTTCTCCAACAGCTTCTCAAGATGAATGTTGACCCTCTCAAGCCAAGTCTCTCTATCATCCTCAATCTCCCACTCAATGGGTGTCATCTCGGTTGGGCTTCTTCGGGCAGCTTGCTGGTTCTCATGGATGTTTTGCAACTCCATGATCGTCTGTTGATCCTCCAAATGTTTGTTCCACTACTCCAGATAGTTTATGATCCATTGAGCTCTCTGCAATTTATCGGTCAATGTGTCGATCTCAGCTTTCTGCTCCTGAATGATCCCTCTCAACTTTTAGCTTGAAGAGCTCAAATCCTCATCAATCAAAATGAAATCAGTATCCTGGCCTCCTGAAGGGCCCTCATCCTGCATAGGCCTCTTACCTCTATCCTGTACCTGTACCTACGCTACTGATGACGGCAACGAGACCTCTTCCACCCCAGGTGGATATAGTACTCGTCGGGCTGCTGCAAATAGTCCTCTCGTGCCTCTCTGATAAGTAACAAACACTGGCACACTGATAGGGTCTGTCTCGGGACCTTCAGGCTGATGTAAAGGTTCACCTGGCTCATGAAAAATCTTTGGAGGAGGCTGAGGGGCTGTGAAGAAGTCATGGGAAATGAAATCCTCCCATGCAATACCCTGCAATCCAAGCTGATGTACAACAACAATCTTGATGAGTGCATAGTGATAAATACTGTTGTATTGCTGCTCGGGAGTTTTCTTCTGCACAAGAGTGGTCATTCTCTCAATTTTCCGGCACATGAAATAAGTTATGTTCATCATCCTCACTCTTGTGAAATGCATCAACAACCTGATGTGGTGTGCATAGAGGCGTGAAAAATGACCCTCACAACTGAAGTATCTGATAATGAGTCTCATCAGAGGCGCATAGGATTCCTTTAGGAACCGGAATGGGAATACCCTACTGAGCTGTCTCATATAGCTAGGCTTGATGTATGGTTCATAATGCACTCTGTCCACCTACTGTCTTTTTTTCCAATGTTCACCTACATTCGGTATTCCGATTGCTTGAGAAATGGTTTTCGGTGTCAACGTGAAATTTACACTAGCAAGAGTTACCTGACCATCATGAAAATGTAATACAAACAACCGAGCCAACTCCTGATGATGTTGAATCTGAGCAATCATCTCACAGTACTGATAGCATGAATGCTCTCGAAAACATGCCATGGCAAGTGGGCAGGCCTGAAATTGAGTCAATGAGGTGGGCTCTTCTCTCACATTTTTCCCACCTTTACGAGGCCTTCTCGGTGCACATAGCTCAGTGGTAGAATCACTATCTCTGTCATATGATGTATTAGTGTCTATCTCCATAATTTCCATGCAAGGTGTACGTTGGCTTGAATGAGATGAGGAATGAGAATTTGGTTGTTTTTTGTTTTAATGCCAAATAAATGTCAAAGGGGAGGGACTGTGGGAAAAATAGGACAGTGGGAACACTGAAGTCTTGTCAAGTGGTATTTTTCCTTTTGAAAGCTTTTGATTTGAAAAAATTGGGGATAAGGGACATCCACTGAATTCTTAGGATTCTTGGGGTTTTGGGAATTTCTTACAAATGAAATGGGAAGGGGAAAATGATGGGAAATGACTTGGGATATAAGGGAATAGGGAAGGGACTATAATGATAGTATTAACAGTGATGGGAAAGGAACCACAGGTGGGGAATGGAGTTGGAGTACTTGACACCAAAATCACTTTTAAAACACCAATTATAAAACCCTAAGGAGAAATTTTTAACAAGAGGATAGGGTTTGAATTTTGACATCACAAATTCTCATAATCCACTTCAATCAACACCAAACATGTTAATGGAAATTTCATAAACTTACTTGGAGTGAGAAGGACCGAGTTTATTTGAAATTTTGTGGAGCAATGATAAAAAAATTTGTTGTCAGCTCTATGTGCCGTGACCAGCAAGTGCGCCATGACCTTCACTTAGTGCGCCGCACAGGTAAACTCATCCACAGTCTCGGCTTTCAAAAACTATTTCGCTCTTCCACGATTTGACTCAGCTTCACTCTTGTCTTTGGAATACAAATGGATTTTTTAAATACCAAAAATATCTTATATATCATGGACTTTGATTTTTGATTTAGAAAACCCACTTTCTAATGTTGCAGATTTTGGCACTTTGCACTTTTTAAAATAAACTCTGTTTTTTTTTTTTTTCCTTTGATTTTTTGAACTGATGATGAATCTCTTGTCTATTTTTTGCAGGGATAGCTGGCATGGGATTTTGGAAAAGGCAACCAGGGCTGCGCTTGAAGAAATTTACAACTAAAAAACTTTGAAAATTACATTACATTTATTACAAAGGATGAAATTGACTATTTTTCTTCAAAACAGAGTTTTGAAGAAGAATCATTATCAAGCATTATGACGATGAAATTTTTGCAATGAAAACTTATTTTGAACCTCCCTCATGTGCCTGCTGACATTATTAGACATTCTGAAGACTAAATTAAAGAAACCATAGACCTAATGAGACTAAAAACCCTAAAATGACTCTTTGGCGAATAGTAGGCCAAACATGACTTTAAATGACATTAAAATTGATTTTGATGAACAGAAACAGACCAGCAGGTACACAACATGAGGGACATGAGTGAAAAGACCCTTTCATTAGATGATCCATGCTCCTAATGTAATGCAGATGACTGAACTGAATGAGACACCTAAAATGAAATGCAACAAGAGATTTTGATCTCCGACGAAGGGATGAAGATACCGACTCTAACACCTTGCTCAACAGCGTATGGAACTTCTAGAAAGGTGCACAAGCATAGAGGCTACCCAAGGGAATTTGTAAAATGAATTGGAGAGCAAGACTGAACTTATAAAAAATTTGTATGCCAAACATAAAATGGAGAGATAGGTAAACAAGGAAAAGATATCTTTCACTCACTTTGAAGTCCACGAGCTTGCTGCATTTGTTCGTAATTCTACAGAGCATTATGAAGCAATCAACCACAACTTGTAGTAGCTCAAGGTCTTGCAGCAATCTTTATGGCCTTCATATAGGCACCGAGTTCTTTGTAGTTACTATGGCCATGTTTCTGCTTTGTTATGCACAGTGCATCAGCAAGCGAATACAAGTGTGAAATCTCGAAGGCCTTCAAGATTGCGGGTTTTATAAATGAGATTTCATGTTTGCGGTTTTGAATATGTTTTAATGCTTTGGGAATTTTGACATTAGACTCAATTGAAAATTATTCTATAAAAAAAATTCATGAAGAACAACGCAGCTTTTAGAGGGTTCAATCAGCGTCATTATCATGGAATATGGAGGCCGAGGACCACAACTCTGCCTTTCATAAAAAAAAAATTGTGATTTCATTATTGTTTGCTTTATGCATTGCAGAAGGAGTGAGAAATTTTTCCACATGACTGTTTGGACTCTGCACGTGGATTCATTTTATTTCACGTTGTTGACAACCTTCAACGAACATGAACGCTTAGTGCTACGTCCCTTGGAATTGAGACTCGGCTTCGTCCACCTGTAGTTACAATGCACACAACTCTGCACTAGCAGAAACTATGCAAACGTGAAAAATAAAAACTAGATCTAAACATGTCCACCTCGTACAAACTGTCAATGGATGAGTAGATCAGCTTTCATTTGAATGCAGCTTTGCTTAGTACGGAATTCTTATTCCAGCTAGTTACTTCATTACAAACATTTAGAAAAATGTTTTGTACTGCAATCTCCAATCTATTTTTGATACGATGAAACAAATCAACCAGCAGTATCCATTCATTGGTCATTTGGAAGAAAGTTTCCACCATAAAATATTGTACAATTTACCAGCAAAAATTGATGAAACAAAAATTGAAGAAATAGCTTACATCTCTATCGATGGGTTTCGGCCCTTATGTAGATGTTTCTGCTTCAAATATTTAATGAAACTTAGTCACAGTTCCAAATGAAATCACGTCCTTTTAATCAAATTCTAGATTAGGCGATTTCGGCCTCAAGCCTTCTGCAGATTCCTTTCACTTCGCTCTCCAACAGGGTTGTCACTTCTATGCATATCCTATATGTCACAATCATGATTTGAGGTTGGAAAGATGCATAGAGGCTCCCATGCAGTGCGTATCCAATCTGCACCAAAAACAACACACTACACTCATACCGATGATGCTCGACTCTCTCCACCGGCTCCACGCACAAGTGAGTCAAACAGTGGATTGATTATGTATCTAGAAGCTCAACGTTGCAGCCGAATCCCAACAAGGTCGTGCAACTTTTTAGATTTGGGTCTTTAAACCATGTAGCTCTGATACCACATGTAGAAAAAAGAAATTAACTCAGAAACATTACAGAAAACACACAAAAAAGCCAAACAAAAAATATTGGCAGAAACGAGGCTTCAGCTTCATGTATTCTCATCATTCTCTCGTATTAAAAGAATTTAGTGTTACAATTTAAATTGATGAGAGACAATGTCTTAAGATAGTCTATGCTATCTTAGACTCCTTTGGTTGTGATAATTTCTCACCAAACACCCACCAAGATAGGAGTTACTAAACAAACTCCAATATTTGAGGAACAACCCAAGAGTTAGGCACATATTCCTAACTTGGAATAATTAATTAATTAATTTATGTTTGGATTTATTATTGTTTTGTGAGAGAGGCTAACAAATGATTTTGAACAAGCACTGCAGACATTGGAAAAAGTGTTGGAATGATGTATTGCCACCAGGTTATGTTTGAGTAATGAAAAGTGTCACATGATGATGACGAAAGGTGTAATCCTAGGACACTATATCTTCACAGCTGGAATATATGTAGATCCAGCAAATATAGAGGTAATTATCTTACTATCCACACCATGTACTTAGATGGAGGTACGTATTTTCCTCAGATATGCAAGATATTATCCTAGGTTCATAAATAATTTTTCACCAATTGTTGTGCCTTTGTATGCTTTAACTGGAAAAGTTGAATTTAAATGGTCTGATAAGTGTGACACTACTTTTACAGATTTAAAGAAATTAGTCTCGACTGCTCCAGTATTGTGTCGAACAAATTGGGAAATACCATTTAATATTTCATCATGTGCATCTGACACAGTTATAGGAGTTGTTCTTGGTCAAGAAGAAGATAAAAATCCCTACACTATTTATTATATTAGCAAAAATCTCACCCCTGCTGAGTTAAATTATAGAGAATTTGATATCACTATTAAATACCATATAGGAAAGGAGAACCCAGTCGCAGATTTTCTGTCACGGGTCCCAAAGATAAATGATCTGCTAGCAGTGAAGGACTAGTTTTCTGATGAAAACCTGTTTGATGTAGCAATGAAAGAATTTTGGTATGCGGATGTGGAAAATTATCTCGTTGTAGGAAAACTGTCCAGACATTTAACAACAAAAGAAAGGAAGTTAATCGTCCAATGCAACGCCCGCTTTTATTGGATTGGTGGGTATCTCTTCCACACAGAAGTTGATATGCATATACGCAAATGCATCCGCAAAGATGAAATTTTTGACATCCTAAGGGCCTGCCACGATGAACCTTGTGCTAGAAACTTCGCAGATCAAAGAACTGGGCACAAAGTATTAAAAATGGGCTATTATTAGCCCACTATTTTTAAGGATGCTAAGAAATATGTGTAGGCCTATGATAACTGCCAGATAATGGGTCGTCCCGGTCAATCTGATGTAATGCCCTTACAACCACAATTGGTGGTAGAAACTTTTGAAAGGTGGGCATTGGATTTATTTGATCCATTTAATCGACCCTAAAACCAGAAATGTTACATACTGGTTGCCACAAATTATGTAACAAAATGGGTCGAAACAATAGCATTACCAAGAGCTACAGAGGAAACTATTATCAATTTTCTTTTCGATATCTTTGTGTGGTATGGCTTACCCAGGGAAGTGATAATAGACTGGGGGGCCCAATTTGTAGGACATAAGTTTACAACCACTCTATGGAACCACCACATCAGGCATAGGACCACTTCTCCATATCACCCGTGGGTGAACAAGCAGGTCGAAAGTACCAATAAATTCATTGAAGAAATTATGACTAAAATGGTCTCGACATATCAACGGGATTGGGCTACTAGACCGCCAGAGGCCCTGTATGCTTAGCACACAACTTGGTGTAATACTACTGGATATTCTCTGTACCAAATGGTATTCCTCAAAGAACCAATTTTTCTCATCAAATTTGAAATAAAGACTCTCAGAACATCACAAAAAGTGGGACTAGAATTTACAGAGGTTCAAATTAAAATACATCAACAAATAAATGAATTAAATGAGGCCCAATTACTTTCTTTACAACATACCGCAATCGTTCAACAACAACGGGCTAAGTGGAATGATAGGCTTATGAAGAAGAAAACGTTTTAGGAAGGATATTTGACACTCCTCTACGACTCCATATTTCAAGACTTCCCAGGTAAATTGTAGACAAGGTGGCTCAACCCATATGAAATTCAAGAAGTACATAACAATGGCACTCTCACTTTGACCACCATATATGGGTATAGATCTTCCTTCCGAGTAAACGAACATCGGGTACGTATTTATCATAAACCACTCACAAAGGAGTCTTTCTGCCAGCAGGTATGTGACGACCCCACCATGCAAATTTTAGGTGCAGGGAGCAATAACCTAGCAGCTCTACCTTCATAAAAGTCTGTTATTTTTATTTTTTTAAATAATGTATATCTTGTCTTGCATTTGATTGTGATTACATCATTGTACACAAATGAAATATTTTGGTTCTTTTTTCAACTCACTGAACATTTTTTGTTCAGTTGATTGAACAACTGATTTTCTTTTTGTGTGTTTTTGTTGTTCAATCGATTTAACAGCTACTGTTCAATCGACAGAATAGCTGTTGTTCGGTCAAAAGAACAACAAATTTTCCTTTTTTGTGTTTTTTTTGTTCAGTTGATTGAACAACTATTGTTTAATCGATTGGACAACCGTTTTTCAGACAAAAGAACAACAAATTTTATTTTGGTGTGTTTTGTTGTTCAAACAATTGAATAATTGTTGTTCAATCGATTGAACAATTGATGTTCAGAAAAAAGAACAACATATTTTATTTTGGTGTGTTTTACTATTCAATCGATTGAACAATTGTTGTTCAATCAACTAAACAGCCATTGTTTGGTCAAAAGAACAACGGATTTTATTTTTGAGTGTTTTTGTTGTTCAATCGATTGAACAGTTGTTGTTTAATCAACTAAACAATCATTTTTCGGTCAAGAGAACAACAAATTTTATTTTTTGGGTGTTTTGGTTGTTCAATCGATTGAACAATTGTTGTTCAATCGATTGAATAGTTTTTGTTCGGTCAAATGAACAACCACATTTTGTAATAAGTAGCTTCCTGAATGAATTTTTGCCAATTTTATTCTTTTTCTCATACATTTTTTCATGGGAAACATCTTGGGGATAAGTAATATTCATCTAAGAAGGAGAAAAAAAGTGATATTAATAAAAATTATGATCATTTTTACCTTTGATGGGTATCTTTATTTCCAGATATTGATATGATTCAAACTATGTAATGGCTTGTTGGATATCTTCTCTTAAGGGATATTATAAAAAATTTCATTATCTTAACACCATGTTGGTTTATCTTTTCACACTATCAATGGCTGATCTTCTATGGTAGGGTGACTTAGGAATAAGTGTATAACTTTTATTGGCATTTCTTTTCACTCCTCACACCATCCCTAACTCTTAAGGAGTTAATAAGCCTCCCTCTAGTTATGTTTCAAAAATATACAAATATGAAAATAATATGAAAATATTTTAGAAGAGGATAGGGGGTCTCATCATGATCCAACCTACCATGATCATAAGGAGATAACAAGTAACATTCCCATTATGGCCACCACACTAGGGTAATGACCTTCTAGCCAGAAAAATGCCTGAAGGACCAGAGGTCTCATCACGAGCCGACCTGATTACTTTGTTAAAACCTAGTGAATGGCACTGTTTTATCTAGTTACCATGCTAGCACAGTGGTCTCTCTACGAGAATAACTAAATTATCTAAATACTAAATAGAGGATTTTGGCTCATTTTTCGGTTAAAAAGCAACCCTATCGAGGCTATGGATGCCTACTGGCAGTTGTGGCTCTGCTTTTGGTATTGGATTTTCATGTTAAACAACAAATAATTTTATATCCACTTATTTTTACCAACCCATTCCCAGAGGAGAATTTATCATTTGAATAGTGACATCTTTATAAAAACCAGTATGCATGGTAAAACTACATTTGAATTAACTTAATTATGTCTGATCACTTAATTCCAGCAGTTGTTACCACTCTCTACATATCATGTCCTATCACAATTTCCCATTAAAGAAAAAATATTTTTCATAATAATTATTCCTCTTTTTTTCCTTTCTAATCATTTCCTCACCATCCTCATGATTGAGTTGATTTGATTGATTTATGTCGCAATGTACGTTACTCTAGTTATTATTTTGATGCATTAATGATCCTCAACGTCTTTCTCTTTTTCTGTAGTCTAAGGGTGCGGACACCCTTCTCTCATTGGAGGGGGAAAAGGTGTACATAGGTATACATGATAAGCAAGCATGCAGACTAATAATCAAAGTCCGTCGAAACCTAATGATTTGACAAAAAAATATAATGGCATTTATACCTCTTTAACAGTTGCAAATTATTTCCATGCAGTATTTGTGTTGTTCTAAATTTATGAAGTTGTAAGTAGTGCATGCAGAAGTAAAATTTAGCCTCCGAGACACAACAGTCATGGGTGGAAGACCTATTCACAACGAGCCCACAATACTCAATATTACAGAATAGGCTCGTGCTATACTACAGAATGTTGGTTGGCTCTCGGATTTGGAAAAATTACAGGGATTCCACAATGAGATAGCACTAGAATTTCTGCAGAACCTGTAGGATGGACACACAGTTGTGAAAGGCATAGACATAACAGCATCAGAAACTGTAAAAGTTGAGGTCTCTGGACTTCCAGTAGAAGGGACAAAGTGGATTGATAAGCACATTCTGTTACATGAAGGAGTTGCAGTATTCCAAGATCTAGACGAGAATTTGGTATGCAAAGGAAAAGGGATTCACCCTACGACTTTGAAGAACCATGGTAGGAACTGGTAATCATCGTTCATAAGTATATTACATGCAACGGAAGCTAAGACATGGTAAAACCCTAGAAACTCAAACTTCTAGCCATACTCAAGCATAAAATTTCAATTAATTTTCCATTTTTCTTGAATTCTTTGTTGCATGACATATCTAGTCAGGCTAGGAGGGCTAAAAATCCACACGCAGTTATCAGCCATCATGGTCTAATAAATTTAATTGTCACTCATGGATTAACTGAGCATCAATTAACTTGGGATAACTTTGTAAACCCTGTCCTAACCCCATTATCAGAAAACCCAGGCAATATAGAAATTAACCATCCAAGAAGGGAAATGTTAATTCCAAGGAAAGCCAGAGGAAAAAGGAACCATCCCTTGACCTTGGGTTCGGTGAAACGAAGAAGTTCTGAGCGGTTAATTTCATGGAAAAACACTTCAACCATAGCCAAAGAGGCAGGACCATCTCATACACCTCCTCTAAACACAGAAGAAGGAATTCTACAGGGATATGAGGAGGAATTGGCCAGAGTGCTGGAAAGTATGATAATTATGGGAAAAAAGGGCTAACGTCCATTGTTTTTATGTGCAGGATATCTAAACTGATTAACCATTGTTCAGACGATTAAACAACACCAGCCAAGAAAAGGAAAACGATCTCATTTCTGTTTATACAAACCAATGACACATGAGCATAATTTTGTTTATTCTATAGCGCAAACTATTAGACAACTATGAAATCCTCAGGATCCCCCAATCATGAGGATTCGCCTTTATCCATTCTGTTTTTCTGTAAAGATATAAAATATAAATAGATGGAATAGAACGGAAGTTGATCAATTTTATATTGTAATTATATTTTTCTTACATTTCTTCAGAAGAGAAGCTTTCGTGCTCAGCGATGTTGTATCTTGACTTAATGAAAGAGATATTGGATTTTCCATAATCGTATTCTGAAGATCATCTTGCAGAGAGTTCTAGAGGCTTTGGGCCCAGGCACTTGGAGCTCTACTATTGTCTTGTGTTATGTTCGTATTTCCCTATTTTTCAATTAATCATTTCTATGTTTTAGAGAATTTATAATTCATTCGAATTTCATCAGCATCGAGTGGTTTGAATTTTATTGATTTAGTGTCTCAATTGCTTTCATTTTCCTCATAGTTTTATTTCTCACATTTTCTTGAATAATTCAATTTTTGTTCATTTCGAGTGATCTTGTTTTTTGGTCAGTCATTGAGAATTTAAATTGTAAAACGGGACTGTGTTACTTGTTGTTTAGTTACTGTAGTATTCCCTGCATGATTAATAGATTGTTGTAGATGTTAGTCTATAATTATGGTTCATTGTGAATTCCTTTAATCTTTTCATTTCCATATTCTTCCATAGAATAGGTCAGAGTTAAGTTGATTTAACTAGTTGAGTTGTTTAATGATTGCTTTCAAAAATATTTCTTTGATTTAACTTCAAGAATTAGATTTTACTTCTGCAATGATTTTGATTTGATAACCTCTATTTTCACTTGCATAAAGTGTACTAAACACTCTTGAAATTAAAATAATTACCCTGGTTTGATGATTAATGTAGGCATTAGGATTGTTTTTAAATAGACATCTTAGTGAGCCCGTTAGCGCTCGAATCTACCTTAGGCTGAAATAAGGTAAAACTCAAGGCAACATCAAACCACGCTCAGCCTCGTAGCTAGCCCTACGAGGACAGGAGAGGGCTCTCTCCGGGTCTATCTTGGCAAAAGGTCTTCAAAGGGGCCGAGATGAATTTAAAATGGGAACTTATTTTAGGCTATTAAATAGATAGGAAGGTTTGATTTAAATTTTTGGGTTTTTGTTGGAAAAATGGGAAAAACCATTTTGGGCTCGGGGATGAGGCCAGATCTTTGCAGAATTCGAGTTGGGGCAAGGTAGGCAGTAGTCTTGATGCCTTTTTATTATGTGTATGGATGGATCAGAATTACAAGGAGCTGAAGAGGGCAAGGGAGAACAAGGATCCTCTCCAAACTGGCGAAAACATATAAAACTAAACAAATTTAAAGGCAGAGCACTGGAATCAATGGATTCTACCTCATTTACTCATTCATTTAGTTTCAGAAGCAAAAGAATGGAATGGCATACATTAAACATTAAAGAACTTACAAATAACTGAGAGAACACACCATCAAAACTGAAATCCACAAGAATCCCAACAGGTGCTGCAAAACCTCTGATCTTTCCTTAGCCAAAATGTAGAAAATATGTACAATAGTGTGCCAAAATTTTCCCAAGAGTCCAACCCTGAAAGTGTCTCAGAAAATACAATAAATAGACAAGTCTAACCCCTTCCCATGCCTCTAGGGGTCGAGCTCATGCTTCTAGGAGCAGTTTGAACCAATTCTAAACAAGGAGCTAAAATCTAGGCAGCCAAACAACTTGCCTCTATAAGCTAGGAAACTGATCCATTCACTTGATTTTCACTTTTTTGTGAATGAATAATCTAGAACAAGTAAATAAGTGCCAAAGTTACATAATGTACATCAAATTACATCAATAAAAACCAAAAATTACGTCAAGAGATGAAACTAGTCACAACTGGCCGAATTCCTGAGCTGGAAGGTGAAAATTTGGTCAAAATCCTTTATGCACCGCGCTCCAAAGCTCTATGCGCCGCACTACTTTGAGCCTACTTTTGGGGCACTTCCTGGAGTCCAAATTGAGCTCATGATAGCTCGTTGGAAAGCCCTGGATGTTGGCTATCCAACCCAAGTGGAATTTTTCAATTTGGAGCTCATTTTCCCCTCCAAAACTTCAATCTCCCAAGAGTACTTCCTGCTGGTGCAAAAGGTGGCAGAAAGGTGATTTTCATGGTGTTTTTGGCCCTTTTGATCATCCAGAACTTGATGAAATCTCTCGGCCATTCCTGAGCATGCATAAATTTCCATAAAAAAACCCAAAAATATCAAGTTTTCCTCCTGAAGATGTTCCAAACGTAAGCGCGCGTCGGGTAGCGCGACGCGTAGAGCAGAAAAACTTGTTTTGTGACCAAAATTTTCAAAAATGACAAAAACTTCTCCAAATTTGCTGAAATTCGGAGCGAAGATCCCCTATCATGCTTCATGATCAGCCAACGAAGCCTTGGCCAAAATCCGGAGTGGATCAGGCCTCTTTCGCCGTTTCAGTGCTCTGCTCAACCTTCTCTTCAGGATCTTCATTTTTGCTCTACAAACGTGCACGTGGGCCCAATAATGATTCTTCATATGTCTAAGCATGTATTTGTCTCTATTGGCCTTCTCCAAGAGCTTCTCCAGATGAATGTTAACATGCATAAGGTTGGTCTCTCGCTCAATTGGTGTCATGTCACCTGGTCTCTTCCGGGCCAATTGTCGATCTTCACGGATTCGCCGCAACTCTACAAGTGTGTGTTGATCCTCTAGTTGTTTGTTCCGCTGCTCCAGGTACTTTATCACCCACTGTGCTCTCTGCAAATTCTCTGTCAAAGTACCAGTCTCAGCTTTCTGCTCCTGGATGACTTCCCTCAGTTTTGATCTAGGAGAGCTCGCATCAACATCGATGAGTATAAAATCAGTGTCTCGGCCTTCTGAAGGGCCCTCATCGTGCATAGGCCTCTTGCCTCTGTCCTGAACCTGTACCTGTGCTGATGTCGAAGGCGAGACCCCTTCCACCCCATGTGGAGATAGTACTCGCGCTGCTGATGAAGTCAACGAGACCCCTTCCACCCCGGGTGGAGATAGTACTCGTCGTGTAGCTGCAAATAAGGCTCTGTGGCCTCGCTGATATGTCACATAAACTGGAGCGTTGATATGCTCAGTCTCAGGAATATCAAACTGGTGTGAAGGCTCTCCCTCATCATGAACTACCTCGGGAGGCGGCTGTGGCGCTACAAAGAAGTCACGGGAGATGAACTCCTCCCAAGCAATGCCCTGCTGTGCGAGCTGATGTACCACCATGATTTTGATCAACGCGTAATGATATATGCTGTTATGCTGCTGTGCTGGGGTCTTCTTCTATACAATAAATGTCATCCGCTCTATGTTACGGTACATGAAGTATGGAATGCTCATCAACCGCACTCTCGTGAAGTGCATCAACAGCCGGATGTGATATGCATACAAGCGTGAAAAGCGCCCTTCACAACTGAAATAACGAATGATGAGTTTCATCAATGGTGCATACTCATCCTTCAGAAATCGGAATGGAAATACCCTGCTCAGCTGCCTCTTATATCCAGGTCTAATATATGGCTCATAATAGGCTCTATCCAACTACTGCCGCTTATTCCACTCTTCCCCGATGTTTGGTATCCCAGTCGCCTCTGAAATGGTCTCTGGTGACAAAGTAAAATCCACCCCAGCAAGGTTTACACGACCGTTATGCAAATTTAAGACAAATAGGCGAGCTAACTCATGATGATGCTAAGTTATGGAAATCATCTCACAATAATGGAAACATGACTGACGCTGAAAACAATCCATTGCAAGCGGGCAAGCCTGCAGTTGGGTCAAAGAAGTGGGCTCCTCCCTGACATGCCTGCCACTTTTGCCACTTTTGTGAGACCTCCTTGGCACATTAACCTCTGTAGATGAATCACTGTCCTGCTCATACCCCTGCTCATAAGGTGAATCTGTCTCTGACATGGCGCTAAAATCAAGATGTTTGACAAATATATGCTGATATAGGTATGGTGAAAACAAGAGTTAGGTGTATGTCTAAAATGATGAAATGGTGTTTTTCCTTTCAAAATCAAATATTCCAACTGTTTCAAGCATGAAATGAGGAACTGTGGGAGGTATAAACAGTGGCCTAAAGGACTATCAAATGGCTTTGGAAAAGACAAACAATTTACTCACTGCTTTGGAACATGTTGGGATTACACACCTTTACAAATGGTATGGGAAAGAGTGACAGTAATAGGACTTGCACTGTGATATATATAAGAGTTATTCAAATGGAAAAGTACAGTCAAAGACAAGAGAACAACCATTGATCCTTATGAAAACTTGAAATTTTATCAATGGCAGGGAAAGAGGTAACAAGTAGGGTTTGGAATTTCACATGGGGATCAAAAGTATAAAGGGATATGGGAACAATGAATATGGGACTGTGGCTGTGGGACTGTGGTAAATCTAACAGTGACAATAATGACATTCCATAACAAGAGCATATATGTTATTGAAACAAGTTTGAAACACCAACTTCCACGTTTTGAAAGACTTCCCTTTAAACCCTTGGAGAAATTTTGGATGTAAACATGGGGTTTAAACTTTTGACAATTCAAACATTTGTTTTCTCCACCTTTAAACCACCACAGCGTATCCAAAAAACATTTGGCAGGCGTGGATAACTTACTTGAAGCTGTGATATTATTTGAATTTGAAAAATTTTAGAGTTTGGGTGAATTTTCAAGCTTGATGGCTCAATGCGCCGCGCGCACTCCCAGTGCGCCGCGCTGGTTTGGTGAGCTGCGCCCACACAAAAATACACTGAAAAACTTCGCTCCGCACCGCGTGCTCCTTTGGTATGCCCCGCGCCCTAACTTCCAAATACGCTCACGCCCTTCAACCGCCGCCTTGCTCTCTCCAACTCAATTTTCGACTTTGATGTGAAGATTTATGAATGTAATTTGGTTCAAATGATTTATATAGCTTGGAAAAATATCTTACAAGAGTTGGATTTGATTTTTCTTTCTCCAAAAACCCAATTTGTAATGTTTTGTAATTTTGGCACTTTATCATTTAATGAAACTCTGTCCTTTGGCTTTTTTCACTAAATTTATGAGTTTGAACTGATGAAATGAGTTGATTTTTGCAGGGACGTTGGCATTTGGACTTCGGAAAACATCAGAGGTTGCATTTGAAATTTTTATGTATGGAAAAAATACATGATTATTACAAAAATGAATTCGATTACCTCTGTTCAAAACAAAGTTTTGAACAAGAAATGTCCTCAAATGTGTTTGATGATGAAAATTTGAACTAAGAACCTTTTCGAAAACCATCCTCATGTAATTCGCCAGTATTTATTAAATATATCAAACGACCGAACCCTAAACTCTAAAACTAAAAGACTCTTGTTGACCAAAATAATCATTTATGACCATGAATGACGCGAACCGAACTTTGGTGAATTTGACTACGAAGGACCGACAAGACTGACTTAACATTGGATCCAAATGGGGATGGCAAACTCGGCACTGGGAGGTGCCAAGAACAATGTATATTTGGGAGAGCGCATTGTGCCTACATCCATTGGGCTATGGAGTTCATTATTTGACAAATCGACACGACTCTTGACTCAATCTTTAAACCGAAACTCGGACTCAAACTCGACTCAATCTCAAGACTCAAAATGATCGATCAATGAATCAAAAAACTTCAAACCAAAGCCGAATTGAACCGGAACAAAAACGTTGCCTTTTGGCTGCTCTACAGGAGGCCCTACTTCGCTACAAGAGTGACCATGGATCAAGTAACGCTGTAATGCCAGATCAACCAATCAAGTAACTGTGACAAGGATGCTGCTTGAGTGTGCTTCAACCAAGACACAGATGCAATTGCTGGCAGCCATACATGCACATAATGAGTCTGGTTATGTAAAAGACAATTTGATCTATCATTCAAACTGAAAAAAAAATTTCCATGTACGTTGCAATAGGATCTCAAAAGCCAGACTCTGTTTGCTGCCCCAACTCCGCAATACATACTTCTAGCTGCACACTGTCAATGCAAACATCCACGGGCAGCTCTATTGTTTCTTGTTTTGAAGGAGGGAGAGTTTCCAAGAACTTTTTGGGATCTCGGAATTCATATGATTGGATCTGATCGTTTAAATACTGAATCTCCTTCTCAACTCTTTCAACAAGTAACTCACAGAAACCAGTTTTAGCTTGAAGAGGAAACTTCAAAGATTTCAAACATTGAAGCACGACAAAGAAAAATTCTTCATTAATTTCAAAATCCACTAACTGATCTCTAACTTCTTTTAAAGCTTCACAAAATGCAGGGTCTGCCTCATACCCTACCATTGCATGAATGGATCAGCGAGCACTGGAATCTCTGGATCGAGTTGGAGTCGCCAGGTGAATGTTTCAGCCTTCATATGTCTAATCGTTGTCCACCATCAACAATCAGATCTGAACTTGATTAGAGTAATCGGGAAAAATTATAAGTTAAGTGTTACGACATAAGTTGGGATCGAGGATCGACCGAAGTAGCATTTATCTACTATGCGTCATAGAGCAAGAGCACTTTCAAGGCTACCCGGCGTGACTTCGTGCTCCGTCGATAGCTATAAATCAAAAAACACTAACCAACAATCTAATTTCTCCCCAGTATGGTCGCCACTATGTTAGTGCTCAAATCTACCTTAGGCTAAAATAAGGTAAAACTCAAGGCAACATCAAACCACGCTCAGCCTCGTAGCTAGCCCTACGAGGACAGGAGAGGGCTCTCTCCGGGTCTATCTCGGCAAAAGGTCTTCAAAAGGGGCTAAGATGACTTATAATGGATACTGATTTTAGGCTAGTAAATAGATAGGAAGGTTTGATTTAAATTTTTTGGGTTTTTGTTGAAAAAATGGGAAAAACAATTTTGGGCTCGGGGATGAGGCCAGATCTTTGCAGAATTCGAGTTGGGGCAAGGTAGGCAGTAGTCTTGATGCTTTTGATTATGTGTATGGATGGATCAGAATGAAAAGGAGCTGAAGAGGGCAAGGGAGAACAAGGATCCTCTCCAAACTGGCGAAAACATATAAAACTAAACAAATTTAAAGGCAGAGCACTGGAATCAATGAATTCTACCTCATTTACTCATTCATTTAGTTTCAGAAGCAAAAGAAGGGATGGCATACATTAAACATGAAAGAAATTACAAAAAAAACTGAGAGAAAACACCATCAAGAACTGAAAGCCACAAGAATCCCAATAGGTGCTGCAAAACCTCTGATCTTTCCTTAGCCAAAAATGCAGAAAATATGTACAATAGTGTGCCAAACTTTTCCCAAGAGTCCAACCCTGAAAGTGTCTCAGAAAATACAATAAATAGACAAGTCTAACCCCTTCCCATGCCTCTAGGGGTCGATCTCATGCTTCTAGGAGCATTTTGAACCAATTCTAAACAAAGAGCTAAAATCTAGGCAGCCAAACAACTTGCCTCTATAAGCTAGGAAACTGATCCATTCACTTGATTTTCACTTTTTTGTGAATGAATCATCTAGAACAAGTAAATAAGTGCCAAAGTTACATCATGTACATCAAATTACATCAATAAAAACCAAAAATTACATCAAGAGGTGAAACTAGTCCAAACTGGCCGAATTTCTGAGCTGGAAGGTGAAAAACATGCCAAAAACCTCTATGCGCCGCGCTCCAAAGCTCTATGCGTTGCGCTACTTTAATCCTATTTTTGGGGCACTTCCCGGAGTCAAAATTGAGCTCATGATAGCTCGTTGGAAAGCCCTGGATGTTGGCTATCCAACCCAAGTGGAATTTTTCAATTTGGAGTTCATGTTCCCCTCCAAAACTTCATTCTCCCAGAAGTACTTCCTGCTAGTGCAAAAGGTGGCAGAAAGGTGGTTTTCATGGTGTTTTTGGCCCTTTTGATCATCCAGAACTTGATGAAATGCTTTAGCCATTCCCAAAAATGCATAATTTACCATGAAAAATCCAAAAATACAAATTTTTCCTCCAGAAAGTGTCCCAATCATAAGCACGCGTCGGGTGGCGCGACGAGTAGAGCAGAAAAACCTGTTTTGTGACCAAAATTTTTAAAAATGAAAAAAAATTCTCCAAATTTGTTGAAATTTGGAGCGAAGATCCCCTATCATGCCTCATGCTTAGCCAACAAAGCCTCGGCCAAAATCCAGAGTGGATCAGGCCTCTTTCGCCGTTTCAGAGCTCTGCTCAACCTTCTCTTCAGGATCTTCATTTTTGCTCTACAAACGTGCATGCGGGCCCAATAATGATTATTCATATGACGGAGAATGTATTTGTCTCTATTGGCCTTCTCCAAGAGCTTCTCCAGATGAATGTTAACATGCATAAGGTTGGTCTCTCGCTCAATTGGTGTCATGTCACCTGGTCTCTTCCGGGCCAATTGTCGATCTTCACGGATTTGCCGCAGCTCTACAAGTGTGTGCTGATCCTCCAGCTATTTATTACGCTGCTCCAGGTACTTTATCACCCACTTTTCTCTCTGAAAATTCTCTGTCAAAGTACCAATCTCAGCTTTCTGCTCCTGGATGACTTCCCTCAGTTTTGAGCTAGGAGAGCTCGCATCAACATCGATGAGTATAAAATCAGTGTCTCGGCCTCCCGAAGGGCCCTCATCGTGCATAGGCCTCTTGCCTCTGTCCTAAACCTGTACCTGTGCTGATGTCGAAGGCGAGATCCCTTCCACCCCATGTGGAGATAGTACTCGCGCTGCTGATGAAGTCAACGAGACCCCTTCCACCCCGGGTGGAGATAGTACTCATCGTTTAGCTGCAAATAAGGCTCTATGGCCTCGCTGATATGTCACATACACTGGAGCACTGATATGCTCTGTCTCAGGAATATCAAACTGGTGTGAAGGCTCTCCCTCATCATGAACTACCTCGGGAGGCAGCTGTGGCACTGCAAAGAAGTCACGGGAGATGAACTCATCCCATGCGATGCCCTGTTGTGCGAGCTGATGTACCACCATGATTTTGATCAGCACGTAATGATATATACTGTTATGCTGCTGTGCTGGGGTCTTCTTATATACAAGAAATGTCATCCGCTCTATGTTACGATACATGAAGTATGGAATGATCATCAACCGCACTCTCTTGAAGTGCATCAACAGCCGGATGTGATATGCATACAAGCGTGAAAAGCGCCCTTCACAACTGAAATAACGAATGATGAGTTTCATCAATGGTGCATACTCATCCTTCAGAAATCGGAATGGAAATACCCTGCTCAGCTGCCTCATATATCCAGGTCTGATATATGGCTCATAATAGGCTTTATCCAACTGCTGCCGCTTATTCCATTCTTCCCCGATGTTGGGTATCCCAGTCGCCTCTGAAATGGTCTCTGGTGACAAAGTAAAATCCACCCCAGCAAGGTTTACACGACCATTATGAAAATGTAAGACAAATAGGTGAGCTAACTCATGATGATGCTGAGTTTGGGAAATCATCTCACAATAATGGAAACATGACTGACGCTGAAAACAATCCATTGCAAGCGGGCAAGCCTGCAATTGAACCAAAGAAGTAGGTTCCTCCCTGACATGCCTGCCACTTTTGCCACTTTTGTGAGACATCCTTGGCACATTAACCTTTGTAGATGAATCACTGTCCTGCTCATACCCCTGCTCATAAGGTGAAGCTGCCTCTGACATGGCGCTGAAATCAAGATGTTTAACAAATATATGCTGATATAGGTATGGTGAAAACAAGCCTTAGGAGTATGTCTAAAAATGATGACTTGGTGCTATGCCTTTCAATATCAAATATGCCAACTATTTCAAGCATGAAATGAAGAACTGTGGGAGGTATAAACAGTGGGCTAAAGGACTGTCAAATGGCTTTGAAAAAGATGAACAATTTACTCACTGCTTTGGAACATGTTGGGATTACGCACTTTTACAAATGGTATGGGAAAAAGTGACAGTAATAGGACTTGTACTGTGATAGATATAAGAGTTATTCAAATGGCCAAAGTGCAGTCAAAAACAAAAGAACAACCATCGATCCTTATGAAAACTTGAAATTTTATCAATGGCAGGGAAAGGGACAACGAATAGGGTTTGGGATTTCACATGGGGATCAAAAGTATAAAGGGATATGGGAACACTGAAAATTGGACTGTGGCTATGGGACTATGGTAAATCTAACAGTGACAATAATGACATTCCATAACAAGAGCATATATGTTATTGAAACAAGTTTGAAACACTAACAATATCACCAACACTTCTTTCAAAACCCTATGGAGAAATTTTGGATGTAGACATAGGGTTAACTTTTTGACCATTCAAACACTTGTTTTCTCCGCCTTTAAACCACCATAGCATATCCAAAAACATTTTGCAGGCATGGATAACTTACTTGAAGGCGAATGAGATGATTTGAATTGAAAAATCACAAAAACAAAGGATGAATTTAAGCCGAAGGCTCAACGCGCCGCGCGCACTCCTAGTGCGCCACGCCCACACAAAAATACACTGACAAACTACGCCCAGTGCACCGCACGCATTCTATGCGTCGCGCCCTCCTTTGTATGTGTCGCGCACAAACTGTCAACACACAGTCACGACCCTTCAACACTGAAATTCGCTCTTCAACCTCTAAATTCGGCTTTGCTCTGAAAATTTGTGAATGTAATTTGAAAAAAATGATTTACATAGCCTTGGAACATATCTTGCAAGAGTTGGGTTTAATTTTTACTTCCTCCACAACCCACTTTGTAATGTTTTTCATTTGGCACTTTATCCTTTCATTGAACTTCTGTCTTTTGGCTTTTTACACTGACTTTCTGAGTTTTGGACTGATGAAATGATTTGATTTTTGCAGGGACATTGGCGTTTGGAATTCGACAAAGACCAGAGGCTGCATTGAAATTTTTTATGGTAGAAAAAATACATGATTGTTACAAAAAATGAATTTGACAATTTCTTGTTCAAAACAGAGTTTTGAACAAGAAATGTCCTCAAATGTGTTTGATGATGAAAATTTGAATTAAGAACCTTTTCGAAACCATCCTCATGGCCTGCGGGCATTTATTAAATATATCAAACTTCTAACCCTTAATTTCCAAAACTAAAGGACTCTTGTTGACCAAAATAACTTATGACCATGAATGACGCGAATTGAACTTTGCATGGACTTGACTCGAGGACCGACAAGACCGAGCTCAATGCCAACACACATGATGACACATTTCACAACAATAACATCATCTTTCACATGGCGACATCACTACAACCATGACTGACACAATGCGTATAAAAAAATCATATAGACCACAAGGATGATTAACACACATGCAATTGACATGAATGCATGACCAACACACACCACCCATCTAGTCCAAGTGGTGAACCATGCTCTGATGCGACTCTATAATACCCTTCTCCCACATCTACCAAAGTAACTGACCAACCAGAGTAAACATGCGACGAGAGGCTACTATGATATGATTCAGCCTCCTAGGCGACCTTAAGGAAGGGGAATTGATATAAACACATAACACAAAACTTTCACATCAACAACAAAACTCCTAGAGGCCATCCCAACCAAACAGGTAACCAGACCCTAGGTCCCACTGATGTTTTATACCATTAAACCCATTAATGCTCCCTTCATATGGGCAAGGGTGCATCTGGGAGGCTCTAAACACTCCCACAATATGAGGATGCATGCATCTAGGGAATTTTTCCATGGACTTGTGCCAGCATCCCTGGGATTTGAGCCACTTTTTCAAGCCCAAATCCCAAGTCACTACTCAGAAGTCAATGACAAGTTCAGAAATTAATTATAACAACAGAATAATGATACATTTGCAAAAACATTGACAAGGCCTAGACTACACCCCTACTATCCATGATAGGAATTTCGTCAAACATGTCACAAAAATGTAATCTACATGTTTAAAAAATAGATATAAGAATAGGGGCTCATACTTATCTGAGAATTTCTAAGAAGTAGTGTTCCCTTATATCATTAGCTTTATTATCATCTATTAGGTCATAGATACATTGTTCATTCATTTACAAATCAAAACATAAGGAGAGCCATACATCTTCACTATCATAATACATGCTTATAAACAACATAATAGCAACAAAAATATCAAGGATACATAAACCATATAATCCACCTCTAAACTGGTACATTTACACATAAGATATCAAATAAATAACCTCTTATTAATTAATGAAAAAACCAACCTAGAATGGGACTACCATGTTCCACCCGCCCATAGATTGGCAGAGGAAAAAATATATTCATCCAATCGCCACCCTTCCATATTCCAAGCATGAATGTGGGACATAAATAACCAAAAATAACAAAATAAGCATTGATACTACTATAGTTCTCCACCTACATTGTGAGGAATTTTACTCTCTCCTAGTCTCTTAAGCTTTACCGCAATCTAGACTAGATCACTAGGCCCTAAAACGAGACCCACTCTCCAAGATTTACCATATATCCCATATTGGGATTCCTAGGCCTAGTGGAGAGCACCCACCTCTAGGATTTACTGGATATCCCACAATTCACCTTTCGAGGATTCCTAGCCCCACCAAGGCACATAATACATGGCTTTACTACAACCCACAGTCCAATTCAAGGGTCACTAGGCAAATGTCATTACCGCAATCCATAGTCTGGCTCAGGGATCACTATGCCATGCATTCTTGTTTTCGAAGATCCACCTCATTGAACTTTGAATCCATCCCACAATCTAGCTCAACCAAAACATGATAACTCCATCACACCATGACGATCTGAAAATGGAAAGGCTAGGCTAAAAACATTGCCACACCTCAAAAAACGGATGCCATGATAGCAAAGAATCACAGGAAATACCATCAATGCCAAATATAGGAAGGAAATCACACATGAAAATTGATACTTACAAATAATCTTGTCGTAGCTGCTTGATCTTGATCTTCCTTGGTTGCTCCTTCCTTCGTTTTTTCTTCTTTTCCTTTCTTGATGCAATGCAAAATGCTCCAAGAAAACTCTAATTTTCCAAGAGTGAGAGAGAGAGAGAGTGTGTGTGAATAATGAGATAGTTCCAAAACTGAACTGACAAAAGGTACCATTTGATCCTCAGAAGCCTTTTTATCAATTACGCCTCTATTTTCTTCATTTTCCATTATTTTCCTTCATTTTCCTCCTCACATGAAACCTGTGACTTTTCACCTTCCTTTTCTCCCAATTTATATTATTTTTCAGAAATAAATGTGCCTTTGTCAATTTCCTTAGCCATAATAAACCAATGAACACCCTCACTAGTATGTATTTTCCCGACATTCTACTTGGAATAAGTGTCCAATCAACTGTGGTTATTATGTTTCCTTTATTAAATTTTTATTACATGGAATTTTCACCAGGGTTGTTACACTACATAATGCTGGCTTGTTGCAAAGTTTCTTGGCCTATATCATTAGTTGCAAACTTTTCAAACAGGTTATGAGGTATGTTTAGGAGTTGATGAAAGTGTCTCTACTGTTTGAAAAATATTTGAATGGATTTCATTGAGTTTCTTCCATCCTTTTCCCCAGTCGCTGACATGTAGGCTTGTGTATGTGACTGAGAGACTCCAGTCGCTGGGAAGTAGGCCTATGCATGTATCGAATCAAAATCAGCAAATCTTTTTCCTGCAACTGAGACTGAAAATGATTTTTTTCTCCATATTCCTCGCACATTTTAGAAAATTTTTGTATTGTGGTAATGTTATCGATCATAAATTTCTATGATATGGTCATAAAAGGTAATTGAGATTATACAAGTTGGTTAAACTTGATAATATCCATCAAGTAGTGAAGAGATTGGCCTTATCAAGTCAAGGAAATGAACCTGGATCAAATCAAGCATATGAACTGAGTTTGTGGAGCTCAGTAGTTCTTGGTAATTACTGAGTTGAGCACCTCACTTCATCCATATATTCAAGAAAGCTCAATGATACTATGGTTGATTCTCTTGATGTGTTGAGTGAGTTTGAGAGTGGAGAAGAGTGTGCAAGTTGTGTGAGGGTTATGTGATGGATATTTTTTGAAGAAATTTGCAGGTGTTGTAGCAATTAGATGAAGTATATTTCAACCAGTATTTTTTGCAATAAGCGAGGAGGTGAAATAGAGTTTAATTGAAGGAGTATTTTTAGATTGTTTTCTCCTATCATATTCTCAATTATATTGTTTGTGTGAAATCGTCATTTTACAGTAGTTTTTCTTGATGGAGAGAGGGTTTAAGAAGATGTATTGATCATATTATTTTATGCAGTGTGTAGGGAGATTGTGTTGCAGTTTTTGGTGTGGATTTGGTTTTTTATTGTGTACCTTGATGATGCATTGTTATAGTGCTCATGTTGAGAATTTTTCGGTTCCAATATGAAAATGTATGAAATGAGAACCATAGAGAGGAGTGGAGTTGGAGCACTCTGGTGAAATCAATATAAGTAATAATGTTTCTCAATCCAATGGTAGTTGGATAGTTCGTAAGAAACCTGGAAACACTCGTTGGTCATGGAGGCTTCCAGCAGATAGGAGTTTGTAGATTTGACTGATAGTTTAGGAGTAACTAGGCGAGGATAATTGGTCATGGTGGATTCTAGCAGATGGTTCTTCATTGATCCACTTGAGAAATATATCTCCAATTGATAGTATCTTAATGAATCTTGATCTGTATAATTTTTTGGACATAATAGAATATTTGAGAAGTGCAACAATAGTGGGTGGTTTTTTCCCCCTTGAGAGGGTTTTCCACCATTAATACTTGTGTCCATTGTGTTGATTTCTTTCATTTTTTCATGTTAATATTTGATGCTCTATTCTATGCTTTTTTGTTTCATTTTATGCATGATTAAATAATATTAATTTGGAGAAAAAATTATAAGTGCGTTCACTATTGATTCACCCTTCCCTCTTAGTAATGATATAGTTTCCAACAATAGAATTGAATTTAGTATTTGCCATGGATTATAATTTATTTCATTACACTTAGATTAAAATTTCATTGATTTATAGTTTAGACTTTTTTCTTTAGATTGGAATTTATCGTGCTCCTAAAATAATTTGCATTTCACTTTCATAGAATAAATATTTTATTTTCATAAGAAAGTGCTTTTTCTAATTTTGGGTATGAATTCATGAGTAGGATTTTATTTTCAATTTTTGTCTTGCAATTCCTTTCAATAGATTATATTTTCTTTTAAAATTGAAATTTAATTTCCTATCATATATTGTGAAAGTGTGCTTCACAAATGTACAAACCTAGATTGATAATTTAATGTTAAGTAACTTAATTGGAAATTAAACTACCCAATGGGTCATATTATGGACTCAAAACCTAGACTATATATGGAGACTATGGGTCATGTTTCGGACTCAAATTATTCAAATTCATGGGTCTAATCTCTCAATTAATCCCAATCATCAAACTAGGATCCCCTTTCACTAAGGTATTATTGTCTTTCCTCTGTTTGATAGTTTGATTTGATTGTAAAATCAAACCTTACCATCACCATCCATAATACACAACCATAGATCCTTTTTAATTTTACTCCTCTTTGTTAACCCCTTTTTACTACTGTTCGGTGATTAATTTAAAAAAAGAATGTCCAAATACAGTAAAAATTAAAAATCAAGCTCTTCTGTCTCAAACATGTAGTCACAAGGTGTTCATTATGAAAGTGGTTTTGTCTTTAAAATTAAGCCCACACAAAAACAATCAAATCCTAATTCCTAAATCAATTTTAATCTTCGAATTAGACTTTACATTTCTTATCAGGGTGCTGCAGGATCCTAGTCTTATGCTTTAACCCTAATTCACTAATAGATTCTCTTTTCATTTAAAAATATTCACACGACTAAATATTTAATGAAGTTAAAATATCATATCTTAAATATGCTAGCAATTTGTACTTGCTTATCATGCCTTTGAGTGTCAATTACCAATACCATGTACTTAAACCACCACCTTCAAAATTTGGGTCATTGAATGGTTACTGAAGTATGAGTTGTAATCCTACTTGCTTTAAATTTTGGTTTGATAAGTAGTTATCATGACTTGAAACTTATCCTTTTTATCTTTAATGTATCAAGCCTCTAAATGTTTCAATTCAAATATTCTAAGGGAGTGAATATGAATTTGTGTCCAAGATTATTTCACCAAGTTCAAACATGCATTAGGAGTTTGGGATGAAGAACAAAGAATTCATCCTAAGTAATTAAACATGGCTCAAGTTAAGATTAGTATTTTGTAAACATATGAAATTGAATAGTTCAAATGGTTTAAGGATAAGTTGGTATTTTTTTAATTCAATTTAATATTTTTCATTCAATTTTGTACATTCGTTTGGTTGTTCCAATGTTTTGTAAGAAATTTTAAGTAGCTTATAAGAGACATTGAAAAAATAAAAGAGTCACGAAAAGGAAATAGTTTTAGGTAAATCATAGGTAATTACCATAGACAATATTTTAAGGAGATAATAATTGTTAGCTTGGAAGGCAATTGAAATAAAGAGAATAAAGTAGAGTGAAAATATGAATGGGTATCTAGAAGATAAAACATAGTGGAAAATTATAGATATAGTTATCAAATTACTCATTTACCTTCTGTAACATCCCCTACATTGAAAAAATTTTAGTAAAAATTTAGTGTAACCATGACTCCAATATGGGGCGACAACTGCAGGAAAACAAATCAATTCAGTACTTTGCATATTATTAATAAAAAATTAATGAAATTGATCACATCGGAGAAAGGGACAACTTAAAAATCAAATTCTAAGGGAAGATTGTTGATTTCACTTGCATACACTAAAAATTCATACCCATATCCTATTTACTTTAATTTTACAAAAACATTTACCGAGAAAAGCCATTTTCTGACTAAATTTTAATTGGATGCAATTGGGTCAATTTGGGTTTGGCAAACCTTGTCGATAGTTATGTTATGAAATGTTATTTTAGCTTGGGAAGTTCCCATCACCATTTTTTCCTAATCGTGGAATGAAGAGATGGAGTTGGAAGTAAATTCAACATGGAACAAATAAATTCCCTCTTGGCTGTGTCAAGGGACATAGAAGGGTGACCCATATATGTGCACCCGAACAACGAATTGGAGGTTCTACGAACTTTGGAAATTTCCTATTGGAGTGTTTTGATTTGTGTAGGCAGATGGTTTGAGAGCTCTCTTCCTGTTTTAAAACCAAAAATATTTCCTTTGTTTAAGATTGTGTTACCAACATGGAGAACACAAATTGCATTTAATTACTAGGTGCTTTTTTTGTGTTGATGGTAAAAAATAACCTCATCAACATGTAAGGTAGACCACCTGGTCAGAGCCCCAACTAATAACTTATCCATTTGATGTAGTGGTTATGACTGGTTCAATTGGGTCCAGTTACCCTCTCTCCTTCTCTGCTGGCTTATAGTATGTATATGACTTGCCAATAGAAAAATAAAATTTAGATCTTCCATATTGAAAATATGATGCAAGAAAGTGATCCTTAAGATGACTCTATGACCCAACCAAACCATAAATAAGTTTTTCCCCTACTTGAGGGGACTTCTAGAATGTAAAATTAAATCTAAATGCAAACTTACTCTAAGATGCAAGTAAAAACTAATCCTATCTCGAATTGGAAAAGGATAGTCTTATCTTAATTCAAGAGTAGATGAACTAACTAAATAGGGGAAAAGTATTACTTATATGATTGAATTCATTATATAATTTTCAAAAATTAAAGAAGTAGTTCATTTAATTAATGAAAAAGAAAGAAAAATGGGAATATATTTAAACAATAAATAGTTACAACTCAACACATACCTATCTCAATGAATTTATATTAATTATAATTTTTTTCTATCCCTCAGAGATAGCTCATATATAACTTCAATATCATAAAACAATTGATATGACAATAGTGCTCAATATCATAATTCCATACACGATTTAGAACATAAAATTAAAATCAATTGTAGAAATTTTGGTAACAAAATGATTAATTCACATCCAAGACAATAGTGCACATGAAATGAAAATTAATTAAAAACATACCAAAATATCATTACCAATCTTACAGTCCATGAGCGGCTTCAGCTCCTTGGAGAAACTACTAAAAATAGTGCCAAACAAGCTTCTCTTTCAGAACTAAATATCCTTTGTCTCCATAATTGAACTCATAGTACATTACAATAGTGAAAATGCATAGTAAGAAAATATCATATATTTTCCCCAAACCTTAGATTTGAAGTTTTCCCCTTACCTACAACTATAATCTCATAACACAATAGTGCTTTCAGAGCCTCTACTTGTAGAGAAGAGGAACATCTTGTTCATTCTCTAAACTACTATTTAATAATTTACAAGAATCCAAAGTAGGAGAGTTGTTACAAATTGATTCTCCGCATATTCAATTAGAGATATGAATTATTCATGTTGGTATCTTTCCATTGCTCCAAATTTCCTCATAAATGAACTTCCTCTGCTAATATCCTGCAACATACTAATCAAAATCGAAAAATAAAGGAAATTACACACTAAAATCAGAATTAGAAAATCTAGAAAAAACAACTCTCGTGGAATTGCTATATAAAATAAATAAAATCCAAACCTTTTCCAAGATGTGATTTCTTCTGATGGATTGTACTATATTTTGAGTAATGCTTTAGGATGAATTAGTGACAAATTTTTTCCAAAGCGAATGAAATTTGCCAAAATCAAAATTTGGAGAAACTAATTGTTGTTGCAAATTCATCACTTTAACTTTTGTTGAATTTCTAGGTCATTAAATGATTGAATTTGATAAAATTAAACTTCCCATTTTATTCTCCTATGTCTTATCTTTCCAATGAGCTATCGTGAGAATCATTTGGTTGATAAATCTTGAGATATGCCTCTTCGAAGTTGAAGTGTTAAAAATATCAGAATTTGGAAAAATGTCTTCCTAGACTAAAATTAGGAAAATTTTAATTAAAAATTAAATCCAAATTAACTTAATTAATAATGGCTAATTAGTTAAGTACAATTATTATATTAACTAAAAACACAATTTAAGTACAATTATATACCGATTAATTATAAGTTTAAATTAATTAAATTACATATTAGTTAAAAATTAAATTATTGATTAAATATTATATTACAATTTAGAATTTACAAAAGTTAAATTAATTAAAATAATTAAAATATATAAATTAATTTGAATTAAAATAAATTAATTTTAATATTTAAAAATAAATATGAGACACATTGTATTACATGAGTGGCTATTGGTCCATGTAATGGACCATAGTGGATTTTATAGCCAACGAATGGGCCATGGTGAAACCAAAGTGGGAGGCATAAGGAGGATTAATACAAAATGAAGTGGGGTGTGTTAGAACAGGGTCTCCTAACATGCTGTGAAACTGGTCCATTTTGGATATTTTTAATTATATTTAATCTAGCAGAGGGGTTTTGGGGTGGGTCAAAGCCCCAAAAGCGTTGTATTGGGTGAAAGGGAAAACTAGGGGTCCGAAAACCATGGGTTGTGGACCATAGAAAAGTCGAGGCTATATTGTTATAAATAGAGATGCATTTTGTATTGAAAAAGATAAGAAATGATGAGCTACTGATGTGAATTGTGATTTAAGCTATTTGTTTTGGTTTTGGGGAATGGACTCCTACTGGCTATGTGCGCGGAGATCCAAGTCCAGCTGTGTGCGGACCCTGCTGCTGTGTGCATAGGTTGGGAAGGGAATTGTAAGGAAGAATTGATGAATGAATGCGAAAGATTGTTAGAGAACTAAATCTGTGAGTACTTTTATGTGAATTACTGATAATTTTTGTATTGTGTGTTTTCTGTCCTTAAGCTGCGAAATATCTGTATACTGCGTTCTTGGATCTAGATCTGTTATGTTCTGTTTATGTATTTCTATGTTGATGTTATAACAAGCATATAAGTATAGATCTAGTGCATGTGGATGCGAATAGAGACTTAATTAACCCTGTACAGAACAAGGTAATTGGGGATTACAAGACCTAGTGCAACTCTGCTTGATTTACCCATCCTTTCTCAGGGTGCGGAAACCTGGTTCCATCACCCACCCATACTACTTCGGGTGAGACTTTGACCTGCGCAAGTAGGTCACTGCTGAAAGGGCCAGTATTATAGGAGATTGTTGGAAAACCTTGCACACCGACCCTGGGTTAAGATCCCTCGAGCCAACAAATGGTTCTATTGCCAGGACCGGAAGAAGTATGAGGAAGTGATCTAGTACTACCAAGAAAATAATGAAGATCTGACGTGAAATTGCATGAGTGCTACTCTGGAGGAGAGTACAACACGGAGTAGTAGGTATTATCAAACCAATCCAGAAAAAAATTACTCTGTTCGTAGCCTGCCAAGGAGAGCAACAACACAAGGGTCATCAGGCTCGCAGGAGGGTAAGCTCTCAACTGGAGCCTTGTTAGAAGGAGACATGGCAGTACACTTGAAATTACCTACCTTTAAAGGTGCAGCTGATGAAGACATGGATCGTTTTTGGTTCGTGGCCGACTCGGTATGGACGGCACAGGGGGTGGCGAGTGATGCTGTGAAAAAATCACAGTTGTCCTTGGCCTTTGAAGATAGAGCGTTGGATTGGTATATGCGGTACATATCTCAAAATGGAAGCGCATCCCTTAAAAATATTAAGTATGCCCTAAAGCAATAGTTCCGTAAGCCAAAGTCATACTCTCAATTGGTAGCCGAAGTAAATACTTCAAGCAAGGTACGTCTGAGTCAGTGTGCGAGGCCGATCAGTGATTGAAGAAGGCAATTAGGGAAGGAGGGTTCAAGTATGATGATAGACAACACACAGAATGGTTCATTGCCATGTTGTTACCTCACTTATGCATACCAATGGGCCAGCAGACCTTCGAGTCACAGGAAAAAGCCCTGGAAATTGCTATGAAGCTCGAAGTCGTGCCCATGGATGACACGTTGGGGGGAGTACAAGAGATTCAAGAGTAGCTCGGAGCCATGCACATGGAAATATAGAGCATGTGAATGGAACGGGGAAAAGGAGTTAGCACAGATCTCTGGTGCATACGATGTCCGGTGACTGGTCAGAATAAGGACTAGTGCCCCCTATTGGCAGATTACCTACAGACAGGGGGACCTAGAGTGCTATGCCCTAGATCCGGTGGACCTGTGCTCTGGTGCGATGAATATCGGGTAGCGGGACTACATGACATGGCCTAGTGCCCCTGGCTAAGTATGGGTGATCTAAAGGAACAATGGTGCAGGTTATGCCGATCAGTAGGGCACGATGAGTAGAATTGTCACACATATGAGCTACTGGTAGATTGGGGAGAACTCTATAGGGTACATTCATATCCCACGTCACCGAGATCCCCCACGGCAGCAAGGGGTAGGGGAGGTCGGGGAGGGAGTGCAGGACAGGGTCGGGGGCAGCTGATCTGCTATAATTGCAGAGAGATAGGGTGCTTCGCAAGGGACTATCCAAACCCCACCAGGAAATCCTAGAAATATTACTGGCAACTGGACAATGAGATTGAATATTGACCAATTTTGATAGCCAAGATGCAGGAAAAACATCCCACCCCTCCGCAGAATGTGAAAAGGGTTAAAAATGAGCTACGCAGTGGGACGATCACCCAGGGAGCAAGGGGAGAAGTTCACATCATAGAAAAAGCACTGCAGGTAGGCCCTGCGTAGCTTTTGGCACACCTCGAGAGGAAGGAATAGGTTGAGCCACTTCTAACGGCATGCTTGAAATTGTTACGTAACCAACCGGTTGTAGAAACTCTTCAAGTATTACTGTATAGCTGTGCAACCTGACCCAACACAATCCCTGAGACCCGAGGTGTTCACCGGCTATATGGCTACAACAAATGCACCGGACGAGAAATGCGGCTGACTACGTAGATTGGCGACTACGAGATGGACCAAGTTATTCTCGACTTGCGATTGGATGCGAACATACTACCAAAGCAGACATGGAAATGAATGGGTGAACCTAAGTTGGAATGTTCCACTATATAGCTACGTATGGCGTGTCAACAGAAGATCATACCACTAGGATGGTTTCCAAGAGTCATGGTAGATATCGCGGGAGTAAAATTCCTAGCTAACTTTGAGGTCATTGAAATCGCGGAAGATGCGGATCCATACCTTGCACTACTCAGGCTAGACTGTGCTATAGACATGGGGGGTGTCATCAATCTCACAAAGCACAGCATGGTGTTCAAAAATAATGGTACATGCGTAATAGTACCACTATATCCAAAAGAAGGCACGCGGTATACGGAACCAGCCTACGAATAGGAGGAACTAGACCAAATTTACAGATTGATTGCGCAGGATGAAGAAAGGAGTAAAACCGCAACATATGGGATATTCTAGAGGGATATTGAAAGATATTCTGACGTTGATGAGGAACTGGAAGGTTGGAAAAACCGGTTACACGAGGTTTTGACACTGTGCTGCCCTCGGGTCACAAGAACCCTCTACCGTATTTCCTAAGAGGTAGGAGATCTACCCCACTTAGATGAGGTTGGTAGTGTCTAGGAATTCCTAAGAACACTAGAAGCTAGGGTGCCAAGAGAATGATGACTCTGGGCCCTTAATCTGGCCATGTGCGGGACACCTGTGCGTTGGTGGGACACCCACAAGAAAGCATTCTCAGATTGGGAATCATGTCGGGAAAGGATGCTTCTATGGTTTGCCCCTCCAGCTGACATACACACCAAGGTGTTCCTCGAACCCAGGGACCCCCACACACATTTGTGTGTTTGGATGAACAAATGGTTTGATCAAACTACAGAAGAATGGGTCCATCTATTTGTTCATGCCTTGGGTCCTATCCTGGCCACTTGGTACTTAGATGTGGAATTGCACCAGCGCACCCGCCACTGGGAAATGATAAAGGAGGACTTTGTCTGGACATTCAGATTGATTGGAGGGACAAAGATGCTTGACGAAGCTCTGAAGGACATTGATGTGTTTGTCTTTAAGAATACTCCCCACCACGTCGCCCCAACGGTCCCGACATGGGACGCACAGATGCACGACATAGCCAATTGTCAGAGCTTGGTGATTGATGAGGACAAGGATAATCCTCGAAACATTTCCGTCCCGGAATCTGAAGGAGAATGCATTGTTGTGGGGCCATCACTACATAATCTTCACATAACAAAACCTCTTAAGTTATGTGACGTTAATATTGGGATGGAGGAACACCCTAAGCTGGCTAATATTGGGGACTATTGGGATGATGGGACGATAGGAAAAATCACAGAATTACTCATAGAATATCAAGACCTATTTCCGAAAAAGTTCTCTGAGCTCAAGGGCATCACTGGGGACCTCGGTATTATGCATATCACTCTGAAACCTGAGGCGCACCCCATCAAGCAGTGGCTGTACCGACTGAATCCCAAATACAAGAAAAAGGTCAAGGAAGAGCTGGATAAAATGCTTGCTGCAGGTATCATTGAACCAATTGAGCAGTCAGACTGGGTAAGTCCAATGGTCGTCCAGGAAAAGAAAACCAAGGGAGAAATACGCATCTGTGTGGATCTGTGCAAGTTAAATGATGTCTGCGTCCATGACCCCTTTCCTACACCCTTCTCTGATGAAATCCTTGATAGCGTGGGTAGACAGGAGACCTATTCATTCACTGATGGGTTCTCAGGGTACCATCAGATTTGGATTGCACCTGAAGATCACAGTAAGACTACTTTTGTGACTGAATGGGGGTCTTTCCAGTATACGGTCATGCCCTTTGGTCTAAAAAATGCACCTGCTATTTTTTCAAGGGTCGTAGTTGCTGTATTCAAGGAATTGATTCATAAGTTCCTAGAGATTTATTTCGATGATTGGATGGTTTTTGGCTTAGTCAAGGAACATGTCTTTAACCTACGACTAATTTTGGATGCATGCTGGAAGCAACAGATCTCCTTGAATATCAAGAAGTGTATTTTTTGTGTGCCATTTGGAATCCTGCTTGGACACATAGTCTGTCGGCAGGGATTGATGGTTGATCTTGCGAAGGTAGCCGTAATTATAAACCTAGTAGTCCCCACAACAGAGAAACAACTGCGTTCTATTCTCAGACACACTGGTTATTACAGGAAATTCATTCAGTGGTGTGTCCTAATTACAGCACTTATGGAAAAGCTATTAAAAAAATATGTTTCTTTATTTTTGGATGATGAATGTCAGAAGACCTTTGAACTGCTCAAAGAGAAGATGATCTCTGCCCCATACTAATATTTCCTGATTGGTCAAAGGAATTTCATGTACATGTGGATGTGTCAGGTATCGCCTTGGGAGTTGGTCTCACTCAACCTAGAGAAGGAGATATCGACCACCTAGTTACCTTTTCGAGTCGAAAACTCTCAGGTGCAGAACGAAACTACTCCACCACTGAGCGCGAAGGATTGGCTATGGTCTACATGCTACATAAATATCGACACTATCTACTGGGTGGACACTTTAAAATTTTCACTGATCATTCATCTTTAAAATACCTAGTCAGCAAGATTTTGTTGAGGGGGAATATTTGTCGCTTGTTGTTGCTATTCCAGGAGTATGATTAGATCATCGTTAAGCCCAGAAGGTTGAATGCTGGCCTGGATCATCTGTCTCACATTGAAACAAGAGAAGAACCTACTAGTTTGGACGAAGGCTTTCCAGATGCGCAGTTTTTTACCATTAAGGTGGTTGATGCACACTTTGTTGATATCATTGAGTTCCTCACTATAGGCATGGCCCCAACTGGATATTCGGTACAATAGAAGAAGGAATTGGTTACTCGGGCCGAGGACTTTAATATCCTCACTGGTCAGTTATACAAGTTAGGGTCCAATGAAATACTACGCAGATATGTCCTAGAACATGAACAACCTATCATGTTAGCAGAAGCACATGAATGTGTTGCAGGAGGCCACTATGCAGGACATGCAACAGCACAAAAGATTTTGAGGGCTAGGTTATGGTGGCCTACTTTACATCAAGATTCATACTCCTATTGTCGGTCTTGCGATACCTTCCAGCACATAGGATGACCTTCACACCGAGATGAGATGCCTTTACAGCCTCAAGCGGCTTTACAGGCTTTTGAAAAATGGGCCATTGATTTTATAGGACCCATAAATCCGCCAGGAAAGAAAACAGCAGTGCGCTACATTATCACCGCCACTGAATACGTCACTCGATGGGCTAAGGCACAAGCGGTGAAGGATTTTACTGCAGATATTGTTGCACACTTCATCTTTGAGAAGATCCTGACTAGGTTTGGCTGCTCAAAAATCCTAATGAGTGAGAGAGGCACACACTTTGTCAACCAGATGATTCAAGCCTTGAATGAGGAATTTCGGATCCACCATGCGAAGAGTACCCCATACCACCCTCAAGAAAATGGGGTGGTTGAGGCTTTTAACAAAATTTTGGAACAGGTGTTAACTAAGGTCTACAATGTTGATCGTAGTGAATGGGATGTTCGCATTCCCTTTGTTCTTTGGGCCTATCGAATGACTTGCAAGAAGCTACGAGGAAGAACCCCCTTCCGGATGGTATATGGAAAAGAGGCCATTATTCCCATTGAATACATTGTTCCTAGCCTACCCATTGTAGCATTTACCAATATGGCAGACCTCGATATCATAGAGGAGCGTCTTGCGCAACTTGTGGCTCTAGAGGAAGATCGTTTTATGTTAATTTTCATCAACAGGTTCAGAAGGCTTGTGACAAAGCATGGCATGATTGACATATTTGCCAAAAGACGTTCATCGTAGGTGACCTTGTCCTTTTATACGATAGCCAATTTGCGAAACATCCAGGAAAATTTCGACAACACTGGCTGGGTCCCTACACAGTTAAAGAAATCATGAATGGTGGAGTAGTTTAGCTAGCTACCCTACGTGGAGACATCATACCAGGCTTTTTCAATGGAAGTCAACTCAAGCCTTACTGGGTTCAATGACTCTATGACAACTGCAGTGACTTGGGACGAGTCACAAGATTGTGTTGGGGGACTATTGGTACAGGGTCTCCTAACATGTTGCGAAACTGGTCCATTTTGGATATTTTTAATTAGATTTAATCTAGTGGAGGGGTTTTTGGGTGGGTCAAAGCCCCGAAAGTGTTGTATTGAGTAAAAGGGAAAACTAGGGGTCCGAAAACCATCGGTTGTGGACCATAGGAAATTCAAGGCTAGATTGTTATAAATAGAGATGCATTTTGTATTGAAAAAGATAAGAAATGGTGAGCTATTGATGAAAATTGTGATTTAAGCTATCTGTTTGGGTTTTGGGGAATGGACTTCTGCTGGCTATGTGCGCGAAGATCCAAGTCTAGCTATGTGTGGACCATGCTGTTGTGTGCGCAGGTTGGGAAGGGAATTGTAAGGAAGAATTGATTAATTAATGAATGTGAAATATTGTTAGAGAACTGAATGTGTGAGTACTTTTATGTGAATTACAGATAATTGTTGTATTGTGTGTTTTCTGTCCTTAAGCTGTGAAAGATCTATATACTGCCTTCTTGGATCTAGATCTATTATGTTATGTTTATGTACTGCTTTGTTGATGTTATAACAAGCATATAAATATAGATCTAGTGCACGTGGATGTGAATAGAGACTTGATTAACCCTATGCAAAACAAGGTAATCGGGGATTATAGGACCTGGTGCAGCTCTGCTTGCTTTACCCATCCTTTCTCAGGGTGCAGAAACCTGGTTCTAGCACCCACCCATACCACTCCAGGTGAGACTTTGTTGGGAAACCTTACACACCAAACTTGGGTCAAGACCCCTCGAGCCAATAGGGTGTCATAAAGAGTTGAATTTCAGAGCATCGGGGGAATGAAAATATTGGAGGTCGATTAAAATTGAGGTTCCGATGGACTGAGGAGTGATGTAAGAGTGATATTTTTTCATCCAAGTTAAATGACATTAGAGTTTTTTTTAAATAGCCACCGAGAAATATATGTCAAGTTATTAAATATGTCATCAGGGTATAATATTTTGGGGACTTTTAAAATTATGAGTTACGATATTAATTAGTTTTAGTTTTGAGGCTTTGATGGGGTGAGGAAATGCTGAAATATGGTGAGGAAAGAGAGGAGGACAGTAGGGCCACTTGGAGTGGGTCTTTCTCTCCATAAACTACAACCACTTTAATATTAAATAATAAAAATAATTACAATCATTTGATAATAAAAATATCAACATTAAGGACTACAATCTCTTTGTAATTTTGGGATTTTAGATCTTATAATTTCTCTTAAATTGAGATTTGACATAGAACTTCAAGATATGAGAAAATATCATTTTAGTTTTTCTAAAATTTGGTTGCAGCAATTTTGTAGGATCGTTAGCAAAAAAAGAATCAATTAATACAAATTAATTAAAATCAATAGTTATAATTAATAACTAAAAATTAAAACAATATGCATTTTGTGCATTTTTTAGCCCTTGCAGTAAAAGTTATCGAACTTTGGACGAGTTCCTTATGCAAACTGTGTATCCAAATCAGATGAAACAAGAACCAATGGAAATATATCAAAAATTCAAATGCAATGAAGCAATCAGAATGGAACTCTGATGAAAAATAAAGTTTGAAAAAATTGTGATTTGCTTAACCAGAAGAAAATGTTAAAAAGTCATTTGGCCAAAATTTACGAAAAGGGTCCCAATTATTATTATGAAATAAGTTAAAAATGGGGGTGTTGTGATTTCACCACAAGAGGTTGCTAAACCACTAGTACTTTCTTGAATGTTGTTGAAATACATGATCATTGGGTGCATGAAGTTTGATGTGAAACCACTAGTGGTTTCCTATTTGCTACTAAACTACTTGATAATTGATTTCTTTCCTATTTTTTGTTAAACCACCAACACAATGAACTAATAGGTGCTTGTTGTTGGTTATTCAACTACTAGATCTTAACTTTTTTTCTATTAAACTTCATAATTATTAGGTGCTTTCTATTGGTTTTGAAACCACTAGTGCTTGTTAATACATTGTTAAACCACCTACAAAAGTGAAACCAATCCTCTAAAGCTAAGTAATATAATCCTTTGAAATTTGGGTGAAGGCCTATGCAATCAAGCTCCTGAAGAGATATATCATGCCATTGGTGCGAATTTACACCTGTGAAAGAAATTCTTCACAATCTGGATCCAGCTTGAGGGTGGTGAGAAACAAGACATATTTCAATGTAGTTTTCCTATGTTTGGGTGGAGAGTGGAAGTCCCTTCTCCATTTTCTAGCCATTCAACTCATTCATCTAATTAGAATGACTTATGCTCATTTTATTTGTGAATGATATTATGCTTAATGTGATCACAAGTTGTTATATTTATCTTTATTGTTGCTTGTCAAGATGTCCTCAACATTTACTTGTCAAACTAGGATATCTTATACTTTGAGGCACAACATAGTCAATGCCAAGAAGGACTTGTAAAATATTTGTTACAAAACCATATCTCCAACCAAGCATTAATTCTATCTAAGTTTTGGAATATAAAATGATAAAGAATCCTACTGTCTTGTTCCTGCACTCACTGATTTGGAAATCCCAAGACAACTTTGGTTACTAACCACACCACTCATGAACCATTCAAACTATATGATATCATAAAAAATCAATCAATAAATCAACCTCATACTCAGCTCATCAAGCTCCAAGATAATTCAAAGAATCACACAGTCAATCTCACTGTAATAAGGAAAATTTACTACTGTGTTTATGTTTTTAAGTAACAAAACCTCTTCACTATGTGCTTTGGAAAGAAGAATATCGAGGTAAACAAACCATGAGCATGTGAATTACAGAAACTCACTTTGTCCTTAATCACACAAGAAACATCAATATTAAGATCTCAAAGTTGACTTAATATTCAACAAAAAGAATTACTCTAATCACACACAGTCGAAAGAGAATCAAGTTCAAATAAAGGAAACAGGCCTTAAACCTTTACTTCAAAACAAAATTTTCTTCACATTGGATAATCAAAGCATAAAAATCTCTTCATTCACTTTGATTAATAATAAAAATATATTTATTTTCAACACCCAAACATTCTCTCTGTCTCGTCCTTCCACTTCTCAGGTTATTATAAAAAAAATATTATTTGAATAAATTGTATTACAAATCATATTAACAAATGACTCCTACGTCATTTAATTAAACCTTGAGTATAACAGAAAGGCTTCAAATGTTATATACACACACTCTTTCTTAATAGGAAATATATTCGTCTTTATTCATGTACCAATCTTTGTTCCTCTACCAACCCTAACCCTTCAAGTTCTGACCTGTCGATACCTGTATCTCCCACGATATCACAAAAACACGAGAGTAGAACAACTTCATGTATTTAAATCATGTGAATAGTTTAGTCTCATATCAAGTATTTATATTAGCATTTCATCTAATAACAATAAGAGTACAAAGAGCGTAAAAAAAAATCTTCCCCATGTATCAATTATACAAACATATGTATATCAATAGATTTAATCCGATCAAGGAATGTACTAAAGCTAGATATTGAATCCTTCTACAAATCAATTGCAGAAAATAAAAATAATTTCCAATCACAAGAAGTAAATAAAGAAACAAATCAAGTAACAACACAGATACTTTCTCGGGGAAAGCTTGTTGCTCAAAAACCTTCTATCTTCTATTGTATATTCACCATGGAATCATGAAATGATTACAATGCACTCTTCTCACAAGAGTCTCCTACACTCTCACAACTGTATCAGACTGACCCGAACAAAATTGACCAACACTTAGCCAATATTCTACCTCTAATCAGACTTCCTTTCTTGCGCAATTCATGTGGAATGAAATCCCTATTCTTTAGGAATTTCAACCTTCCAAAACTATGCAAGCATCATCAGAAATCCAATGGATTACTGGCTACATGCGGACAACCTACTAATGATACAACTGATAGTCAACATCCCTTTAACCTTTGTCTCAATTGGGTCTCCACTGGAACTAACATGCATGCAACTATTAATAGTAAATCATTAGTTGCATGGAATATCACTGGTTGTGAATGAAATCTGATATAATTCAATCGATCTCTCACTATTGAAAGAAACAATTACAACTAGTTCAATAGAATTTAATTAAATAATTTAAGTTAACATATTTCTTATTCATTAAACTAATGCACTAACTTCAATTCGAACTCCATAAATAATATAATCACTCTGCATGCCTCACCAACCACCCTCAACTTGAAATTCATGAGCTAACTGAGTTTATCACACTTAGTTAACTATTAAAAGTGATTGTGAGATAAGATTACATTTTATTGTCCAATTTAATTGAGGGAAAATTAAATTAGAAAAATTACTTGTTGACTTTTCAATACTTCCTCTCAACAAGAAAGGTATTATTTTCCAACCCAATCCTACCTCTATGGTATTCAAATTTTCTCCTCGCGAACGCCTTCGTCGGAATATCTACATCTTGATCTTCCATGGGAATGGAGTGAAGTAACATAATGTGCCTCTTAACACAATCCCTGACATGGTGGTATCGAATGTCTAAGTGCTTGAACCTATCATGGAATACCAGATTAACCAAAATTTTAATGCAACTCTGGTTATCACAATGTATCACTGTCAGATCCATCTGAGAACCAAAGAAACCAAATAGGATCTTTCTCATCCAAATGGCCTCATATGCAGCCTCACTTGCTGCCTTGTACTCCACCTTGGTTGAACTGAGTGCCACAAATCGCTTCTTCTTTTTGTACCAAGAAATTGTTGTCGATCTTATGCTAAAGATCCCTCCTGATGTGCTCTTTCTTTCTGATTCACTGCCTGCCCAATCTACATCTGTGAAGCCTTGAAGCTTCACTCCCTCTGTCTGTCTGTGCCATAATCCATACTATATAGTGCCCCTCAGATATCTAAAGACATGCTTCCCCACCTTCCAAAATATCTTGGTCGTATTAACCATATCTTGACTCAATTGGTTAACTCTGTAGCAAATGGCTAGTCTAGTGTTCACCAAGTACATCAGTGAACCCACTAGCTACGTGTAAAAAATAGTGTCCACTACTTCTACTGAAGTAACATCCTCTTTCATCCAATTTCCTGGAAGAGGAGTCTCCAGGGTTTTACAACTCTCCATCTCTTTAGCATACTTGCCTTGAGAAAAAAATAGCTCCCCATCCCACTGCTATATTTCCAAACCAAGGAAATAATGAAGGAGTCCCATGTACTTCATTTCAAACTCCCTTGCAAGATCCTCCTTGCAAGAAGTTATCAGCTGCTCATCGCCTATCAAAATTATATCATCAACATAAATTACGATAATCAAGAGCTTACCATCAACCAAAATCTAGTACAGGTTTGAATCCACTTCACTTTTGGTGAAGCCCAACTCAGTGAGATAGCTGTCAATTCGAGTGTACCAAGCATGAGGTTCTTGCTTTAGCCCATACAATGCTCTCTTGAGTTAGCACACATGTGACTCACTATCAAGTATCTCAAAACCTTTTGGTTGCTATATGTACACTTCTTCCTCAATAACTCCATTGATAAAAGTCATTTTCACATCTATTTGATGTATCTGCCACCCCATATGTACTGAGACTACAGGGATAGATCTAATCGATGAGTATCTCGCAACCGGTGTTAAAGTATCCTCACATTCAATCCCCTCAAATTGTGAGAATCCCCGGGCTACAAATCTAACCTTGTACTTCTCCACACTACCATCCGCCGCTTGCGTCAACTTATAGATCCATCTAGATCCAACCACTAATTTTCCACCTCGTCTTGGGAGAAATTTCCATGCACTACTATTGACGATGGAGTCACACTCCTCAACCATAGCATCAACCCAAATTCGTTGTTGCACTGCATCATCAAAGGAGGATGGTTCCATCACAATACACTTGGTCATAAGAGCCATGTATCCAGCAAACCTGTGTGGAGACTGTCTCTGTCTGCGCAGTGAAGTAGGTGCTCCTACATGCTCTACCACATCAAGTCTCAATCTATCAGCTTCTGTGGTATGCCTTCCACCATTTCTGGTGGATGGCTCTACATGAGTGTTTTTTGCCACTCCATGATCCTCCACATGTGGCTACTCCACATCTTGAGGTTCATTCTTTGGAACCAAGAGTTCCTCATCTGCATCCAAATATAGCTCCCTCTCAAGGGAAAATTGCATGGCATTATCCTCATCAAATTTTAGATCTTGTCTTACAACAATCATCCTACTATTTGAAAAATACACCCAATAGTTATGGGGAGTATCAGTGTACCCAAAAAATATCCCAATTTGAGTTGTTGATTCGAGCTTCTTCCTGGAGTCTTTGGTGACATGCACATATGCAGATGAGCCAAAAATTTTAAAATATGAACCATTAGGTTTCTTACCCAAAAAAGCTTCCTCTAGTGTATTCATGCCAAGTATCCAATGATGACTATGATTTTTCACAAATACCATTGTGTTGCATACCTCCACCCATAGATGCAATGGTAGGCCTTGATCATGAAACATTTCTCATGATGCACCCACAATTTTGATGTTCTTTCTTTCTACGACCCCATTTTGTTGTGGGTTATGAGGTGCAATAAACCCTCTCTGAATTCCTTATTTGCTACAAAAGTTCTTGAATTCATTGGAGATGTACACACCACCATTTTCACTCCTAAGAGCCTTCACATGCTTTCTTGTATCTTTCTCCACCAGTGCTTTGAACCCAAGAAATTTTGAAAACGTATAATATTTCTTCTACATGAAGTAGATCTAACACTTTCTAGAAAAATCATCAACAAAGATCACATAGTACCTGTGCTTTGTTGTTGAAGCAGTAGAGAATGGTCCACACACGTTTGAGTGAACTCTCTCAAGGATTTTCGAAGCTCAATTCCCCTTCTCATGAAAATTTTCCTTTACATACTTCCCCATAGTACATCCCTTGCATGTGTCTAACTGCATAAGAGTACCCTTTTGAAATACCTGTAGAAATCTATTGCATGACCTTCAAGGCTCCTTGGTGTAAATGGTCCAATCTCCTGTGCCATAAATCACCCTCATCATGGCTGACCACTTTGTCCACCCCTACCCATCAATTTTGAGAATCCATCTACATCAAGTATATAGAGATTCTTCACATGAATCTCAATATTCTTGGCTTTTCCTATGGCTTTGTGTCAAAGGAAATATTTCCCTTCACTGAAAACCACATCATAACCTCTATCCTCCAATATTGCGTCTGAAACTAAATTTTTCTTCAAGCCTAGTACAGGTATTACATATTTTAATAAGATGGGTTTACCTGACTCTCTCTGGAAGGTAACTATACCAATCCCGATAGCACTGTACAACCCATCATCGCCCATTTCGATATGAATTTGGAGGTACTTCTTTTCCAAGCTACTGAAAAGTTCTTTACCTCCCTTCATGTGGAAAGATGCACTACTATCCAAGTACCGCACTAATCCCATTGCACTTGACACCATGCATGCAATGAGCAAGAATTCAAACTCAAATTGTGATGCCAAAGCCTCACCAGTTGCAGATCCTGAAGCCTTCTTGTTCTTCTTCTTTTGTGGACAATTAGTGGCATAATTTCCATGCTCGTGACAGTGAAAACACTTCACTTTGGACATGTCGCGCTTCTTGCCTTCTATTCCAGACTCATTTGAAATAGGATTTATTTCCTTTCCCCTTCTTCACCTTAGCAACCAAACCATAATTTTCTTCATCATCTGTCTTAGATGAAGATCCATCCCTAGTATTCCACCTGAATTCTTCTTGCACCAAATCTGAACAAATTCATTCCTAATCTGGCAGCTTCTCCCTCCCATTGACAGAGTCCTAATAACTATTACAACTCTTGTGAAGGCCTAGAAGATCTAGGCTAACCAAGTCATCATCCGCGAAAGTAATTCCTATGCTCCAAAGCTCATCTCGACATCGAAAAAAATCTGTTAAATATTTCGGAATAGTGTCTCCTTTCTCCATTTTGATTTTCCTGAGCTTGTCCTTCAGTGCCAATTTTCTATGATCACTTCTGCTCTAAAACATATCTTTCAAATATTTCCACATTTCATATGGTGTTTCTTTTCCATGGAGACTTGAAACAACGTGGTCTTTTACTCCCTCCAGTAAGATCCTCCTCGCTTTTGCAACCTTATTTTTCCAAGCATCAATATTTGCAACATCTAATGCACCGGATTTGGGAATGTCATTATCAATGAATTCTTTCAACCCATTGTCCTGCAATACTACCTCCATCATATATTTCCAAGAAATATAGTTAGAGCCTCCCTTGTATGCATATTCCAATCTCTAGCCATTGAAATCCATTTCGATCCTGAGCCTCGTGTCACACTAAAAATACTTTTGCAAATTCGTATTCTATTCAGTCACAAACTCAATTTATTCTATACTATAGTGATTTCCTATGCTTTGATACCATGTATAAATTATACAAAAGTATGCATATTAATGGATTCAATCCGATCAAGAAATGTACAAAATCTAGATACTGAATCCTTCTACAAAATAATTTCGGAAAATAAACAAAATCGCCAATCACAACAAGTAAAGAAAGAAACAAATCAAATGAAAACACAAATATTTTCCCAAGGAAAGATTGCTGCTAAAAATTCCTCTATATTCTATTGTATATTCACCATGGAATCATGAAACAATTACAATGCACTCTTCTCACAAGAGTCTCTTGCACTCTCAAAACTGTCTCACACTGACCCGTACAAAATCGACCAACACTTAGCCAATTTCCTACCTCTAATCATCCTGCCTTCCTTGAAAAATTCATGTGGAATCCAATCCCTATTATTTAGGAATTTCATCCTTCCAAAACTGTGCAAGCATCATGGAAAATCCAATGGATGTCTGGCTGCATGCGGGTAACCTACTAATGATACAACTGATAGTTAACATCCCTTTAACCTTTGTCTCAACTGGGCCTCCACTAGAACTGAAATGCATGTAGCTATTAATAGTAAATCATCAGTTGCATGGTAGATAATTGCATGTGAATTAAATCTGATTTAATTCACTTGATCTCTCACTAGTGCAGCAAACAATTACAACTAGTTTAACTCACTTTAACTCAATAAATTAAGCTAACTGATTCTCATGCATTAAACTAATGCACTAACTTCAATTTTAACTCCATAAATAATAGAATCACTCAGCAAGCCTCACAAACCACCCTAAACTTGAAATTCATGAGATAACTGAGTTTATCACACTGAGTTAACTATTACAAGTGATTATGAGATAAGATTACATTTTATTGTCCAATTTAATTTAGGGAAAATCAAGTTAGACACACATTTCTTGTTGACTTTTCAACACCCCAGAATGAAAGAAGAAAAGTAATAGGACTATAATGTTAATATTTTGTTTTAAATCTCTCAAATCAAAAAATCATAGTAGGAAGAAGTTGAATACAAGAATTGAACCTCAATTTTCAAAACAATATCATGTCCCACTGTAACTATTTGAAACATTAAAAAATCACTGCAAAAAATTCCAAAATAATACCAATCAATCACAAATCTCGTTTATTAGTTATTTTCACATAAAAAGTGAAACCCACACTCCAATATTCATTCCTACTCACACCAGACTTACCACTAATCAAAGGGTAACGAGCTAGGTTGGTCTGGCTCTAGCCAACTAGCTCATTCCCTTACTAAAGAAAATAAAGAAATATTATATGTTAAAGGAACATATATATATATATATATATATATATATATATATATATATATATATATATATATCATTACAAACATACTGAACACAAACCTATCATTGGAGTGCTTATATCAATAAAATAACTCAGTTCAGTATACCAACTCTTCGGCGGTATAGTCCCAAAGAGAGATCTCGCATCACTAACCTAATGGTTCTTGTAACCTAAATTATATATACATTGATGATTTTAGGTAGCATCAGATGTGCTCTAGCCTCAAGAATTTGCAGGAAGGCTAGGGCACATGCATTCTCTAAGACCCATAAATCATTTTTGGAAATTCCACCCAGAGGTAGTTTAATTAAAATAATTAATTATTTTTAATGGATGCCTAAATCTAAATATAGGAAATTAAAATAATTAAAGGGTATTAATTACACTATGTGTGAATCTTCTAGAAAAGAACGAAGATCAAGTCAAGATGATCTGAGCCATTGATTATTCAACAAGAATATTATAAGAAGGAGCTTGATGGGCACTTGGAGAACACATCGAGAGAGAGATCTAGAGATCAAATTCTCAAGAGAGTAGTGCAACAATTATCAGGGAGTGATTGAGGTGATTTATTGCAGTGAGGGGTAGGGATATTTATCTGGTGGAAGATATTCCTGGTCTAGAGAGTGCAAGGTAGAGGAGGAAGTAAAAGCCACAGAGAGGCTGTGTAGTGCCATGCAGAGGTAGTGCAGATCTTTAGAGGGAGTTCAAAATTTTGTTGGGAAAACAATCGAGGGTCAGTGCCAGAAGCCAGAGGGAATTTCTGGAGGCTATTAGAGCCTTGTTTCTAGTTAGCAGAAGATCAAAAGGCAAGAGAGAAGGATGCATCGAGTTGTGACACAAATATTATGTAGGGTGATGCAATAACTGTGCAGAGGCAGTGTAGAGATCCTCATCTCAAGCTGAGGTCAGTGTTAGATTCTCGTGGCAGAGTGAGATTTTCTTAAATTATTTATTTGTCAGTTTTTCCTCTATATGATTTGTTAGTTTTGATAGTCATAGACTTGTATTAAAAAACTACATCATAATAATACCTGGTTGTTGCATTGCTTTTCCCACATTGGGTTTTTCAGGGGACATGTGTCCAAAAATAATGGTTTCCATCGCCTGCTTATTTATTTCCTACACTGTATTTTTATTTCCATGGTATTTTTTATTTATATAGGTTGTACTGTGATGTATTCAGTGTTTTCTGTAGAAAACAAAAAATAAATTGTTATGTTAAAATTAACAATCAGGTGAATATTTTCAGGTTTCTGCAATAGGATCCCAGTTTTAGGAATTTTCATATGGTGTCAGAGTGTGGGTGAAGCAGGAAGAGGCCAACACTGAGAAGAAGAGAGAGCTAGAAGATTTTTGTAGGAAGAAAATCGAAACCATATAGGGGCTGCACAGTCCAATGCGAGGGGGGGGGGAATTTTCGAGAAAAAGTTTCTCTCCGAGTGATTCGATAGAGAGTAAGATTTTCTAGATCTAGATTTGTCAGTGGCAGAGGGAGAAACGTAGCCGCTTCAGCATAGAGTGATTCTTCAGCTAGGACACAGATTTTCTATAGCATTTTTCTAGTGAAGAAATGTGGTAGAAGAGGGAAGAAGAAGCACACTGAGGGGATTTCTTCCTAAGAGAATTCTAAACCAAGGAATTTGATTTCTCAGTGCAGAGAAGTAGTAGCCGAGAGAATATCTACTTACTATGGCTTGGAATGCATATATATAGTTAGGATTTGCACATAGGAGAGAGGGAGAAGTTTGACATCTATTTGGCGATATGGAATCTACCAGGCTGAGATATCAAGATCGATTGCAGGGTGTCTCCAAATATGTGATCTGGAAGGAAATGATCTCCTTCCTTCTGGATGAGTACAATATTAAAGCCTTCATTGATAATCTAGTAGCTCTCCTTTCATATCCAAATTCATTGAATGCTCACAACAAGGATATGGCAAAGGCAAAGATGTTGATCCTCACAAGAGTGAGAGATCACGTTGTATCTCACATATATGGAAAGGCACAACCAAAGAGATGTGGGATGCATTCTACACATTGTATCAGGGATCTTCTAAGTAGCAGAATATGTACTTGGAGGAGAAGATGAGATCCACGAGGATGAAAAATGGGGAGCACATAGATCCCTTCCTTATGAAGATTCAAAAATTCCAGGATCATCTAGAAGATGTAGGGTCAACGCATTAGGATGCAGAGATGGTGATATTAGCCATGAATAACATCTCAGAATAATGGGAAATTTTCGTCCAAAGTATTCTAGGAAGAGAAATGATTCCATATTGGGAGGGGATGTGGGTTTTTCTTCAACAAGAAGAGACGAGGCATGATCTAGTAAAGTGAAAACTGGATGGTAGCAGCAACAGTGGGGTGAATCCAAAGGAGAAAGTGGAGAATGCAACCGTTGCATCAAAGGGGAAACATGAGTAGAGGAGGTGGAAGAAGGATGTATCAAAGATCAAATGTTTCAGGTGTGTTGAGCTTAGTTACTACACTATGGAGTGTCATCTGAAAAAGAAGGACAAGGAAGAGAAACATGATCAGTAGGTTGCACCCGCATATATCGAGGAGGAGAATCTTTCCATGATTTCCCAAATACCTTTAGGAAATAGGTGGGGTGATCTAGTATTGTAGTTCTAGAGAGCTGCAGATGGGAAATATCCTTGAGGAGTCCACCTCTTGGATCAATACCTTACTACGAGAGCCCATATCAGAAGTAGCAGGATGGACTAGTGTTAGTTGGTGCAGAGGAGTTTGAAACTGATAGTTGCAGTGGCTAGGAGTGCCAGATACTGAACAACACAGAGCAGAGTTGGAAGCAATGCAGTTGGCATAGTGAAGAGTAAGCAACAACGCAGAGGCATCATAGGGTCAACGTAATGAATATCAATATTTAAAAATCCAATGATAGATGCATCATACTTAACATAGCTAGTTAAGTAATTTGGATTTTTTTCTATTGCAACAAAAACATAGTAGGAGTGTAGATGTAGTTGGCAGTAGCATGCAGAGTCATCGGCAACACAGATGCAACATTTGTGCAGTAGTTTATGGGAATTGTTGCCAGACATCAGTAGCGTGGAGGGAGATGATACAGAGTCAAGGTGATGCTCTAACAAGTTGCATTACCAGAGCATATTCCTCACTAAGAGGAAGTGTTTATTTATGGTAGCATTAGTTGTTCTCTAGCCTCAAGAATTTACAGGAAGGATAAGGCACATGCATTCTCAAAGACACAGAAATCATTTTGGAAAATTCCACCTAGAGACAGTTTAATTAAAATAATTAATTATTTTTAATGGATGCCTAATTCTAAACTTAGGAAATTAAGATAATTAAAGGGTATTAATTAAACTAGGTGTGAATCTTCTAGAAAAATATAGAGATCAAGTCAAGCTGATCTGAGCCATTGATTTGGATCTAATTTGGGTCATTGATTTTTCAACGAGAATTTTATAAGAAGGAGCTCGATGGGCACTTGCAGAACACATCGAGAGAGAGATCTAGAGATCAAATTCTCAAGAGCACAGTGCAACAGTTTTCGGGGGAGTGATCAAGGTCATTTATTGTAGTGATGGTTACAGATAGTCTTCCAGTGGAAGATATTCCTCATCCAGAAAGTGCAAGGAAGAGGAGGGAGTAAAATCCACAGAGACACTTTGGAGTGTCACACAAGAGGAAACCCAAAGCTTCATAGGGAGTTAGAAATTTTGCTGAGGAAACATTCGAGGTTCAGTGCCAGAAGCCAGAGGGTGTTTTCGGAGGCAAGTAGAGCCTCATTTCCAGTAAGAAAAAGATCCAACAGAAAAAGGGAAGGTTTCATCAAGTTCTGACGCATAGACTGAATAGGGTGACGCAACCACCGCTCAGAGGTAGTACAGAGGAGTTCATCTCGAGCTTAGGTTAGTGTCAGATTCTCATGGCAGAGTGAGAATTTCTCATGATATTTATTTGTCATTTTTTCCTCTATATGACTTTTTAGTTTCGACGGTCATAGAATTGTATTTAGAAACAAATGCATAATAATACAAACCCTCGGCTACTGCATTGGTTTTCCCGCAATGGGTTTTTATGGGGATATTTGCCCAAAAATAAAGTTGTCCATTTTTTGCTTATTTCTTTCCTGCATTGTATATTTGTTTTCACATTATTTTGTATTTGTGTAGGTTGCAGTGTGATGTATTTAGTGTTTTCCATAAAAAACTACAAATAAATTGTTAAGTTAAAATTAACAATTAGGTGAATATTTTCTAGTTGTTGCAATAGGATTCCAGTTTTAGGAATTTTCAAAGACATATTACAAATATTAATGTCCGTCAAGGGCCGAGAAAAATAGAAACAATTTGACAACAAATTACTAACAATGGATCTTCAATTCAACTGCTTCTTGGCATTATGATCTACGACTCGAGGGGTTGTTTCAAACATCTTCATTTAGGTAGGAGTTATGATTTGGAACTTGTATATATGAGACAATAAGTGAAAAATGTGGCACAAAAATCTCCAATGGCTCATTTCATGCCCATGATATTGCTAGTGCAGGAACCCTTGACCAGTGTGGGAATCTCAAAAATCAAGGAACTATCTTAGTTTACTCATCAAATAGTTGCCTTCCAATGTACCAGGTGCCTTGAATAACTACCTCCTAATGTACCATGTGCACTTCATAACAATTTTAATGAAAAATGAAGGAGTAAAATACTTGGGGAAAACATTAATATGAACATTTTAGTCATTAGAAACTAATCTATGCAAAATTTTTAAATATAATCAAGCTACGTACCTAGATTCACATAAATGCAATAATAAGGACTAGAATATAGATTTATGATGGTCATTTATGATTGTAAAATAGGGGATAAGGTGGGGTTTTATAAGACAATTATGTAAATTGACATGTATGATTCATGAAATAATTCTTAAAATCATTTTTTATTCATGGCTGATGATTTATTGAGATATCCATGGCTATCTAAATGTTTAGGGTTGTTAATTTTGTTGTAGAATTTAGAGCTTACAGATTCTAAAATGTTGAGTAATAAATAAATGTCTCGACTTTGTTGGACATATTGTGTACTTAGATTATGGAGTATGTATCCTATTTATGAATTATAGGATACCTTATATGTTATAATTGGTTTCCTAAATTTAATGTTATATTCAAAAGTGACATGTTACCTTACAAACTTATAGTTGTATTGAATGCTTGGACTATGAATATTTCCACCACACTTATGAATTACATTTATCTTGTATGTTTGTAGTTAATATAAGTTATAGGTTGTATTGGTTAACACTATGATGAAAGTAATGAACTATGTATTTAGGCTCCCTCTCCAATTACTTGATAGTCATAATTTATAAATTATAATCAAACTACTCAAGAGGATTGTGCGATGCCTGATATTTAGGTTGTAGCTTTCCTTTGAGAAGTGACGTCACTTATGAGTTTCATGTTTAGTCTAATTACAATTTCTCACCTCATTGGATAATATTAAATTTCTTGTACAATCAACCAACATAACTCGGTTTATTGGTGTTGCATTCCATGAGTAGCATGAAAACATTATGTAAAATTTTGTTTGTAGCCTTACCCCTCTTCTTGTCTCAATAAATTTTTATTAGGCGATTATGGAAGGTTATTCATTGTATTAATTACTAAATTTTGGAATGAGGGCCACTAATTTGGACCCTGGGTCCTAACAATTGCCACTAATATGTGAAAAAATCCAAAATTTGGAGGATATGCCACTAGTTACCAGAACAATTGAGTTTTTTGAATTTTATACATTATGCACATAAAGGTTTGGTCCTAACAAGCCAGTTTCCATAGTCTAGTATAACTGGACTAAATGTGTGATATGTTATAGAATGATATGGGGATGTTGATATTCATCCAAGCCTATTATGTGCACCAATGTATTGTTGGGCCATGGAAAAGAACTAACAATTGAATACAGGAAATTTGGCAAGCTTGGGTCAGAACCCTGCCCAATAAAATATCACCAATGGAATACTGAGCCACTAGACCCCAATTGAAATCATATGAAACTATCATGTGGGGAAAGAACAAACTTTTTATGGAACCCAGACTAGTGTAACCACACAACTAGATGGTCGGGCCACCAGGTCCCAAAGGATGATAGGTAGAACAGTCCAGTGGATTTGATATGATGTGACGTGGTCCAAGGGTGGACCCCATTGTGCTCTTATATTTCAGATAGTAGACACTATCAATGGTGAAAGAAGAGAGGAGTAAGTTCCTCTCGATCTAAAGAGAAGTGTCTCGAGGTGGGCCCACTGGGCTCATAAGCTTGTAACCACCAAGCTAACCGTACATATATTAGGAGCGAGGAGCTGAGAGAGTCTTGGTCAAGTATAACATGGCCCTAGGGGATGTAGCGCATTTAGAGACATAAACCTTTATCTATATTACATATCGAACTTGTTTGCTACACTGGTAACCCAAAATTACCATATTGTACCCTTATGGACCCCATAAGGTTGACATGGAAATGTTACTTGGACTAGGAATAGGCCACGTCGGTCCCACATGACACTCTGGTGATGACTAGGTCATATTTAATAGATCACAATTTCTAACAAGCACAACTTTAGATTCTAGACGTAGATCGATATGACATTTATATTTTTAGAAAGATCTCAACAAGCTTAGTTTAATGGTGATATCATATTTTAATTCCACAAAATTTGAAAATGGATCATGCTTCAATACCACCATATTCATGGAAGCATACAAAGGTCAGGTGAAGTTATTAAGTAACACATTCCATAACCCAATATAGTACAACGCTGTGGGAAGGGGTGCTACAAAGTGGTATCAAAGACCAAGTTCAACACTTGTAATAAATAGGCCCTAAAAAATAAAGTTCGGAGCCCTAATACAAATTTATTAGAGTTGAGGTTGAGAATTGGACCTAAAGAAACTCAAAGACATAATTTAAAATGATGTTTTATCCATTTCATGTGCATTCTTTCTTTGGAATTATTGTTGATATGAGTACCACTCTTACTAGCATTCTTACATGTCTTCTATTTTAATTCCAATGAACTTGAAATATGATTTACTCAATAATAATTTTATAACAACATGAATAATGTAGAGAGACCAAGGTAATGAATTGATGTACTTGTGCTAGATTTAAGTAACAATTATGTGTGTGTAACAATAGATAAGAGTGAAACTTCTAGCCAAAAATAAAAGAATGAGAAAAAATATGGTGCAGTACAACATAGACATATCCCAACATAATTAGGAAGAATAATCAATTGGGAAAAGTTCAGAAGAGAATTCCCCCAACTAGATGGATGTACTCAGGAGTTTGAAGGTTGAGTTAAGAAGTTGCAAAGTAGACAATGAAAGGATTTTTAAAGCACAAGAGAAGAAAACAAAAGCCAATGTGATTATTTTACAGAGTCTATCATACTTGCAAAGGAAAAAATAATATGATCTAAGTGCCGACTATATTGGAAAACAAAAATCCAAGAAAATCTCATCTGAGATAGGGAATCTTGGGTTTTAAGCTAATAAAGTAGAAGGAATCATGTCAATGAAAAGGGATTATAAATATGGTGAAGACAAAGAGGGATAAACACCACTGAACACTCTAGAAAGAGAATCAAGTGGCCATAACTAGTCGTCTAGTATTGCTACTAAAGGACACTATCACAAAAATAGTGAGAAAGGTCTAATAATGTTGGAGGATTTTAACAAAGAAAATCCCCCACCTTTGACGGATAAAATAACAAATCTAAAGAGGTATACACCTATCTACTAGGGATAAAGAAATACCTCATAGTACGTGATTACTCCAAGAACACGAAGGTTAGAGTATCCATTTTAACATTATAAGGAAAAGTTGATATATGGTGGGAGGATTTGAGAAATTTCAAGAACATTAGAGAGGAGTTGTCATGGAAATGGTTTTAATGAAATTTCAAGGAGAAGTACATGTTGAAAAGGTACTATGACAACAATATTAAGGAATTCCATGAGCTTATGCTGGAGAAGGTTATTGTTGATGAATACACAAATAGGATTTTAAAATTATTGAGGTATGTCTCATACATGAATGATGAAAAAGTAAATATTGAAAGGTACCTCAATGGGTTACCACAAGCATAAATAGAAAAGATTGAGTTTCATTAGTTGAGAACATTAGAAGACACTATACATAAATCTAAATACTACTAAAATCAATCTAAGCATAATACTGGACCCATATTGATTGGAAGAAGAAGGATCAAGCCAATTTTTAAGGGAAATGATAAAAATCCTATAAGAATAGACAGGTGGGGAAGGCAGTGGATTCACCACTATTGTCAAAGGTGAATTCCAACAAACATGCCCCATTACTAATAGATGACAATACACTAAACGAAGAAGAGAAGTGGTCAAGGGGCTCAGGAAAATGTCATTTTAGTGTTGGATCTATGGAGAAAACCACATGAGAAAAGAATGAACTCACCAATAGTATAAAAATGATGAAATTTTATACAATGTATAAGAATAAATGACGGTAAATGATGTGCCCCATGGTATGCCTCAAATTTATGTAGCGTTGGATAAATGGAAAGTGGATCACCAAGCCACAATTATCAAAATGGAAGGTACGATCACTAACCAACTAGTTTCAATTTTAATTGATCCAGGTTATAATATCAGTTATATTAGACCAAAAATTGTAAAATATGTTTCCTTGCGTGATTCAAAAAAAATTGTGAATACTTCCTAAACAAAATCTTCATTATAGGACCTTTTACTGACACTTATATTTGCATGTGAAACATGATAAATACAATCTTTAAAAAATACTTCACAAATCCATCAACATAAAGAAGAAGCAAATAAGCATGAAGTAATAATAGCACAATACGTGATAATGGAGTTAGTCCAATGTGGACTACTTCTCCAGGCCCTAGGTCAATAGTGGGAAGGTCACTTCATTAGACTTAGGAAAAGAAGGTGAGTACATGGAAAAATATTTGTCAGCACAAGGATGTAACTCTCATATCGAGTGGCAATGTATCTCCTCCATATATGTTCTCCTTAAAATGACTCTCACTCATAAAAACTCTCACCCATAATTATGTTCTCCTTTGATAAGACAAAGAAATGACTTCTCACAAAAGTAGCGTAAATGGACACTCTCGCATAATTAACAATATCTCCTCTTAAATCTATTGATCAGATTCAAATCATACTTATCATCATCATAACTGTCTCAAAATGTTGATACCAATAGCTATATACATGACTACTTTCCGAGAAAGTGTCAACATGGCCCTCTTTTAGTACCACACCATCTCATATTTTGTTAAAAGGATAAAGCGATGAATTTCTTGCAAAAAATCATATCTTCCTGCTGCAACATACTACGACCACCAGAACCTACAAACCTACATCCATATTTTCGTTGAAAGACAAATAAGTAAATGGCCATAATGTATCATTATACCTCCCCATTTGATGATGGCCTAAAAATCAAATGGTCAAATTCCAAAACAAACTATGCCATTGCCATCCTTGTGAAAAATTGATTCAGATGAGTATAAACTTGACCCCATTCTGACATTGTCAAATCTGTTCCTATAGGGAACCTTTCATATTCCATAAATTTTTTGCATCAAAACTATGCTAAGAATATTCCTAGGGAATATGCTATAGAATATACTATAGAATATTTGGCCTCAAATTCTACACATGTGCCTAGTTCCATCCCTGCGTGTTATTACCCTACTCTTGGTTCCTTTCGACTGTCGTTTGCCTCTTGTTCAAATGGAAACATGGAGTTTATATATTTTGTTGTTGATGGATATTCCAAGTTCTACCTGTTGGCGGGTTGGTTAGCAACTTGGTGTTAAGTCATTGACCCCAACAAGGGCATGGATTTAAAACATGTCGATCTTTAGTGTTTTTTTTTTTTTTTTTTTTTTGCGTGTTTGTTTTTGAATTTGGTGCATTGTTTGAATTTAGGGTTTTTGGTGATTGGTACGGGTTCGACTCCCGTTGGCCCCATTTTAATTTGAATAAGTTTTGCCATTAGGTGGGGTCCCAGGGTCAGACCCACTGCGCCCAACCCATACATACATACATACATACATACATACATACATACATATATATATATATATATATATATATATATATATATATATAATACCAACTGTCCCATAGGTTTCTATTAGTGGTCATCAAAAAAATTAATAATGCAACAAATTAAAATTTTCCATCTGTTGTTTCAGTGCTAAATTGCCACGGTGTTTGTTGCCACCAAATTTTCCCAGCTTCAATATTTAGGGAAGCTTCCAACATTATATGAAGATAAAAACCTTGGTTCTTTGACTTAAGAATTTGACTAACAATAGCTCCCTTATATGAATTCAGATTGAGGCATCATCTGCACCATTGGAATTAGCCCGACAAGCTCTTCAATCTAGTCTTGATTTTGATGAGATCCAAATACTTCAATTTTTGAGCTTCTCCAGAGCCACCTATATTATTCTTCCCCAATAAGGAGAACTTTATCCATGAAAAGCATAAACGTGATTGCAATCTCGATTTGTATAAATATAGATGCCTCTAATAGCCACCTTCACTTTCCTTCACCTTTGTACTTCGAAACTTGGAATGACGAAACTGAAACTTGTATCCATATGCAAAATTGGTTCTACTAATACATGTTTAATTTGCAAGACCCAAGAAAAACCCATACTTATAAAGACTTTATAAAGCGCACATGGTCAATTTTACAACATAAACCAATACCCATGCTATCTAACTAAAAGGAAAAAATATTGATATGTTTCCAACATAGGTGATATTATACATTTATCACATTTACAAATAACCACAACATGTGATTTAAAAATGTTTCTATGTTCAAATACTTAAAAATACTACCCATCTCTTACCCAACAAGGTTAATGGGTCCTATTCTTATAGTTGATTCTCTTGTTGAACTACATCACTGATTGGTTCTTTTACAGGTGCTTTATGGTCCTTCTTGTGACACAAATCTGGATGGCGCTTAAAACACATAGGTATTCAATGTAATTTCTTGTTGAGATGGCTACAAAATTTATCTCTTCCCCATACCTTCCTGACCTTCTTTTTCCCTTGATGTGGAGAAGGTTCTTCATCTCTAGGCTTCTTCCTATTCTCCAAGCTTTTCCAATGGTTGGCAACAACATGGTTATTCAAACCATAAAATGAACATGGTTTTATACACTATAGGTTTTTCTCATCATTATTAGTTTTCTTCCGATCAAAATTAACATTAGAATACCAATACCTTTTATAACTTTCTTGGTTATCTCTGGTGCAACTCTGATGAGAAGAAATTGTGTTAACTCTTACCTTACAATGCTCACTATCATAGGAAGATTGTGATGTGCTCTTAGTATCGTCTTTCTTTAATGGTTTTTGAAATGTTTTGGATTCTTTGTTTGTGGACTCCCTTGCTTCTACTATATTTGATCATTATCCTTCAATATAACCTAATCTTGCAAATTAAGGGCCTCAAGGCTCACATATCCTTCCAGCCCTTCACGTTTTTCTCGTTCTCCAGGTTCCTCTCGACCCTTGCTTGGCTTCTGTTCAAATGGAAAAATGGAGTTTATATATTTATCCATCAACGGATATTCCAAGTTCCACCATCTGGCGGGTTGGCTAGTAGCATGGTCTTAAGTCATTGATTGTGGCAGGGATCACGGGTTCAAAAACCACTGGCCTTTTGTGTTTTTTTTTTAATTTGGTGCATTTTTTGAATTTGGGGTTATCAACATCTGATGCGGGATCGATTCCTATTAGTTCCATTTTAATTTGGATATGGGTGGCTATTGGGTGGGTTCCTAGGTTAGACTCGTGGGCCCTAATCCATATATATATATATATATATATATATCAAATGTATCATTGGACTCCATTAGGGGTATTGTCTGAGATACTAAATTTAGTGAAGCTTCCAAATTTATCTAGCGACAAAAACCTTGCTTCTTTGAATTGAAACTTTGACTAACAATAACTCCCTCATACGAATTCAAATTCAGGTCATATCTACGTCATTGGAATCACGATGACAAGCTCTTTTTTCTCGTCTTGGTTTTGATGAGATATGAAGACTTTGAATTTTGAGCTTCTCCAGAGCCACCTAGATCATTGCAAAAGAAATAACATACCAAGTCATGGCTATTATAGCTAGCTATGAGAGCTAATAAGAGAAAGTGAATAAGATAGTAGAACCATTCTATTTAAAACCTGATAGCATACACACAACAACGAATCTCAACATACTTTCATTCGGTTTGTATGACATTAATTGGTATGGATTGGATGACATCCCATATAATCAAAGTGGATTGTTACAATAAACCATTAGAGTTCCTTGATGATGAAAGAGAATTAAGGAAACTGTAAGGGAAGAAAAAACCTATTTCAATTTGGAAAATTTCAGTATTCAAAGTAAAGAAATGAAGTTAAAAGGGGTGTAACTTATTTATGATCTAGGTAACTAGTGTGACAAAGGGAAACAAAATTGAAATTGAGAATCTCCCCATATTAAAACAATACAAAGTGTATTTCCAGAGGAAATATCATGATTACCACCCCAGTGAGACATTGATTTCTATATTGAATTAATTATCGATTTAGTGCCAATTTATAAAAACACCATGTTGCATGAGCACACGAGAACTGGTAGAATTAAAACTACAACTAAAAGAGATGCTGAAAAAAGGGTATATGAAAACCATCCTATCTCTCTAAGAAATTCCAAAATTTTGTATGAATAAGAAGGATGGTAAATTATGGCTATGTATTGATTACATAGCCATAATCAATACATAGCCAAAAATCAATAATTTATTTGACTGGATGATAATAGTCATAGTATTTTCCAAAATTGATTTAAGATTTGGCTATCACTAAGTCAGGATTAAGGATTAATATATCTATAACACTACATTCAAGAAAATATATGGGAACTACAAGTTCGTGGTGGTACCATTAGAGTTACAAATTCTCTAGCCACATTTATGTGCTTGGTGAACAATGTCCTCATCTATTACCTGGACAAATTTGTGCTAGTGTTTGTAGATGGCATTCTCCTTTACTCGAATACTAGAGAAGAACATGAGGAGAACTTGAAGGTAGTATTACAATTATTGAGGGAACAAAAACTATATGGTAAACTCTGTAAATGTTATTTATTTAAGTCACAAGTTCAATATTTGGGGCTTGTAATATCAAAGGAAGGTGTTGTTGTGGACACTAAGAAGATCTTGACCATCATTGAGCTGCCCACTCCGATAAATTTTACAAAATATAGATATTTTATTGGATTTTAGGGATACTATCAACAGTTCATTTGAGACTTTAAAAAAATTGGGCATTTAATCACAACCATGCAAAGGAAATGGGTAAAATTTAAATTGACATGAGAGTGTGTCGACAACATTGAACAACTCAAACATTTTCTTACATGCGTACCAATCTTAAGGATGCCTAATCTAGAGAAATAATTCTTAGTTTGCATAGATTCATGTGAATAATTACTAGGTTGAGTACTAACGTAAGAAAGGGATGGAATCTATTATGAATCAAGAAAGCCAAATTAGCATGAAAGAAACTATGTCACCCATGATTTGGATCTTGGATCAATTGTGCATGCATTAAAAATGTGGAGACATTGTTTGCTTGGAAGGAAAATCAATTTAATGTAAAACCATGGAGGGATAAAATAACTATTTGATTAGCCTAAGTAAAACAAAATTTAGTCTATATGGTTATCTCTCATCGGGGAATCTAACTTTGAGATCAAGGATACCAAGAGTAAATAGAACAAGGTGGTAGATGCATTTAGCAAAAGTTTGCAAGCGGCTAACATGGTAGCCATGAGCACTTTCAAATTTAACATCAAGGAAAATATTAGGGAATAATTGACACAAGACCAAAACTTCCAATATGTGAATTATTTCTTGTAGAAAGATTCAAAAGTGCTAATGAGTAAGAACTACTCGCTCAAAAATGATGGAATTTTGAAATTCAATGACATGTTGTATATAAATTGCATGGGTGACTTAAAGAAGCTCATGTTAGATGAGTTTCACAAAATACCTAGTTCATTTCACCTTAGTTAGCATAAAATGATAAAAATCATGAAGAATATGTATTATATGTCAGGTATGAAAACAAAATTCAATGAATACATTTCTATGTGTTTGGAATGTCAACTATTTAAGGTGGAGTGTGGACACCCAGCGAGAATGTTGCAACTCATTCCAACCTGTGATTGAAGTGGGAATTCATATCCATGGACTGTTGGAAACAATTTTAACATTGAGGGGGTAGTGAATCAGTATTAAGGCTAATTTAAACTTTTTATGCCAATTTATAATTTCTCATTCAAACATGGAAATCACTATGTGTGAAACCATTAACAAATCATACTAGCAACCATATCAATCAACACAAGCATACACATCATGAGCAACAAATGCATGAGACACAAAGGTTTAATGTGGAAACCCTTCCAGGAGAAAAAGAAACAAATCTTGTTTGTTATTTGATGTAAAAATGAGCTTCTACTCTATTACGTCAAATTGTTTGTGAGCCACCACTCACAGGAACCACCAAGTCCCCTTTGATTGTTTGCTAGCACTTAATATCAGGAAGCGACAACTCCATCCTTTGTAGACACCTGGTCAGCTTACCAAAAGGACCATCTGAAGCACTAATGTCATGGATTTGTTTCAAGCACCAAATTGCAGCTCCTTGGATTTATGAAATCACCAACTTGCAGAAGGCACCAACCCCCAAAATTTCTTCAGAACCATACCAAGATGGAGGAAGCAAATCCTTGGTTTGTAGGCTCCAACCCACACTCAATAAGGAACTAAGGTTCACTTTAAATTTCACCCTCTCTACCTATTATCATCTCTCTATTCTCCATTGCCTTCTCTTTATTTGACCCACACAACACTCTCTATCAATACTACAACAACCCACTATTCTTAACCCTCTACACTTAGTAGCATACACTCATCTCTCAACCCCTTCTATGTCACAGTATCTCTTGACTTCTCACAACAAAACAGGCACACTCTGGGCCTTCATATCTACACAGACACACTCTTGACCTCATGCTATGGAAAAAACACACTTTCCATCTCTTTATCGCATAGGCACACATGGATTTTTTCCTCAAAAATTCTCTCACTCAGATCTCTCCTCTCAACACGCTAAATTATGTTTCTTCCCCCAAAATGCTCAATGGAGATCCTAGGTTTTTTTCATCTGTAGCAGAGTGGTCAATGTTGTCTCTGTCAGCCAACACTCTGTCATTCATACTACCTGAGTGTACCCTAACACATGGTTGTTGATGTTTTCAATTGCATCAATTTTCCTTAGCATTTTTACTGAGTTAAACACGAGGATAAGCACTTGAGTATATCTCATACTGGGAATTAATTCTCATTCAAATGGTTAACTCAAAGAGCTACTCTATTGAGTTCAACTTGTATTCGTAGTATCTCTTTTTAGTGCTCAGGACAAACACTCCATTCATTTTCTCATCCCAGTATCTTGTCTATTGTAGTGTCTGCTATATGGAAACCACATTTGTAACACACCATCAAAGTCTTTAGAGTTTAGATTGTACATTCGAGCATGACTCTCTTGGACTAAGATAATATTTTCTGCACTTGGCCATATTTTCATTTTATTCTTCATTAGTGTGTAAGAAAGCTTAAGGATGGCTAAATATGTTTCAAGACAAGATCCAGTAATTTACTCCTGTGTGTCATGGTTCTTGTTTCCTAGACTCAAACATTTATTTAAAATTTCCAATGCCCCCAGTTTGCATATCTAGCTACCGACCCATACATCCTTTGAATGATGTGTCGATCCTAACATGGAGAATAACCAACTTTATGTAACATCCAAATATGGAGGAATCCTACTACAAATTTTCTGACTCATCACACTATACATATGCCCCCAGTTAACAGTTAAAATTTATCCCCCTGAGATCATGCTACTAAAAATATGGAATGTTTCTTAAATAATACCAATATCACCAATAAATTGATACAAATTGGATATTGTAATAGACAAACTATTATAGCTCCTTCTAAAAAATAAATTCCCACTTATATAAAAATGCTACTCCATATGAGCCAAAGATGACGAATTGACATATTGATATTAATTGAAAGCTAAGGTACATGAAAAGTTTATACCAATTATGTTCCTGAACACAAGACTGCTAGGCATAATCAAACTCACAATCTTAAATGAAATAAGGATATTTCACCCAAGATGCAAACCTTTCATTTCATAAACATTCTTTCTTCCTCAAACTAAAAATGTTTCCCGCTATTTCTACCAAAGCATCTCCCCCTGAGTCAATGCTCTCTATATTTTCTGATATATTCACATCTTCTTCCTTCCTTATGCATGGGGGCTAATCCTATGGACCTGACTTAAATGTGGTCCTATTTACATTTGACACTTCTGCTACAAATCATATTCTTCTCACAACAGAAAATGTTGTGAACTCCCCCTCCAGCCATGTTGGTTGTTCTCTCTCCTTTCTCTTGCTATGTTGATACATTTGAAATAAACCTGTTGATTATTGTAATCAATAAGAGACACAGTATTACCTTTAACATTAAGATGCATCTCTCTGTCTATTACTTATCTACCTGCATCTGACTTTTTTGGCCTCCCTTGAGGCCATTCTCTTCCTTTAATGAATATAAACAAAAGTTTTTCTACCCTTGAGCCAATTGTCCTCTTTTGTCTTCCACATCTTCACTAGTCGAGTCCTAACAAGAGTATTTATTTTGGTCTTCTCCTTTTCCCATGTTTGGGCCTTTCCTTGGCTCTGCATGGCTAGAGGACACTCCTCTTTTCATTCTGCTCTTTTTCTCCATATATTCTTGCTTCCTTTCTTCGTTATAGAGGGGTCTACTACGAGGGTAAGAGGTTTTTTCTTTTGATTTATTTTTCCTATTTTTAACTTGCCCCTTTGACAGAGAGCACTAAATACAAATTCCTATTCCTCCGCTTTATTTTTCCTTTTTGTATTCAAATTCTGAGCTGCTACAATCTCATGCATACGATGAGAAGCAAAATTCATCTTCTCATATTTGCAATTTGTTTCCTTATGCTAAAAGTTTCCACAGTTGTGGCATTCTACATTACTTAAGAATGGGGAAAAAAATCATTATAACTAACATAAAAAATTTCAAGGCCTCTATTCCTGCAAACATGCCTTCTCCTATCAACTTTATGCATTGTTGGGTTGTTGCTACTTGACCCATATTTTTTTCTTGCATGCCATCTGCATCTATGGCTTTATTTCCAAAATTACTACAAGAAAAATTATATCCATAAAAGGACTTTCCAGGAATGAAGGTACTTTTTCTTTAAGGGATTTTTCCTTAAGGGGGAAATGACCTATGTTGGTTCTCTAGTTTCCTTCCGTGGTTTTCTGGAATTCTTCCTCGCATTCTTTCTTGCAGCTTCCTAGCTCTCTTTTGTCGCTCTCCTTGTTTTTGTTGCTTAACATTCTAATTTTGGTGTTAACCAACAAAAAAATTTCTTCAATTTTCGTTTGGGAATTCAAATCAATTTCTAGTGCTTGAATATCCTTTAAAATTCAAACCAATCCTAATGATAAGGGATCTCTTCTTAACAAGAATCTCATCCAGTGACTTCTTCCTCTCCTAAAGCTTAACATATTGAGACAACTCTTTATTTTTCTTTTCTAATTTCTCAATGAGACAACTTTGGCTTTTAGTCTTTCACAAAGATATTCTCTTTCATCTAATTTAATGGTTTGAATCCCTTTCAATCTACTAACCTCTTCTCATTGAGCATTTAGATCAAAATTTTTTTGCACAATTTTTCATTCTCAAGCTCATAAATTTTCAATTTCTCTGTCTGCTTGAGATTTTCTTCAGATAGCTCCTATATCTCTTTTAGAGCAGAGATCATATTATTTCCAAAATATCCTTTCATCCATATCCTTATCTTCGCTATCAGAGGTGCTGGTTGAGCCACCACCGAGATATAGATACCTCTTTGTGACACTAGTATCATCCACAGTTCTAAGAAGTATCCCATCTTAACTACTACCATGGATACTCATATTCTCTTCATGATATCTACTCTCTTCTTCTTCAAAGGATCCCTAATTTTATATTGCTACAAATATAGGTATATCTTCAAAACTACTAATAGAAGCATGGATATATCTATCTTCATGTGATTCACATGAAAATCTAGATAATTATTGACCTATTTCTTTGTAGTTATCACGAAGAAACCGCATACCTTCTGAGAAGCATGACCTTTCTTTTGAGTCTTATTCATCATCAACTTGAGAGTGATGAGACAATTCAGGAATTAAGAGGAATATATTTAATCTTCTTATCTTCAGCAACTAAATATTGGGGTTCATTACTCAAGAAACAAGGTTTTGTGGCCTCCTCTTGAGCCATATTTTTATCTTCTCCGTACAGACATTGAAATTTACCTAGAAACTCCTTTGTTGTCTCGCAATGCCTTACTGTGTTTGCATCTGGATTAGACAACCTTTCATGATAATCCTTTTGGATTCTACATTAAGCTCATTCTTTTCTCCATATTATACATAAAAACAAGAATATTAATTGATGATCATCAAGTATGCTCCCATTTTAATTGTTCAGAGCTCATAGTTTGATCCATTAAAAAATGGAACTCCCTTTGGTGTTAGCCAATTTTCATTAGCCATTGTTTCCATTTGGTCTACCTTCAGGTGATTCAGTTGTTCTTGAAGGAACCAAGATCTGATACCAATTGTTGGAAACAATGTTAATACTAAGAGAGAGGGGTGAATCAATATTAAGGCTAACTTAAAATTTTTATTCCAATTTATATTTTCTTATTCAAACATTGAAATCAATGTTTGTGCAAACATTAAGAAATCATACCAGCAATCATATGAATCAACACAAGAATACAAATCATGAGTAGAAAACACATGAGAAACATAGGCTTAACATGGAAACTCTTCTGGGAGAAAAAAAACCAAATATTGTTTTTTATTTGATGTAAAAATGAGCTTATACTCTATTACATCAAACTGTTTATGATCCACTTCTCACAGGAAGCACTAAGTCCCCTTCGATTTTTTTCTAGCACCCACTAGCAGGAAGCACCAACTCTCTCATTTTGTAGACACCTTATTAGCTTACTAGAAGCACCATCTGAAGAAACAACTTCATGGATTTGTTGCAAGCACCAACTTGCAGATCCTTGGATTTATGAAAGCACCAACTTGCAGGAAGCACCAACCCCCAACCTTTCTTCTGATAGGCATCAATATGGAAGCACCGAATCCTTGGTTTGTAGGATATAACCCACACACAGTAAGTAACAAAGGCTCATTGTAAATGAAAACCTCTCTGTTTACTATCAGCTCATTGTTCTCTTGTGCCTTGTATTTATTTGGCCCATGCAGAACTCTCTATCAGCAATGCAACAACTCATTGTTCTCATCTCTCTACACTTAGCAGCATAAGCTTAAATATCATCCCATTCTATTTCAAAGGCTCTCTTGGCCTTTCATAGCAACACAGGCACACTCTCGGCCTCATGCTCCACCACATGAACACTTTCCCTCTCTTCAGAATATAGGAACACATGGCCTTTTTCCTTAGCAGCGCTCTCACTCATTTCTCTCCTTTCATATCTCTAAAATATATTGATTCCCATACATTTCTTAATGGAAATCATAGGTTTTGTTCATCTGTTGCATAGTTGTCGATGTTGTCTCTTTCAGCCAACACTCTTCCATTCATACTTCCTGGGTGTAACCTAATGCATGGATTTCCATGTTGTCAATTACATCAAGTTTCCTGAACATTGTTGTTGCATTAAACATGAGGGTGATCACTCAATTATTTCTCATACTTGTAATTAATTCTCAATAAAAATATGAACTCAAAGAGATCCTCCATTTAGTTCATCTTGTACTGGTAGTATGGATTTTCAACACTCAATAGAGACACTCCATTCATTTTATCATCCCAATCTCCTTCTTACTCTAGCATTTATTATATGGAAACTGCATCTGCAGTACACCATCATATTCCTTATAGTTCATATTATACATTCGAGCATGACTCTCCTATACTAAGATCAAATTTTCTGCACTTACCCATATTTTCATTTAATTCTTCATTAGCATGTAAGAAATCTCAAGGATTTCTAACTCTATTTCAAGACAAGCTCCACTTAGTTACTCCTGTGTTTCATGGTCCTTATTGCCTTGACTCAAAATTTCCTTACAATCGCCAATGCCACCAGTTTGTAGATCTAGCTTCCAACCCATATGTTCTTTGAATGTTGTGCCTGATCCATACATGTTGAATAACCAATTTGGTGTAACAAAAAAATATGGAGGAAACCTGCCACATAGTTGTTGACTCATCACACGATACATCTACCGCAAATGCATTTTACTATAGTCCCAAAGTTATTTTAACAAGCAATGCTTCCAGATCCACTGGAATTCCTTTTGGATCTTTCTTTGTTGGACCCTAGCCTAATTTTCCACCATACGACTAGGTGTTGTGACCTCAAGCTAGGACTATAGATGTTGATATTATTTGTTGTCCTGCAGGGGCATTGTTCCCTAAATAACTTCTCTACTCCCTTGGTCACTAATATAGGTGAAAAAAATAATAGAATAGTCATTGGGCCGCACTCATATACATATATGTGCTACTAAGTTGGAGCTCAGATACCCGCATTCCCATAACTTCTTACGAATGGAAATTTCCCACAACTTAGAGGATTCCTGCCCGGCCCACTTATATGCCCCACTGAAAATGGATGTTATTCTTCCTTTATGGTGTTACTATGGAGGTTTTGGGCATGTCCCACCTTCCACTTGCTGGCCTTCGAAGAACTTCTCCAATCAACCTCTGAAAGCCTCCACATGTCAACCTCTTGTGTTCCACTCTCATATCTTACCTATCAGCCCCACTGCAATTCCCAACCTCATTCTCTCTCATATCACCTTTTTATAATAGTTATGGGATTCCATTTTTCTGGGCTTATGATCCTCTACACTTCAATGGTTCCTTTCTTGTGGGAATTGTTCACACTACCTCATGTCATGACCATCCTGTAAGAATTTATTAATAAATTCATAGCCTTCTGGACCTCCGACCACTACTCTTGCTACGTTGGCTCTCGACCATCCCGTACCATTTCTTTCAGGATTTTGGGCCTTCTGGACATCTGATATTTCAAGTACTATTATTACTTCCCTAGCTCAATTCTCTCCCTAATAGATTTAAATAAGGTTATATGATTTTAGGATTCTGGGGTTCCAGGCTTCTATGCATTGCAACTTTGACTATGGAGATCAATACTTTGATTGTCAATAAATTTCGATCTAGGAGCCCATTTTCAAACTTTATCATAACATTGGAAATATCTCTCCAAGAATTTTCTAACTATGTCACTTCCACAAGAATATGAGCTAAAAACCTAAGGTATAAATTCCTTCAACGCCTAAGAATCCCAACCATCATAGTCATCATGTTATGGCTTATCCAATTAACCTGATATTATGATGATTCTCTAAAAGAGACTACAATAACCATGGGACTCCCCCTTAGCTTGGCACATCATGAAAATCAATGCCAACATATGTTGCCACTAGCCCCAATGCTCATCTGTTTGACATCAATACCAACAAATTTGGTTCAACTAGCCATCTAGGTAATGCTAACTATCCAACATGGAATTCATTATGGATTTTTTGAAGACATGAAGGTAGCATGATGTCATCATGGTGGTAGTGAAAATTTTGAGAAAGGAAGCTCACTTTATACTTGTCAATTCCACCCACATGGCCATTGACATAACTCATATTTTCATGGAGGAGATATTCATATTGGATGGCATACCTAAGAAGATCATCTCAAATTGTGATTCCAAGTTCACATAAAATTATTGGAAAGCCTATTTTATGGTTTTGGAAATGAACTGGAATTACTCACAACATACCATCCTCAAACTTATGGACAAATTGAGACATTGAATAGAGTGTTAGAAGAGATGCTAAGGATGTGTGTTATACATCATCCAAAAAGGTGGTAATATTTCCTATGCTTAGTTGAATTTTCATACAAAAAATGCTACCAATAATCGTTGAGGATGAGCCCATTCGAGGATCTATATGGAAAAAATGAAATACACCCATTAGTTGGGATGACATAGAAAGAAAAGTAGTTATTGGTGTTTATATGTGGAAATAAATGGAGAAGGATATTAATAGTATCATACATAAGTTGAAAGCAGGCTAGAAAAGATAGAAGACTTACAAAAACCTATAAATGATACATAAATAATTTCAGGTAAGTGATCACATGTATCTCTGCATTAAACCAAGGGGGAGCTCACTGAAAGTGGGATTCTGTTAGCACCCACATTTTGTGGACCGTTTTAGATGTTGGAGAGAGTGGGGACAGTGGCTATTACACTATCCTTACCACCCACCATAAAGGGATGTGATGTATTTCACATGTCCTTTCTTAAAAAGTATGTACGTGGCACTAATCATGTGATTAATTCGTGTGTGATACATGTGTAATTTGAGGGAGAGTTCCAACTATAACCAATATGAATCCTGGACCAAAGGTATATCATGCTACAGACATGAGTAATAGAGTAGTACAAGGTGCAATGGAAGCACTTTTGTATAGATGAAGCAACCTGGGAACATGGAGATCAAATTAGGGTGTTGTACCCATTTTTTTTAATATTGAAATGAACGTAAAAGAGTTGTAACTATGAAGCTCAATCTTTCTTGTTATTTTTTGTATGTAGAACACTAGGCACAATTGATGAAAATCTAACCCATAATTTCTAGGAGTTTATCTCTTCCTACAGCGAAAACCACATGATGGATTCTTAAAATTAGAGCTTCCTTCAACTCCCTTCAGCATGTAAATCCATTTAAGAATCACATAGGGCATTATATTAGTCGTGGGAGGAACCAAAAGGGGTGACTAAATTTATACGAGCATGGCTATATATATATATATATATATATATATATATATATATCAATCCTGTTCCCTATTTTGTGCACCTCTATATACATACACGTGACCTCAAAGCTCAAATTTCTATTAAAAGTCAATACATAAGGGTTACAGGTTCCCAACCTTCTGGGTATGGGACCCACTAGCTTTGATAATTGGGCTTTGAAAATCTCCAAGAATAATAGATCTGGGTTGGCCCACATCCTCCTATTGACCACTTGTAAGAAAACTTCCTCCAATCACCTATTCAATTGTCAATCCCATTTTATGCCCAACTCCTAATTGAAATTAATTCTGGGCTTGATGCTTCCAGGAAATGGAAAAGTTCCCATATCTTGGTGCTTCCATTAGTAGATGATCCCAGGTGCCCAATGGTTTTTATAAATGGAAATTTAGAAATGTTACGTGCTTTTAGGTTTCCAGACAATCTCTAATATAGTTATGTCGATTAACGTTCTTGGGATTCATCAATTAACAAACTTCGTTGCAGAAAAAAATTGGCTAAGTGTTGCCGGCTTCTGTTACACCATTTTTTGGTCATCTAACCTGTTACTATTAGATGGACCTAAGTACACCGTGTAAGACCAATTTACCCTAAGTAAAATTGCTTTCGCTATGAAAAATAACTTAGTAAAACACCTTTATTAAGTTGTTTATGGTCTAAACAGGAAACCCCATGAGGAAATATTAAATAAATCTACATTTGTTTGATTTTCCTGAATGAATAATTAGTTAAACAATAGTTTAATTAATATTCCAGGTCATATTTAACCCAAAACAGGAAAATTAATTAGATAAATTATTATTTATCTTATTATTTTCTAGGAATAATTATTTAAACCTTATTTAAATAATATTCCTTGTTAAATTTGACGAAATCACTCATAAATAGTTAAATAAATCATTATTTATTTAACTATTACTCAACCACATCCTTAAAATGATAAATAAATCATTTATTTATTTATTATTTACTAATAAAGGAATTTGACCCAAGTCAAATTTCTTTTCCCTCCAACAAAAATAATAAAATATTTCATAAAAGTTGGATCTTGATTTGGTTAATAATATTTTAATTATGCACCAATATCTAGACTAACTCAATATTTGTAATAAATAGAAGGGTTTTTCCATTCATTCATCACCTTTTGTTGCCTAAGATCACTTTGGATCTATACTTTTGGTTTGACTTTGATCCATCATCATTGTTATATTTTTCTATCCTTTTTCTCATGAGATCCCTTTGAGGTCCATTTTTTTCTCGGTTTTCTACACCATCAAGAGAGAGGAATTTTAGATTTTAAGTGCTAAGGACTTACAAGAACCCATCCCATTGAGGAGAAATGGTAACATCCTTCTATTTTTTCCTCCCAGGTGCCCTTAATATAAAATTCATTCAACATATTCTTGTCTTGTCTATTGGATGCATGGAGTAAATCTCATTTTATTTACTGCTTAATGTCTTTTGATGCATAGATCTATATTTTTGCAGCATTTATCTAGATCAAATAATTTCAGATCTGAAGATATTGGCAACCATATTTTGTTGTTAGGGTTGTTTGTTATGCACAGCTAAAGTGGTATTTTTTCGTACACTTGCAATTAAGATTCATATTAACAGCTTCAATTATATTATATATTTATGTGAACTTGATGCTTTTTTCCTCTCACCCTTTTCTCTCTCTCTTCTTGCTTTATACTAAACTTCTAGAACTTCCTTTATGTTCCTTCTCTCCTTGACCCTTCTCTCGCTCTTGATGCAACCTAGAACGAGTTCTCGCACACAATTTAATACATATACACTGAGAGATTGCAAAAGGACTGGTCCTTGAAAACAACTCTCTCACACCACAACCACGTGAGTTATTTATTGAATCAAAAAGAAATATATAGATTGCATAGTGGTTTGGTCTAGATCCACGAATGTAGGATCAAAAGACCATTTTAGGGAAAAATAAAAAAATTACAACCATTGCAACAAATTGTCTAATTTAAAGGATTACATGGAAATTATAAACAAATCATATCGTAACAAACCACTCAATGAGGAACAAACTCCTCTATTAAATGCTTTTGACCTCTCGATCAATGAGAATTATGAATTCCCATGCATCAACAATGTTCCTTTAAGGCGCGGGGTTTGTAACATACACTACGTTGACTATTTCTTTTGTATACATTTAATGTAATTGTGACTATAACATGGGGTAATTTTTGTTGGGAAAAATATCAATTTATCACGTGTATAAAATTTTTTGGTGAAAATCACATGTAAGAAAATCAATTTATCAATTTACATATTATTATTCAAAATTTAATTAAATTGAAGTTTGTAGAGAAAGGGAAAACCTACAAATCAAAGTATAAGGGAATTTTGTTGGTTTCGCTTGCATACCCTAAAAATCCATACCTATATCCTACTGAATTTAATCTTAGAACCATTAGTGATATGGAAACCACATGTTTCTAACTAAATTTGAATGAGATGTGATTTGGGTGATCTGGAGTTAGAAAAGCACATTTATACTTATGTTATGAAAGGTTAGATCCAACTCGGTGACACCCAAACCCATTTTTTCCCCTATTGGAGATTGAAGAGATAGACTTGGAAGTGAAGGCACTATGGAGCCAAGAAGTTCCCTCTCGGTTATGTCAAGGGATGCAAAAGGGAATCCCATATATATACATCCCAATATTGAATTGTGGGTTCTGCAATATTTGGAAATTTCATGTTGGATTTTCTAGATTTGTGGAGGTAGATGCTCTTAGAGCTCTCTACCTGTGTTAAAACCATCAATCTTTCCTTTTCTTAACTCATTGTTACTATCACGGAGAATATAAATTGAATTCAATTATTATGTGCCTATTGTTGGATGTTAAACCACTATTTCTTTCATTAATGCTATTAAACCACTTGATCATTGGGTGCTTGATGTTGGTTGTGAAACTATTAGTGATTTCCTACTTGTAAAACTATCAAATTACTCAGTGCTTTAATATTATTTATTAAAACACCCACATAATGAACCACTATATGCTTTCTATTCGTTGTGAAATCACAAGATCTTTCCTATTTTTTGTTTAACCGCCTAATTACTAGGTGGTTTTGTTGGATGTGAAACCACTAATGCTTTTAAATATATTGTTAAACCATCTAAAAAAGTGAAACTAATCCTCTGAAGCTGAACACACTCCTTTGAAATTTGGGTGAAGCCTTGTATAATGAAGCTCATAAAGAGCTATACCAATCCATTGGTGTAAATTTACCCCTATCTAAGAAATTCCTCAAACTTTGGATCTGGCTCGTGGGTGGGTACTTGTAAGACAAATTTTAGTATATCCATCTAATGGTTGGGTGGATAGTGGAAGTTCCTTCCCAATTCCCAACTAATTTAAATCAAACATATAAGTAGAATAGTTTGTGTTTATTTGATTGTGAATGATAAGTTATGATTAATGTGATCACAAGCTATTATATTTTTTATATGATTCATGATAAAATTCTTAAAATTTTTGTGTATCCATGGTTGATAGCTTCCTAAGATGTCCATGGATATCTGAATGTATTGGGATTTTATTTTTTCTATAGAATTTAGTGCTTACAAATTATGTCATAAGTTGATTGATAAATAAATATCTTGACCGTGTTTTACATATTTCACGTACTTGGATTATGGATTATTTATCCTATTTATGAATTGTAGGATATATTATATATTATAATTGATTTATTGAATTTACTATTATATTCATAAGTGACAAGTTAAATTTTATATTTATGGTTGTATTGAATACTTAGGCTATGAAATCTCCACCGCACTTATGAATTACAACTATCTTGTCTTTTTATAGATGATATAACTTATAGGTTGTATTTATTAATGTTATGATGAAAGTAATGAACTATGTATTTAGGTTTTCTCTCCCTTACCTGGCATTCATAATTTATAAATCTTAACTCATCCTACTCAAGAGGATTGTGTGATTCCTGATAGTCAAGTTGCAGTTTTTCTTTGAGTAGTCACATCACTTGTGAGTTTCATGTTTAGACTAATTAGTAGTTTTCATCTCCTTAATAAGCTTAAATGAATTGTATAAGAAGTACATAGAATGGGTTGAGTATTGCAGCATTCCATGAGAAACATGGATATATTATGTGAATTTTCATTTTGGAAACTTTCCCCTCTTCTTGTGTCAATAGAAATTAATTGGGTAATTATGCATGAATATTCCATACACTAATTACCAAGGTATTCCACATACTAATTACCAATATAGAGACTAAGGGCCATAGATTTAGACCTTCTGTCATAATAATTGTCCCTATTTTACGAAAAAATCCAAAATATAGAGCATATTCCACCAGTCACCAGAGAAATGGACCGTGGACGTTTTTATACATTTTGCATAGAAGGGTCTGGTCCCAACATGCCAATGTCTAGACTCTAGTATAACTAGACTAGGCACGTGATATGATATGGAATGGTATGGGGGAGATTGATAGCCATCCCGACTCCCCCTCCTCCAACGTATTTTCAAGTCATGGAAAAGAAGTAACAATTCAACAAAGGAGGTTTGGTGGACCTAGATCAGAACACCACCCAATAGAATATTTCCATTGGAATTTTGGGCCATTAGACACCAACAAAGATCATATGAAGAAATCACATGGGGAAAGGCCATTCCATTAATTGAATCTGAACTAGCGGAACCACACCACTAGACCACCAGTACACGATGCCCAAAGAATGATGGGTAAAATAGATGAGTGGAGCTATTATGGTGTGACATGGCCTAGGGGTAGACCCCACCATGCACTTGGATTTAAAATATCAGATACTATCAATGGTGAGAGAAGAATGGAGGAAAGTCCTTTTGATCCGTAGAGAAGTGTGCCAGGGTGGGCCCACCAGGCTCATGGACCTATGGTCACTAGGTTGACAACACAAATACGTGGAAAGTGGAGTCGAGAGATACTCAAGCATGGTATTATGTGGACTTGGGGCCTCCACCTTGTTTAGAGACCTAAAACTTTTGCCATAATACATATCAAACTCATTTGTTGCACTGGTAAGCCTGAATTGCTATATCCTAGCACTTATGGACCTTGCAAGGTTGACATGGAAATGCATCTTGGACTAGGTGAAGGCCATGTGGTGCCTTGGTTAAGACTTGGCCTTCTTTAATAGGTAAAAATTTCTAACAAGAATAAATTTTGATCTGGGACTTCGATCAAGACAAGATTTATATCGACAAAAATTTATCACTGAGTTGAGTGCGATGATGATATCATATTTAAATTTTGAAAACTTTGAAATATGATAATTTTTTGTAACCCCATATTCATGACAAAATACAAAGGTCAAGAAAATTTATTTAGAAGGAATTATTATAACTTCAAAGTGTAAAGTAAATTGGTAATAGATTGTTACATTTCCCACTAAATTTAAAATATTGTAAAATGGTCGAGTTAGGGACATGGGATCCAAGGATGACATGAAAATCACACTTAGGATAGATGAAAAGAAAAGGGAAAAGGGAAAAATGGCATGGGGATCATTGGCCTACAAGACTGACTAGTGATCATTGGGAGAACCACCACAAAAAAATCAAATGACAAAGGACAATTGGAGCAGTTTTGATTAGTTCAAAAGATGTTGACCCGATTGGACTCTCACCACCAGAATGTAGAGCTCAAACAACACAAAGACTCCAATGAGATACACGAAAAGGGAAAGGAGGTAGAAAAACATCACTCACTAGTAGGAGATGGCATAGTTCAAGTAATGTTGAGAATATTATGTTGTTGAAAGCAGCTCATAGGGACACGTAGGAGGGAAAACAAAAAGGGGGTTAAATGATATTTCTTGTTCAAGGGTGAATATTCAATACATATATAGAAGAGAGATTTGTAGCATCTTTGAGGCTCTTGATCCTTTTAGAAGTCTCCTCATGCCCTGGAACCTAGCTCAGGAGTGACTAGGCTATAAGAAAAATGAAATATCGGCGTTGGCTAGTCTACAGCTGGGTGGTGAAGCTTAGTCCCAGACTTGTTTGCAGTTTCCAATATGAGAAGTATCTACCTCTTGACCTATATTATGAATTTCAAAGTTTTTAATGTACTGTCTCCTAAATGTTTCAGTTCGAGTTTCTTATAATTGAGTTTGTTTTTCAATGGTTCCTCCATGGTCATGTCAAGCATGTCTATATTGCGGAACTCCATTTAGGTCATATGATTTGATTCTTTTCCTTTATCATTTTTAGAATTAATGTACTTGATATTGATTTATGCAGGAATGAAATGAAATATAGATTTAATAAAAAATACAGAGCTTACAACGAAAATGAACTTCAATTCATCCATAAAAAAACATTGAAAATTGTTTACATGCAAAATGGAGATAAGATATCTCGGGCGATGGTAGCTTATCTCTGATAAGATACGTGGTGGATACATGCCTTTGAAATGTGTTATAATGAGGCTTGCAGGCATTTTTATTATTGATAAAAAAAAGAAGGAAAGTTCCAAACATCCAAAAACCTAACCCTAGGAGATGAAGCGGAAAACTTTTGTGGGCCTCGTTGGGGTTAGGTTGTACACCAACTTCCTGGGGTCGTCACATTGGAATACATTCTTTGTTTGTTTTGTACAATACCTTGTTAGAAATATCTATCCCTGGACTACAAATTTTGTCTGCAAACCCCTGCCACTAGTTATGGGTATTCTTGTTTTCTAAAAAATGTTGTTTAGGGCATCAAAACAACTCTGGAGTTTCAGGACCCAAATAACTGCCAAAAATAGTAAATTGTCTTACAATTAAGGAAACTAAAAGAAACAATGTTAGGGGTCCAAGTTGAATATACTAGTGGCCACCAATATCCACCTTTATCAATACCCTTAAGTGATTCCCATCATCGTTGGATACTTTCCTTGTTGATTTCATGGCATAACTAATAATTTAAATATTAGTAGTAATAAATGGGTTGAATATTACCTAAGTGGTTGAATATTACCTTCAATATTAGTGGAAATGTTGTAACGACCTCTGGTTTTTCTTTACCTCTACTCTATTCCTTTTCTTTCATGCGATTTCAAGTTCTTAGGTCAGGACAATGTTGTTGGTGACGTGGTAGGCCTTATGAAGGTTGTGTTGAAGATTTTTGGGTCAATGTTGTGAATATTGATGCAAGCCTTAGTGGATTAAAATTGAATATGTAATGGTGGTGGAGGTTTTAAGTACTATGATAGGTCAATTTTTTTATATTTTTGGAGGATACCTATGGTGGTGTGATGTATTTCTCCTTTATGTGAGTCATCACATTCTTCCCAATTTCAACAACCTTCATTTCTCAATAATGTTTTATATTCAAGAGAATTTAACTTACAACAAGCTTTCACTCTCATAATTTTCCTCAGTGAGCCTCATTCACAATCCTTCACTTTTTTTTAATCATTTACCTTCCAACGAGCCTATACTCTCTATCACATGCAATAGCATTGATCTTCTGGCTTCCAATGACCTTTGACTTTTAGTGATTTTTGGTTTTCCCTTGACCAAAGTTAAACTTCTAATTGATCATTATAATTTGAAGTATTCTTCACCATGCTTCAAAATTCACCTATTTATGACAGGCTTATGCCATGCTCAGTGTTCAAAATTTATTAACACTTAAAACTTTAGATGGATGTTGGTAAATGAAATCTACTTGCATCCCGCTTATGCTAACCATCAAGAAAAATTCTCACATTGGAATTAAGGAGGATAGATTTATTTTTGTAATGTCATTCATATAGGACTTTTCGATTATAAAAATTTAATTTTTCTAACATTTGATGCTAAAGGTATTCTTTACCAGAAACAACAAAACCTAGTTCATAATGTCTTGTATGCTTGCATTGTGCATTGGTTTTACAAATGGACATTGATCCTAATTTTGGTGTTGTCATGTAGATTACGCTCTTATAATTATAGATTATTAGAGTCCAAGTTGTAACTATTTTAGTATGCATTGAAAAGTGTTTATATAGTATAAAAAATCCTTTCACCTTTGATTAAATTGCCTAATTAGTTCCAACAATGCATGCATAGTTTGACTTTATTACAAATGGTAGTAACAAGTGATGATATATTCTTCCCCCTTTTCCTTGGAGCATTTAACTCAAAGGATGCAAGATCATATGATAAATTAATTTTGTAAAGTATTATTAAAGGAAATAATATTTTTTTGAAATATTACTAAAGGTTTATGTACATGCATTCAAGAATTTAATTTTCATCTATAAGCAACAAGAAAAAGTCTCATTCAGGGATACAAATTTGAGATTTTGGGGAAAAATAGCATATTAAAAGAAGACCTTCTTTGAATCCTATAGTTAATGATTTACATATTGAATAATATGATAAATAAATCAGAAATGGAATAAAAAAGGATCGACTTTGTATCTTATATGCACCATAGAAGAAGCTTCACCAGGTTGGCCTAATTGGAGCCCAAACATTGTTTCTTGAGTTGATAAACATACTATTTTGGCATTGAATACAAAGCACGCATCTCCAAAAAGAAATTGAATCTTGTACGAACCTTCCAATAACCCAATTACCTTAGATAAAGGTTGCAGGGTAATATCATTAGTGTAAGTCCACATTCTAGATGCAATCTAAATTAGATGACCCTTTTCCACTTATTGATGCTTCATTAAATTCACCAACGATCTATGTTGGTTAAAGGGATAGGCCACAATCCTACTGGTTATCGACCATACTAAATATTTGAAGGAATACCATGCATAAGGTTAGTTAACCTATATAATGAACCTGCCCATAGATAAGTGTATCACCATGGTGGGATTTGAATCATATTCTACAAATAAATTGAACTTCTTGGGAGACCTAATAAGTCCTAGACTATGACTTTGTCATGTTCGGGTTTCAATTTCAAAGAAAAGTGTGGATGTTATCATGAATCCATATTCTTATGGTCCTTGTTAAACTTTGGAGTTTATTTGATATATTCTATATTTATTCTTTATGTTCTTATGTCAAAGAGTATTTATTGTCTCATTACACACCTTTCCATGAGTTTGAGAGACAAGGTTGCTTTAGATGGTACTACATATTGGTCAACCTTGAAATTTCTAGATGTTTGATATCTTTGTATGTTCCACATGTTATTTTTTTCTTCAATATTGTTTCGTTCATATTGTATTATGTGGAATACAAGTGAACTACTTGTTGGGATGTTTAGGATTCACACACTACAGAAGGAAAAGTAAAATGAAAAAGAAAATAGTTAAAATTACCCTATTCTTATAAACATGACATGAGATTCAAGTAACCTAGTAACCATGTTATTTAAACAAGGGGGATGTGTTACAAATTTGTACTCGGTACAAAAAAAACACAAAATTCATAAACCCTATAGATGGAAATAATAGAAATCAAATAATAAGTCGAAGTTGGGAGTTGGAGTACAAACAAATTGACATGTAGCAAGATAGGGTGAAATATTGGCATGTTGCACTTGATGAAATTACCCCTTGAGATTTTAATTAATCCTCTATGGGTTATAAGAGAAATGGATTCTAACCTCAACTTCTAGAAGAACAAATACAATGGAACTCTTCAAGGAATTCTTTGGGAGGTAAGAAATTATATTAAGATATGGTTGCACATAGAAAATATGGAATATTTCGAAGCCTTTATCTGTGCGCCCATAGGAGAGCTCTCATTATTTAACCTATATCTACCTCATTAGGTTTTTTGGTTAGGGTTTATATTTTGAAGGCCAATCCGCTATTATTATAGATAGAAATACACCCACATCATTTCACTCTCTCAGAGTGTGGAAATCTAGTTCCAACACCCCCCCATACTACTTTGGGTGAGACTTTGACCTGTACAAGTTGGTCATTGCAAAAAGGGCCAGTAGTAAGAGGGTTTTGTTGGTTAAGCTTAACTTTGAACCTGGGCTAGGACCCCTCAAGCCAAGAGATGGTTATAGTGCTTGACACTTAGAATAAAATTACCCAAAAGTTATAATGATATACATATGTGGGAATCGTTAATTCATTATTGTAAGAATAGTATTTACTTTGTCTTTTTATATCTCTAGATATAATTTTATATTTAGATATCATATGTATTTTCCTTCTATATACTATAAAAGTGTTTTTCGATGTAAAACATGTCTTCCATACTAAGTGAATGAAATGCAACCTATTGACATAAAAACATGTGTGTGTGTGTGTGTGTGTGTAGGATGTGGTTCCTTAACTAAAAAATAACCTTAGATTGTGTGCATGTATTAGTATTTATGTAAAGTAATATCTCATGTGAGTATATTTTATTGAGCTGGAAGTCTATCCGCGAATCCATTTGTTTTTAATATTATGTTTTGCTAGCATTAATAGCTCCCCTTCATTTCGTTTTTGGAGGTTAATATTCCTAAAATGAAGAAGCGTTCCCCTTTGAACTAGAGATAATTTTTTACTTTCTAAGTCTCTTCCATAGGCTTCAAACATGTTTTCTCTCCTCTTGCTCTTCCTTTCCTTTGAGCTAATTTACTGCAATAATAAAAATTCTTTCCTAGTTATGCATCATTGAGAAATACATCATCATAGTGATATATGATGGAGAAATAAGTTATCGTATAAATATATTGATATCACGAGTCTTCCACCCCTCTCTTATTGAATCATTTTCACATCACAAGGATAGTTCCACATGTCATTGGATTGAGAATTATTTTAGTGTTCTATCACTAGAAAGAAATTTTTTTAGCGATATGATGGTCAGATTATCTTAAAATGTGCATGATATCACCCAAAAATTCATTATCCCTATGATACATATTTACCCTCCCCCCACACTCCTCCAAACCACCGACCACCTTATTAGACATAATTCTAGCGTTAGTGTGACACTACCTCCTAGCCTATTTAGGAAACCTTCATCATTGTGATAATCAACTTTCTATTTATGTATTTCACTAGAATCCAAATTCTCTAGTGACAAAGTTCGATGAATTTGTTGCTTTGAAATTCTCATTATTGCACAAATTGGCTATATAAAGACTTTTTTCGCCTATTTATTTTTCATTATATTGTGTTCGATTCCCCGACATGATGATATCCACTTATCAACCAAGTAAACTCCCAGCCTAGCCGATCATACAATCACCTTTACCACATCACCTCCCTCCACATCATAAAATGTGATCTTTTCCCAGCATTGCATTTTCTTGTTTTGTTTAATTGTGATTAATTTGTTTTTTCTAACAAATTTGTTTTTTTTAGGTTGAGAGGCATTGTACAACCTAATATGAAAGAGACTTTATCACACAACGTTACATTTAAAAATAATAAAGTAATATTTGCAATAAATTTTTTTAAAAATAGTAATAACAAAAAGAAAGTAATGTCTGCCATAAATAAAATACTTCAATGTCCACCTTAATTTTACATCCACTTTATAGATAGTAAAACAATTGAAAATAAACCAAAAAAAAATTTACTTTCTAATATTACAAATATGGGTAGTTCATTCACTACTTAATATGGAGTTGACAAATGCCATGTAAAAATAATATAATTGATACTACATGATATTTAATTCATTTTATGTTTAGTTGGCAGGTAATAGTTAAAACAAAAATATAATAACAACCAAAAAATATTTTTACTCTTAGCCATCAATAAAATATTTCAATGTCTTATTTACTAACATAGTTTTATATCAAGTTTATATAAAGAAAAACAAACTAATTTAAATTATAAAATTTCTAATGTTTCCACTTTTTATTTTAAGGGATATACTTAATTTATTACATTCTTAATGTGGAGTTGATATTTTTTTTGTAGGTAAGACTGATTCTATTAAAAAACATATAAAATTACTATATATATATATATATATATATATATATATATATATATATATATATATATATATATATATATATATATATATATATCTTAAAAATAATTAAAACAAAATAATTGTATATATATAGAGAGTCTTTTATAGGTATATATTTTCTAATTCCAAATATAATTGGGGCATGTATTAACATTTTAATATGTAAAGTATGAATTATAAATAAAATAACTCTCTCTGTATATATAGATCACATTTTATGAGATTTTTTTAACTTTGAAGAATTAAGATGAATTAAATATCTCTATGTTGAAACTTTTGCTTAAGTTAAGTTTTGTAGTAAAATGCTCGACTATCTAACCTCGATGTCAAACACATTTTAGAAGACTTAGAAGTTTTCAGTTACCAAGAGAGTTGGATCCCTAATAAGTTTAATTATTAAATAAAATGTATTTCCTACGTTTTCTTATAATTCTAAGAGAATTGTACCTCTCTGATTGATAATGAAGAAATATTGTCATAAGATGATTGCGCTACAGCCCAATATGACTCCAATGTCACCCAATATGACCCCGATGTCAGGTGGGTCACGTCCTCATAAAAAATGTTGGCTTAAGTTTTAAATTAAAAAAAAATAAAAAATAAAAATCACAATGTTCTAGAACATATATCAATTGCTAATACAATTATGTATTATTTATATAATTTGAATGGATAGTAAATTATATACATGAATTTGAATGGATCATAAATTTACCTTTAACAAAAAAAATTACCACATTGAATTTCCAAATTAAGTAAAATTTTAAACATATTTATTCTTTACTAAAGTCAATACCATTTCCTAAATCAAAGGAAAAGAGTTAATTCAACACAAACAATCAAAATCCAAAATTTTTAATATTTCTTTTAATTAAATATTTTTAAAATGAATTTATACTTACTCCAGAGCTATGGTAAATAAATAAAAACATATATAAACTAGATGTATGGTAAATAAATAAAAATTCTTTTTATATTTATTCCATAAACATTTTTATATTTAAAAAAACTTTAAAAAGAGGTTTTATTTAGATGAAGCCTATGAGACGAATACCATGGGACAAATTAATATTGATACCATGGGCCAAATACCATGGGTAAATAAATAAATATAAAAAAGGTATAAACAGGTATGATAAATAAATAAGAAAATATAAAATAGATATAAAGAGGTATGGTAAATAAATAAATATAAAAGAGGCATAAAGAGGTAAGGTAAATAAACAAAAATATATCAAATAAGATTATAAATAAAAATCTAATTATATAACAAGCCTATGGGCCAAATACCATAGTAAAGAAAAGGGGTATGGTAAATAAATACAAATATAAATAAACTAGAGGTATGGTAAGTAAATAAAACCTCTTTTCATATTTACTCCATAATCTGCTTTATATTTACGAATATTTATGTTCAGTAGTTTACATAACTAATAAGAAATAGAGAGAGAGTGATAAGGGAGAGATGGAGAGAGAGTGTGTATGTTTAGGGGTGAGATAAAGAGACAAAGTAAGATGTATGGAAAGACAGAGAGAGAGCGTGTATGTTTGGGGCTGAGATAAAGAGACAAATAAGGAGAGATGGAGATAAGGGGGGAGAAGGAGATATAAGGAGAGAGGGAGGGATATTGTAACATAGTTGGTGGGCGAAGAGAAAGAGAGAGAGGGAGAGAGAGATGGGAGAGAAAGAGAAAGAGAGGAAGGAAGAGAGACGATGTGAGAGAGTGGAGAGAGGGAGGGAAAGAGAGATGGACTTGGAGGGGTAGGGGGAGAGAGGTAAGAAGAAAGAAATAGAGAGAGAAAGGTGGAGAGAGAGAGAGTGAGTGAGTGATAAGGAAGATGGAGAGAGAGGGAGAGAGGGGGAAGATAGAGATATAGATGGAAGGTGAAGAGAGGGAAGAAAAGAGAGATGGGGAGAGGAGGGGATTGACAAAGAGATTGATATATATGGATTGCGAGAGTGTGTGTGTTTAAGGGGGTGAGATAGAGAGATAGAAAAGAAGAGATGGAGGGGGATATAGATATGGATGGAGGGTGGAGAGAGGGAAGAATATTTCTCACACTAGATGGATTGATATAAGTGGAGATGGTGATTTATAATCCTATTTGATTATTTTCACTATATGCATCGATTTTAGTGTAGATATTTATTTCTAATGATATTTGATTACTTACACTAGATGCATTGATTTCAGTGTAGGTGGTGATTTCTAATACAATTTGATTGCTTGCACTAAATTATAGAGAGACAGAAAAGAAGAGATGGAGGGGGATATAGATATGGATGGAGGGTGGAGAGAGGGAAGAATATTTCTCACACTAGATGGATTGATATAAGTGGAGATGGTGATTTATAATCCTATTTGATTATTTGCACTATATGCATCGATTTTAGTGTAGATATTTATTTCTAATGATATTTGACTACTTGCACTAGGTGCATTGATTTCAGTGTAGGTGGTGATTTCTAATACAATTTGATTTCTTGCACTGAATTTGTTGATTTCAATTTAGATGTCAATTTATAATTATATTTGATTACTTGCACTAAATGAATTGGTTTCAATGTAGATGCTTTCTAATCCTATTTGATTTTTTGCACTAAATGCATTGATTTCAGTGTAGATGGCGATTTCTAATCCTATTTGATTTATTTGAGTAAATGCATTGATTTCAGTGTAGATGTTGGTTTCTAGAGAGAGAGAGAGAGTGTGATAAGGAAGATGGAGAGAGAGGGAGAGAGGACAAAAAGAGGAAAGAGAGATATTAATGGGGGAGAGGGAGAGAAGGGGAAAATAGAGATATAGATGGAAGGGGAAGAGAGGGAAAAAGACAAAGATGGGGAGAGGGGGTGACTGAAAAAGAGATTGATATATATGGAGTATGAGAGCACGTGTGTTTAGGGGGGTGAGATAGAGAGACAAAAAAGAATAGATGGAGGGGGATATAGATATGGATGGAGGGTGGAGAGAGGGAGGAATATTTATCACACTAGATGGATTGATATAAGTGGAGATGGTGATTTCTAATCCTATTTGATTATTTGAACTAGATGCATCGATTTTAGTGTAGATATTTATTTCTAATGATATTTGATTACTTGCACTAGATGCATTGATTTCAGTGTAGGTGGTGATTTCTAATACAATTTGATTGCTTACACTGAATTTGTTGATTTCAATTTAGATGTCGATTTATAATTATATTTGATTACTTGCACTAGATGAATTGGTTTCAATGTAGATGATTTCTAATCCTATTTGATTGTTTACACTAAATGCATTGATTTCAGTGTAGATGGCGATTTCTAATCCTATTTGATTTCTTTGAGTAAATGCATTGATTTCAGTGTAGATGTTGGTTCCTAGAGAGAGAGAGAGAGTGAGTGATAAGGAAGATGGAGAGAGAGAGAGAGAGGACAAAAGGAGGAAAGAGATATATTAGCGGGGGAGAGGGAGAGAAGGGGAAGAGAGGGAAGAAGAGAGAGATGGGGAGAGAGGGTGATCGACAAAGAGAATGATATATATGGAGTGCGAGAGCGTGTGTGTTTAGGGGGTGAGATAGAGACAAAAAAAAAGAGATGGATGGGGATATAGATATGGATGGAGGGTGGAAAGAGGGAAGAATATTTCTTGCACTAGATGGATTGATTTAAGTGGAGATGGTGATTTATAATTCTATTTGATTATTTTCACTAGATGCATCGATTTTAGTGTAGATATTTATTTCTAATGATATATGATTACTTGCACTAGATGCATTGATTTCAGTGTAGGTGATGATTCCTAATACTATTTGATTGCTTGCACTGGATGTGTTGATTTCAATTTAGACGTTGATTTATAATTATATTTGATTGCTTGCACTAGATGCATTGACTTCAATGTAGATTATTCCTAATACTATTTGATTGTTTGCGCTAAATGCATTGATTTCAGTGTAGATAGTGATTTCTAATCCTATTTGATTGCTTTGAGTAAATGCATTGATTTCAGTGTAGATGTTGGTTTCTAATCTTATTTGATTGATTGCATTAGGTGCATTGATTTCAATGTAGAAGTTATTTTCTAATCTTATTTGATTGCTTGTATTAAATGCATTGATTTCATTGTATATGTTGATTTATGATTTGATGTAATTGGATATATGACGGTACATTAATATTAAAGTGATTGGATTAACAATATGCATTGATTTTAGTGTAAGCACAAAAAGTTATTTACAGTGTAGATTGATTTTTGTGTTATAGTAATTTAAGCTATTAATATTGGAGAGCAAGAGAGACAAGGTATCATGTTTACTACAACAGATCGAGCTAAAGATTTAAATTGCTTACGACTTAAATTTTCTTTTTCATATAATCAATATGAAAAGATAACAAAACTAACAAGGGAGGAAATAAGAATAGTAGAAGAAAATAGTTTGAGATTGATTGTAACATGAGTACGTTCTTATTATTCACATTTTCTATCTTTCAACACTATTATTGTCACTTTGCATTTAAAAAAAAATATTTCATCATTTTTCATCGTTATAGTTATTAACAATAATTATCATTATTAATATTTGATATATTTACATATTACTAATAAAATTAATCATATCTTTGATACATTTTCCTTGGCCGCACGACTGAAACCAACCTAGATCCATCTTACATCTTAAAAAATATACAAAAATTTTAATAATCTGAAAAATGTGACGTTGATGCCTCCAATCAAATCTCTCGAGATGCAAACCTTCCTCAAGTTTTGCACTCAAAAAATAGGTTTGTACCTCAAGAGATTTGATCCTTCTCGGCGCATGATAGATCCAGAGTTAGATGGATCTAGACTGATTTACTTCTAAAAAGAGATATCTAGTATCTAGAATATTGAATGAGTTAGAAAGGTTTTCGGATCAGTCAAACCTCTTGAGAGATATATGGATCTAGAGGAACTAGAAATAGGGACTTGTTAAATACTTAGTGGATCTGAACTAGAATATGAATTCATAATCTTTGTGTAAATATATAAGGGTTAGAGATAGAGTAAATGGATATGAAGGTGTAAACAAGACGAGAATATTGGTATTGGTATATTTTAATTTAGGTAGACAGTTGTTGAAGACTTGGTTGAACAGGAGTTGAAGACTTAGTTTTATTCAAGAACACAACAAAGATCCCCATTGCGGCAGATGGTAGTTTCCCCATTGAGCAGAAGAGTGATGAAGAGTGACTTAACAAATGAAGAGTGATTTGTGATTTCTACGCAGGTAGTCAGGTATTTTGTTCAACGAATTGAAGTAAATCACGGCTGAATGTATGTAGGTAGTCAAAGAAGTAAATCACGGCTGGGTGTCTGTTGTTAAAACAGCGTTGCTGTATACGAACATGCACAGTAGTGATTGGTACCTGTTCCGTGCGTTTTGGAAACAGTTCTGACAAGGATTTTATTAGAAAATGAAACATACTATTCATCAGAGTACTTTGAAAATCGTACACAGTTCCACTCTTAAAACACTGATGGATTCACGGATGGATAGGACATTTTAATTAAAAATATTCGCACCAGTTCTTAATTTATATAAACACCACAATCTCAGGTCATATTGGAGTAAAGGAAACCCTAGGACAGGGTAATATATTAATTTATATAAAGGGCAATGCAAATAGCCCATTTTGTAGGGCAAAGCTTATTTTTCAGTCCATCGGCCCATTAATGCGCTGAGGGATGAAATCCCCACCGTCAGATTAAAGCAGTGCATCATCCTACGGTGGCGATTTCATCCCTCGGCGCATTAATGGGCCGATGTAGTTAGGCCTAGGTATAGATATAAGGACGGTGATGTTGATTGGAAGATTGATATGGTTCAGTGGTTCTATTTAGTAGGTAAGAGAATATTTGGAATTTTCTAGTATTTTATTTTTATATATTAAGAAAAGTGTTTCAAGATTATTATAGTTTTGTTGACTTAAAAGTTCATAAAGGTTGGTAATATGACAAATGTTTTGCAAATTAGATTGAATGTGAGTATCAATAAAAAAAATGTTTTTCATCTTCAAATCTGTTAGTGTCTTAAAGGTGATAAACCCTTTCATCCTATGGTGTTTTGGGAATTGACTAACATTGAGTTTCATTATGAAGCTCATGAAAATTTGTTATTATTTTAACAATGTTTATTTTCTTCTTAACATTAATATTAGTGAAGACAACTAGATATTTTTTATTTTTGAGATTGGAGTTGATCACCTCCTTATTCTATCTTAGTTTATTTTTTTCCCTCTAACTCTTTATCAACCAACAATTTCTCTTTAAATTTTGAAGTTACACTATTTTTAATATTATAATTATTATGCAAAACAATCTCCTCCTCTATCCCTCAACAATCTAGCCAAGATTGAGCATCCTTATGCCATCCCCACTTAAGCCAAAGGTATGGGTTTTGGCTGCAGTTAGAAGCAATTTTATCAGACTCCTTAGCTTCCATGTTGTTTAGCTTATTCTTATACGTAAGATACCTAAACATAACCATGCTTTTAATGGGGGATATGCTCGCTTCAATTAAGATGATAAGATAATACTTTCTATAATCTTGAGATTGTAAGTTATAAACTGGTTTTGGATCTATTTTATCTTCCTCCATAATAAGTTTTCCACACTCCATTTATCCTTTCCTCAATGATATAATTTATTTTGAGCTTGTGATGAATATCTATTCCAAGACATTTGCATGAAAAAATTTGTCCAAGTGGTTGTTTTCATATATGAAAGTATTATATGTGACCGTTTGCTATTCAGTTATCATGGCCTTAGTTTTGTCACTATTAATAGCCATACCCATCTTGTAGAAGAAATATTGGAGGATTCTTAGTTGGTTTCGAAGATGGTAATGGCTCATTTCTAAAAGAACAATATCATAAACATAAAGGAGAAGAGTTATGACTATACTAATGAGTGTGCAAGCAAAACAATCTAGATCTTCCAAACACACTTCTATCTCATCAATGTGTATTCCAAAATGGTTAGGGGATAAGGGACACCATTGGTTGACTTTGAAATTTCATCTAAATATGTTATGGCCAAGCCTTGCTGGTCCTAAGTGTAGCAGTAACATTTTCATATAGACTTGTCACAATAACTATCAAATCAAGAGGAACCATTATCTCTTCTATTCTCTTGCACAAATTTGTCCTAAGAATGGTGTCAAAATCTTTTCTAAAGTTAAAACAGGTATGTGAGAGAGAAGTTTTATTATTGTGACATTCCTCTACAATGCTAGGAGTAACAAGGTGGTCCATAGTTGAATTATATCTCCTAAACACATCTTTACCTTCAACTCTTTTTCCATGGCTTTCTGGCCATATGTTAATCTTCTTTTCCAAAACATTTCTCTATAGCTTGGCTAAAATGTGGCTAATCATAAAGTCCTATAATTAGAGGGAATGTTTTTATCCACTTGTGTATGTCAAGAATGAGGATAAGCTCTCTCATTTTCAAAGTTTCAAATTAATAGCCTCCAATAACCTTTAAATGAAACAAAATTATTTTGTATTTGTGTAAACTTAATATGGGATATAATAAACTAAATCTTAACAAAATAAGAAAGTAACAAAAGTTACACTTAAAAACAGAGAGAATAGTTCATAATAATACTTCTCAAGTTTCTCTTAAAATAAATAATTAGATATGAAAATAGAAAGAATAGTCTTTCAACTATAAAAATATACAAAATCAAAAAGTAAATAATTGAGAGTTTACCAAAAACTACAAACAAACTCCCTTTGTATTGCCAAAAAAATTTTAAAAAGGAAGAAGAAGTCAATAATGTACCTTTAAACCTTTTTAAGTAAATAAATGCATATAAATTCTAAAGTGAAATATAAATAATAACAACAAAGCATACAACACAAAGATTTACCCTATAAATCCTCTTGGAAAAATCACTGAAACTTAGAGATGCATCTTAATATTCTTTTTTTATTAATTTAGTTATACATAATAAAATATTTAAGTATTTCAAGAATCCAAAGGCCTAACACATTAGCACAAATTATATTAGTAATACCTATACCGACATTAGATTACAATAGGTCAAAAAAAACCATTGATTGAAAAGCACGAAATATCCTTAAAATGGATAAAAAATTAACCTAATTTTTTAGAGGCTCGGGCCTTTCCCATAATCCCCCTAGGGTGTTTATCACATACAAACAATGGATGGATATAACTATCGGAAAAATATAGTGCATTTCTAATGAATACAAGGGTAATAATGGTAGAAAACTCTGCCTACTTCCACAAGCACCAATGCTGTGAAGAAAAGGAGAATAAATTACAACCAATCACAATTATGCAATAGTACTAGAAATGTATCTTTTTAAACATTTTAAGGAAACTTATGATGACAGAAATATAAGCCTTTCCTTAAATGGTTTTACTTATAAACTAAGATGGACATTTTTGGCCTTCCAACTTTTTAATACTCTAACTACCTTACACTATTTAATTACCTTGGGCTCTCAAACCCTTTTACAATTTTTTTTTTACCCTAATTATATCTACTCAACTCAATTCATTCAATTCGAGGAGTTCCTAATCACAATTTTCACTCACTCAAGATGGTGCTTTTAAATGAATAACAAGCTTAACTCTTTGTACACATTATATTGAGCATGTCACTTGTGACATAAACAATACACTCTCCTCATTTTTTTATTTGATTCGAGTCATCTCATTCTTGGTGGGAAATTTTATGTTGGTTTGGTATTATGTTTTTAAAGTGTGGAATTCTTGTGCTCAAAATTTCTTTATGATTGAAAATGAGAGGTTTTCATCAAGGCAAAACATAGTGTTCGAAATTGTGTTATTCCTTTCGTTGTTGTACTTCATCTTTAGGACCTCCCTTAAAATTCAATTTTTTCCTCCTGATCTAATCTCTTTAATCTCTTGTATATTAACTTGGTAAATTTTAGAATATAACATGAGTTTGTGGGCCAATGACTAAATAAAAATAGGAAAAAGGCCAACATTACGTTAGTAATTCATGCTTCATTAAGAGATGCAAAATGAAATAGAGCAAAGGAATTGAACATTCGTTAGGAGATTTGGAAATATAAAAAAATTAAACTTAAATTAATTACTGTGTATTTAGTAATAATATATATATCTTTCTCATACCATAATTGAGTTGGTGAGTAATATAAACAAAACTAGATTCCTTGCTCTACATTGATTTATCAAAAACAACATAGTCAGATTAAGATCTGACTTGTGCTATATGGTGAATATGATCTAGGCTTCTAATGAAGTCATTTCTTTTATTTTGGAGGAAGGATTGTAAGCAGGTTTAAAATCATTATTACCATTGTTTCACCATGGAAGATATTCTTTGTCCTTGATAACATTGCCATGACTTTTTTCTTACAACCAACCCTTCTTTGAAGAAATTTTAAGATTACCCACTCTAATAGCTATATAGTTCATAAAGGTTTTAAACTTGAATATATATAGGAATGCACTTTATGTGATCTATGTAGAATTTTAATTTAGATTAAAAAAAAGTCATGTAATTTACTAAAACATAAGACTCAAATCTACTCTACTCATTTTCGGAAGAAAATTCAGTATCGAGAACTCATATAAAAACATGCATCAGGATTCAAAACCCCTTCCTATCTCTATTGCATTAATCAAAGAATCTGGATGAATATAATATGCTTGCTGACGCTAGAGAACAACTTGCAAGTGTATCTTCTATTTTGTTTCTTCATTGAATGAATTTTGGTCAATACTTAACCAATTTCTCCACCAGCCAAGCTCTTATCTCCTTGCGTTGCTCCTTAAGAAATTAGCCCCTATTATTTAGGAAATTCCTCAATTTGGATTGTGCAATTCACCACCTGTAAAACTTGGAATAGTTTACAATTGATAGTGCATTGCCCTTTAACTCCAATCTCAACAAGTTAACCTGAATTTCATGCATGCATGAGTTCATTTAGGATGATTTATGAGCTAACTACCTAAAAAATGAAGTTACACCCCACTGTTAGACCTCCCACTAGTTCCTCCAGCAGTTGGAACTAGTTTAACTAACCATAACTCAATTTAACTTAATTAAATTGTTACAATTGAAATTAACTCAACCTAGGCTCCTAAAATTTATGAATCACTTTAAAAAACTCAATTTCATGCCCCCAAATCGAATTAACTAAGCTAGTTGAGTGATAAAAACTATATCACCCCATTTAACTCATTAAAGTTGTGTTGAGATTCAACAAGATGATGAGCTTAGTGAAAAGAGTCACCTTCACTAAGTGGGCCCACAAGCTATTTTTGGCGCAAGCCTATTTTTAGACTATGTCTATTTTTAGACATGTCGATCATATTTCAGAAGATGCAGGATGTTATTTGTGGATGGTTGATCAAGTTGGAAAAATAGATGAAATTCTATTTTTAGAATATTGGGCGAAGTCTATTTATAGATCGTAAATCTAAAAATAGATGCCTGTCGATTATTATTAGCTCTTAATAATAATTAGACTCTAAATAGCAACTTATTCTCTTGGAGCACTTTAGTTTAGTGCACAGATGTGGAACTACAACTGATAGAAGGAATTACGCTATTCCTGAGGGTTTACTGGAGCTATTGCATGAAGGACTCAGTTAGAACTCAAGTGGCAGAGTTATGACACAGTTGGAAGAAGTAGTTATGGAGTTGTATTTAGTTTAACTCAGTTAGACTCAGTTGAGCTAGTTGTATCTAGTTTGACTGATTGATACACTAGTGAGAGTGGAGTGAATTAATTAGTTAATTAATTCACAAATAATAACTCATTAATCAACTGAACAATACATCAGTTAACTACAGTGCATAGAAGTTTCAGTGGAGACAAGTGGAGATATAGGTGAAAGGGCAAGATAGACTATCTGTTGTGACTATTAGTGATGCATTGATTGCATCCAACACACAGTGGAGATGCCAATGAGGATTATGTAGTCAAGGATGGAGTAATTAGAATTCATTCAGAGCTATTTTTCAGCAGAGATTTTGCAATGGAGGTAGGCTAGCAGGTGGCAAATATTGGTAGATGGATTTGCAAGATTGGGCCTGTACAGTGTATGACGATTGTACTGTACTGAGGGCTTGTGATAAGATTTGTATGTTTGTATGAGATTGTCATATGACCTCCATGTTACATAATATATAGTTGTGGTTTTCAACTTTAGGATTTCTCAGTTAAAAACTATGTTATGTGTGTTTGAATATTTTTGTTTATGCTTCACATGTGTGTGTAATTAATTTTTCCGCAAAATATTAAAAAGTGGAATAGATTCAATATCTTGAATAAAGTTAAATAGTGTGAGATCTGGTGGATCTTGGACATATGCATGCTTAGTGCATATAATTTCTACATGGTATCAGAGCAACTTTTATTGAAGATTGCAATTTTGAAGTGAGTTTGTGCTGGTGGACAATTCGAATTTGTTAGAGAAGATTCCTGGTGCAGAAATCGAGTATACATTGAAATGTCTTTCAACAGGTTGAGATTGGAGTATGCCCTTGATGGGAGCTTGAATTAAATAGCTTGGAAGGACAGGATGGAGGTGGTGCTAGAGGATAATGGGTTGAAGGAGTTCATCGATAGTGATGTTCCTAAACTGGGATCTAGCGATGCTGCATTACTTGATGCATGGCAAAAGAAGACTACAAAGACGAGGAGGATTCTGTTGGAAGGTGTGAAGGACCACATTGTGTCTAGCCTTCACGAGAAAGCCACTCCATTCTTAATGTGGAAGGCTTTGAAAGATTTGTTCCAAAGCAGAAGTGACTAGAGGAAGTTGGTGCTTAAAGACAAGCTAAGAAAAATAAAAATGGAGAAAGGCGACAATATTCCAAAATACCTCACGAAGTTTGTCCACTGTAAGGATGAACTAGGAAGTGTGGGGGTTACTGTTGATGAAGAAGACTTGGTGAGCTTGGCTCTCCTTGGGCTTTCGAATATTTGGCATAGATACGAAGACTCTGTCAATTGACGAGAGAAACTGCCAGGATGGGAGCGACTTTGGTCAGATCTTGTGCAGGAGGAGATAAGGCGGGGTACTAGGGATGGATCTTCATCAAAGAATGAAGATGAAGAGAATTTCACTTTGGTTTCCAAAGAAAGGAAAGGGAAGGGGAAGAAAAATCCTTCTAAATCCAGTGCGGAAGGCAAGAAGCAGGACCTGTCCAAAGTGAAGTGTTTTCACTATCATGAGCATGGACATTTCGCCACTAACTATCCACAGAAGAAGAAGAATAAGTAGGTTGTTGGATCTGCAGCTGTAGAGGCCTTAGCCTCACAATTTGAGATGGATTTTTCTTTGATTGCATGTTTGGTTTCAAGATGCATGGGATCGGTGTTGTATCTTGAGAATGGTGCGTCTTTCCATATGATGGGAGACAAAGAGTTGTTCAGTGACTTGGAGGAGAAGGACCTCCAAATGCATATAGAGATGGGCGATGATGGTCGATACAGTGCGACTGGAATTGGGACCATTACCTTTGAGAGGGAGTCCGGTAATCCATTATTGTTGAATAATTTCATGCATGTTCCAGGTCTGAAGAAGAACTTGGTCTCAGTCACAATGCTGGAAGAAAGGGGTTATGATGTTGTTTTTAGTGACGGAAAAACCTTCCTTCGACATAAAAAAATGGGTCAAACCAAGAAGATAGGGGTTCGAATTAAGAACCTCTACAAGTTGAAGGTAGATGGTTGCACTGTAATGGTGGGCAAAGCAGAAGTGGTGAGCCGGGATGAGGGCGAGTTATGGCACAAGAGATTGGGCCATCTGCACCATGGCGCTTTGAAGATTTTGCAGAAAATTTCTACTGGACTTCCCAAGGGTACTCTTGCGCAGTCATATCAATGCAAAGGATGTACAATGGGTAAGTTTGTGAAGACCACCTTTCATGAGAAGGAGAACCATGCTTCGGTGATCCTAGAGAGAATTCACACAGACGTGTGTGGACCATTCTCGGTTGCTTCAACAACGAAACACAGGTATTATGTGATACTTTTTTATGACTTTTCTCGTAGATGATGGATCTTTTTCATGCAGAAGAAGAGTGAAACGTTCTCAAAGTTCTGTGAGTTCAAGGCATTGGTGGAGGAGGAGTCGGGGAAGCAGGTGAAAGCTCTACGGAGTGATAATGCTGGTGAATACATCTCGGGTGAATTCAAAGACTTTTGTAGCAAAGAAGGAATTATAAGAGAACTCATAGCACCTCATAACCCACAGCAGAATGGGGTCGTGGAGAGAATGAACATAATGATCGTGGGTGTTACACTAGCAATGCTGCATGACCAGGGCCTACTGATGTACTTGTGGGCGGAAGCATGCAACACTATGGTTCATGTGCAAAACCATTGTCCTCATAGAGTACTTGGCATGAGTACACCCGCAGAATCTTTTACTGGTAAGAAGCCTGATATTTCTCATTTGAATATTTTTGGCTCACCTGTTTACATTCATGTGACGAAGGATTCCAGGAAGAAGTTGGAGCCGACTGTAGAATTTGGGATATTTGTGGGGTACACAGAAACACCTCATAAATATCATGTGTATTTGCCAAACAGTCGGATGACTGTTATGTGATGGGATATAAAATTTAATGAGGTGAAAGCCATGCATTTGTCGCTTGAGAGGGAGCCACACTTGCATGCGGAAGAGGAAATTCTTGTTCCCAAAGATGAGCCTCTGGATGTGGATCAACCACAAGAGGAGATTCATGGAGTGGAGAAGTCCACTCATGCAGAACCAAACATCAGACAAGGCAGGAAGCGTACCACAGAAGTTGAGAGACTGAAGGTGGATGTGGCATAGAATGTAGGAGTTCCTACATCACAACGTAGAAAGAGACAGTCACCTGACTGATATACTGGATACATGGCTCTTATGAGAAAGTGTATTGTGACATAGCCATCTTCTTTTGAAGAAGTAGTGCAGGAGCCCACATGGGTAGATGCCATCATGGAGGAGTATGACTCCATTGTCAGAAACAGTGCTTGGGAGATTATTCCAAGGCTAGTGGGGAAATTTGCTGTAGGATCAAGTTGGATCTACAAGGGAAAGCAAGCTACTGATGGGAGCGTCGAGAAGTATAAGGCAAGATTTGTTGCTTGGGGCTTCTCATAGATTGAGGGGATTGACTATGAAGAAACCTTTGCACCTGTCACATGGTATTCTTCAATACGGACCATCCTTGCTCTCTCAGCGTAGATGGGTTGGCACATTCATTAGATGGATGTGAAGACTACGTTCCTTAATGGGATCATTGAGGAAGAGGTGTACATTGAGCAGCCTGAAGGATTTGAGACCTTCAGTAGCGAGTCGCATGTGTGCAGACTCAAAAGAGCACTATATGGGCTGAAACAATCACTCTATGCTTGGTACACTCATATCGATGGCTATTTCACTCGACTTCGCTTCACCAAGAGTGAGGCAGATGCAAACCTGTACCAGATTGTGGTTGAGGGTAAGATTTTGATCATTGTAATTTATGTTTATGATTTGATACTAACAGGTGATGAGCAGTTGATACACTCATGCAAGGCTGATCTTGCAAAGGATTTTGAGATGAAGGATTTGGGCCTCCTTCATTATTTCCTTGGATTGGAAATATGGAAGCGGGAAGGTGAACTGTCTGTGTCTCAAGGAAAGTATGCCCGGGAGATACTGGAGAAGTTTCACATGCAAGGCTGCAAGCCTATCGACACTCCTCTTCCAGAAAATTGGAAGAAAAAGGTTGCTACATCGGCAGAGGTAGTGGATGCCACTGTTTATCGACAGTTGGTGGGTTCGCTCATGTATTTAGTCAATACAAGACTAGACATATGCTATACGGTGAACCAGCGTTCACAAGCGATGGTTAAGCTTACCAAGCCCTTTTGGAAGGTAGGCAAGCATGTCCTGAGATATCTCAGGGGCACATCTGAGTATGGTTTATGGTACAGACAGATGGATGAGGTGAAGTTGCATGGCTTCACGGATGTAGATTGGGTAGGAAGTCCAACAGACAGAAAGAGCACATCAGGAGGGATTTTCAGTATCGGATCTACGGCAGTTTCTTAGTACAGCAAGAAACAAAGATCTATGGCACTCAGTTCAACGGAAGAGGAATACATGGTAGTAAGTTTAGCTACATGTGAGGCTATTTGGATGAGGAAGATCCTGGTTGGTTTGTTCGGTTCACATTTAGATCCCACGGTGAGTCATTGTGATAATCAGAGTTGCATTAAACTCTCGGTTAATCCTGTGTTTCATGATAGATCTAAACATATTGATATCCAGTATCATCATATCATAGATTATGTGCAGCGAAAGATCATGTTTCTTCAGTACATTCTAACGAAGGCGCTGACCAGGAGAAAATTCGAATACCATAGAGGCAGGATCAGGGTGAAGGATAATTCTTATCATATTGAGAGGGAGTGTTGAGATTTAACAAGATGATGAGCTTAGTGAAAAGAGTCGCCTTCACTAAGTGGGCCCGTAGGCTATTTTTGGCGCAAGTCTATTTTTAGACTATGTCTATTTTTAGACATGTCGATCATATTTTAGAAGTTGCAGGATGCTATTTGTGGATGGTTGATCAAGTTGGAAAAATAGATTAAATTCTATTTTTAGAATATTGGGCGAAGTCTATTTATAGATCGTCAATCTAAAAATAGATGCCTGTCGATTATTATTAGCTCATAATAATAATCAGACTCTAAACAAAAACTTATTCTCTTAGAGCACTTTAGTTCAGTGCACAGATGTGGCACAACAACTGATAGAAGGAAGTACGCTATTCCTGAGGGTTTACTAGAGCTATTGCATGGAGGACTTAGTTAGAACTCAAGTGGCAGAGTTATGACACAGTTGGAAGAAGTAGTTATGGAGTTGTATTTAGTTTAACTTAGTTAGACTCAGTTGAGCTAGTTGTATCTATTCTAACTGATTGATACACTAGTGAGAGTGGATTGAATTAATTAGTTAATTAATTCACAAATAATAACTCATTAATCATCTGAACAATATAGCAGTTAACTATAGTGCATGGTAGTTTTAGTGGAGACCAGTGGAGAGATAGGTGAAAGGGCAAGATAGACTATCTGTTGTGACTATTAGTGATGCATTGATTGCATCCAACACATAGTGGAGATTCCAATGAGGATTGTGCGGTCAAGGATGGATTAATTTGAATTCATTCAGAGCTATTCTTTAGCATATATTGCACAGTGGAGGTAGGCTAGCAGTTGGCAAAGATCGGTGCTTGGATTTGCAAGATTGGGCCTATATAGTGTATGATGATTGTACTGTACTAAGGGCTTGTGATAAGCTTTGTATGTTTGCATGAGATTGTCATATGGCCTCCATGTTACATAATATATAGTTGGGGTTTTCAGCTTTAGGATTTCCCAGTTAAAAACTGTGTTATGTGTGATTGAATATTTTTGTTTATGCTTCACATGTGTGTGCACTTAAATTTTCCGTAAAAGATTAACAAGTGTAATAGATTCAGTATCTTGCATAAAGTTAAATAGTGTGAGATCAGGTGGATCTTGGACATATGCATGCTTAGTGCATATAATTTCTACAAGTTGTCTGTTGATGTGGAATTTTGAATTTCTGCTAATTTATTGAAGGGAAAGTTAAATTAGGAATGTTTTGTTGCATTTTCAAAACTCCCTCTTAGCAAGAAAGGTATTATCGACTACCCTCATTCAACACCTATGGAATTTAATACTTGCAACACCTTTCATTATTGTTGTTTCTACTGAAACATTTGCAAATAAGAAGCATCCAAAAAGAAATTGAATCAACTATGTTTGCAACTTTCTACTGGGAAAAATGTGTTTTTGTTGACTCTGCTGGTAAGCCTCCTACTCTGTTGTCAACACGCCTATGCACTCCTAAGTATATTAATAACCTTGATCCTCTTGCTACTAAATATTTTGGACCCCTATAGCAAGGTAATGATCCATGAGGAGAATGCCTCAATGTACCCTTCCTAATCTTCTACAATTGTTGGACTAAGGATCTACATCGCTCCACCTCATTCTTGGAGGTATAGTTGCATGTTCTCCCTCTGCGCACTTGGATCAAACTCTTCCCCTGCTTGAGGTCTTTGCTTGAGTGGATGTCTTGACTTTGCCTCCTTTCTACTTCTCCATTTGTGGTTGCTCCATAATTTCCTGAGGCTTCTTCTGAGGCTACATGTTGAGAGGTCTTACATGCTCCCTCTCGACCAACATATCTCTAGTCTTTATCTTTCTCCTCAAGGATTTGAATGCATCTCATACCTCAAGTGCATACAATTTCTTGACTCGCACACTGATCTCCTTCACCAGTCCCATGGGTACGTGTCTCAGGAATTCCTTTCCTTTGATAAATATCATATCGTAGCCATGGTCTTCCAACACTGCAATAGAAACTAGATTCTTTGATAGACCCAATACAAACATCACATCCTTGAGCCTGAGATGGGAGCCTGACTCCCTCTAAAAGGTAACTGTACCAATAATGGTCACGCTATACCTCCCATCATCTCCCATCTCGGTGTGCATCTAGAGTTTCTTCTCCTCCAAGTCACTAAAATATTCTTGGTTTCCCATCAAATGGAATGAGACACCACTATCGAGATACCACACACTACCTATAATTATCCTTGCATGCATGCAATGAGGGTGAAGTATAAATCAAAATTTGAAGCCAAAGCTTCACCTGCCGCTCCTCCTAAGGGATTATTTCCTACCTTCTTGTGTGGATACTTCGTGGCATGGTGTCCTAGTTCATATTAGTGAAAGCATTGTATTTTGGACAAGTATTTCTTGTTTCCCTCTTAGATGGAATCAACCTCTCCTTGGGACTCATTTCCCTTGGATTTATTTAATTTTCTAACTAATTTAAAGTACTCTTCATATTCTTTGGATGAGGTCCCATCTCTAGTATTCAGCCCAAATTCGCTCCTAATTTGGTAGTTTTTCTCTCCCATTTACCAAATCTTGGTAGTTGTGCCATACCTTGGGAAGGCCTAGAAGGGTTAGTCTTACAAGATCATCCTCCATAACAGTAAGCCCAACTCAAATTTCATCATGACATTGTGTGAACCAACTCAGGTACTATTGAATAGATTCAATGTTCTACATCCTGATATTTTAAAGCTTGCCTTTGAGCATCAACTTCCTGTGGTCGCTAGTATTTTGGAACAACTTTTTCAATGCTTGCCACATTGCATATGGGGTTTCTTTCCCATGGAGATTGGATAATGTGTGATCCTTCACACCTTCCAATATGATTCTCCTCACCTTGGCTACACACTTTCTCCATTCTGCTAGATCCTTGAGGTCTTATTATCCTAGTTTTGGAATATCAATATCTATGAATTCCTTCAACCCATTGTCCTCCAGTACTGCCTCCATGCGGTCCTTACATTGAGAAAAATAATTTGTATTAGATTACTAACATAAATTATCAATCTAGGATCCATAGGACTTGTGATACATACGTGCACAATATATGTTAGGGATCAGTTTATGAAAACTAAAAACTAACTAGATCACACCATTCCTATATTAGCTTGAAAATCCATTCTACATTCAGGAATTAAAATTTAATTTACTTTCATAATTGAACTCTAATCTATGCTTGCAAAATTCAAAACTAGTCTAAACTTCACAATTGTTGTGTAATCAAATGCAAGTTATGGATCTCAATTGGGTGCTAATGTCACGGCAATGATAGGATCCATAAAAGCATGAGATATAAATTCAACTGTGCGTAATTGAAAGTTTAATCTATGCTTTCAGAATTTAAAACTAATCTAACACGCATGCATAAATTAGAAACCTATGGTTGCTGTATAACCAAATGCCCAAATATATCCATTTGAAAGATAACAAAATCACATTCATAAGATGACTTAGCGAGCATAAGATTCAACAGTCAATTGTAAATGTAAATATCTACATAAATCAAATCTAATCTAGCATTATTCATGAATTCAAAAACACTCTTACATGAAAATTAAATCTACAATTGACTGATCGAACACAATTGCATGAATTAAACTTGCATGAATGGAAAATCTAAGCTATTAAACTTTCAGTGAAACGAAAACACCATAAAAATTAAAATGAAATGGCATACTTGAATGAAATAAAAACTAATATCAAAACAAAATTTCAAAATAAAACCTACTCTATCTTACATTCTAATATGCTCCATGATATCTCCTACTTCACATATCCATCCATTTTTGGGACCTCAAAGCTTTATTCAAGTTCTTTAGAAGTAAAAAATAATAATATGATAAGTTACATGAACAGGAGTTCCATTGTTCCAAATAAATGAGAGAGATATCCTATTTATACAAATTCCTAAGCAACCTCCTCATTAATTAGGATACTTTTTCCTCTCCTTTGATCCATAATATTCTCAACCAATTTTCTAACCATAGGCCACATATCCCTCCTTCAATTATCCTTCATATCATGACGATAATTTCGATTTTGATCTTTGGGAGCCACATAAGAGGGCCTTGGAAGCTTCCAATGAACCCACACATGTCACAAAACTCTTTCCACTTTTAAGGTATAAGCATATGCATATTATTTCCTAACTTTTGATCACAAATTCACTTAAAAACAGTAGAAATTAATAATGTTTCGAAAACACAAGGGTAACCCAAATGATGATGAAAGTGAGATGAATGCAGTTACATGGTAGTGAAATGGAGGTGAATGGAGGTGATATAATGGATATGATAGTGAAAGTAGATGTCTTTTTAAGGAAATTTTTGAGACCCATCCTACCCCCCAACTGAAGTTGTTGCATGTCGTCATGCAACCTATTACATTGATTCATTTTATCTTTGAATTGTCTTGATTTTGAATGATTTTTGGCTTGTATCAATTCTCCTTTAACTTTGCATTATCATAGCATTTGATAACTTCATTATTTTTGCAAAGTTTTCTTTGAAATACATTGGATTGCAACATTCATCTTTATGGTTGGTTCTTGTGTGACAACCAAAATTGATTTTTTATGGTTGGTTCTTGTGTGACAACCAAAATTGAGGAGTATTGGTTCTTGTGTAACAATAATTTTTTTATTCTTTGTTGCATCCAAATATCTTGAAAACATTGAGAATTTATCTTTTCAATTAGCCATAAGATCATCAATTTGATGATTTGAAAAATATTTGATCTCTTTGAATCTTAATGCAATGGTAGTTGTATGTTGGTTATATGGAAATGATGTGGCATAAGATTTAAACATATAGAGTAATATCCCTTCCCCCCAACTGATGGTTTTTGTAATTTTATGAAGTGAGAAAAATGAATATTGTGGAGTGTTTTTCCAAAAATGATAACTTTAGCATTTTAAGGAATTGCATGAAATTTTTTTAGAAAAGAACATACCTTTACTTACCTATGAAAGGGATAAGTTGTGCATATGTAGTTGCTACAAAAATCTGATCTGATTCTTCCTCAATTGGTCATGCAAATTGTGGATGAAGTTGTGAAAGTGAGTCTTTATTGTTGCTACTGAATTTGCTGAATCTTCTACATCTTCTACATCTGCTACAAATATTGAATAATGATGGATCTGATAGTCTTCACTTCGTTATCACACATTGGCACAATTATTTTCTATGTGAATGAATTTGCTGATGTCGAACATAATAAGAAATTTCTGAAGTAGTGGCCATTAATGTATGCAACTAATCAACATGAGACCTCTCACCATTAATGAAAATGAGAGTCAAGATGCCTAAGCACACCTTGCTAGGTACGAATAAATTTGTTGATGTCGAGTAACCTAGAAGATCCATCAAACAAGGGACATTAATGTATTCCCATTGTCTGTCGGTAGGAGAACTTTTCATTAAGGCATGCAAGCCTTAGGGTACTTTTTGAAATGATTTTTAAAACTCAAAAAGAAGTACAAATATACAGTTTTCTTTGAAGTAGGGTTCATTTGGGAAAGGAAAATGAACATGAAAAGGAGAAAGATAATAGATTTAATCAGCATGTAAGTGAGCTGATTAATTTGTTCATGAGTTAGGGGTGGATGGAAGTGAATGAATTTGAATGGATAGTGAACGTGAACAAAGAATGAATGTGAATATGAAGGGAAATGAGGTGAATGCTTTATTAAGAGGCGTGGATGTAATGGAGACAATGGCATCCTAAAGACTTGCAAGTGTTGGATCTGATCTAGATTAGCATGTGCTCATGCATTGATGTTTCATCTTTTTTGTTGATCATCTTCTTATGAAATAAATGTGGGCTCTGAGAGAGACACTGTCTACTTGTAGTCATGTGTCCTTCCTCCTGGAATCTACAAAAAACTAGTACTTATTCTACAGTGGAATGTAAGACTATCAAAAAAAGAGAGGTGATAAATCTCTATGGTTATGACATTTAAACAAAAAAACTAATCATTTTTACTAGTAAAACAATTTCACGAAGGAAAAACAAAAGAATTTATACTTGTGTCGAAACTAGTGCCTCAAGTTACCTTTTGTGTCTTTTCAGCAACTTCTTAATTATTTACTATTTCAAACTCTAATGATAGGTTTCTCATTGTGTAGATCTCGTCAAGATATTTCCAATGATACTTGAATCATTGAAATCTGATGTCGTATGAGAAATTTACGCTGATTTGAAATTTGGGTGAAACAATGAAGTTTCTCAGCTGCAGGATTGATGTTGAGCTGCATAATTGTGCAGTGGTTGCAGAATTGTGCAGTTTCTGTAGCTAAAAAATCTTGAACAGAAAGTTAATTTTACATAGCGATGCATTTCTTATGAACAATTAATCTGTCCAATCTTTGAATTAATCAATACCTCCTCCAGAAAAATGAGCAAATACCCTACTTATTTTATTGATGCAAATTTTTTTATTATTTATTTATTTATTTATTTTTATGGCAACAACATAACATATAATTACAATCTAATAATTAAAGAAAATAAAAATAAAAATGAAATGTTAAATCATAATGAGCCATAAATACTTCATAACATTAAAACGAAAAAAAGTGTGAAACGTATTGAAATGAAGAATATGTGAAGTGTTGAAGTGATAATTTTTCATGTGTGAAATAAAGAAAATTAAAGTGTGGCTGCCACTATTGGATGAAAACAAAAAAAAATCAAAACGAATATTGCCATGCATGAAAATAGGAATCGTGGCTTTCTGGCAGTCTTCAACCCAGAGAGAAAGATATAGGCATGGGGTAAAGAGGGCAACATTGACTATGTTTTTCGAGGTGATAGGAAAGTTGTTTTATTGCCACATCGATAACAGGATATTCATGCACAAAAATTTGTTTCCCTACCGCAATGACTTCCTCATTTCACGCGTTGGATTAGTGTGAGCATCTTTAGCAACTCAATAACTGAACAGTAGGCTTGGTGTGGTGTTGTGTTGCGATGCGGCATCCAAAATTGGATCTGTTCCTGGCTGCAACTGAAACAATTGTGTATTAATTGAAAAACCATTTTTTTTTCCTCACACAGCCTCCAAAATAAGGCTTCGACGAACCATGAATTTCTCTCAAATGGTTGCAAAATTGAAGAAACCTTTGTTGAAGTTATTTAATTCACCCTGTTTTAAGAAAAACCCATGCCTTGGTTTTTTCATATTTTCCCTTAGTCGATTAAAAAATTTGTTCAAAAAATGTGTGTCTAAAGTGGTGCATTTTTTCGCAATGTTGATCCGGCAATAAAATCATTTGCTGGTAAAATTGGATCTTCTGCTAGATATGGAAATTTTCAATGAATGCCAGTGGAATCTCTCTACACATTCAGTAGTGTATGCCAAGATTGGAATTCCATCCTTTCTTCAAAAAAATTCATAACAACTAAATGGGCAGAGGCACCTCACAACAATAAAATGAGTCACTAAGAAGAGGCCTGCAGCAAATCCAAAACAATGGATATAATTTTTATTTTGTTTCAGAAAGGATAGGGAGAGATGAGAGGATCTCTCCCATATGCATATGTAGAAGCAGTAAGCCCAAGCATTAGGCATCTTAGAGTAGACATTTTTTAGGAACAACCAATTTGAATTCTTTCTACAAATCATAAATTCAGAGCTAGAAACTCGATGGAATTCTCATTTTATGTTTCATTTGCAGGTTTGATCGAAGGTTGACATTGAATGGAATAAAGACCAAATTAATGGTGTATGTTTCTACAACAACTCTTTGAATGGTGGACTATTATTTTTTTTACTTTATGTAGGATTTTAGTTGAGAGAGGTATATGCTAAGTCACCAGGTTCGTCGAATTTCAAGGTTGAAATTCGAAATTCATCGAACCTTAAAACAATTTGAATTTATTCGTTTAAATTCACCCATTAAATACGAATAAGGTTTAATCTTAGACTAAAACGTAATTTCTAAACACCACACTGCTGGCATTTACCTCCCAGTTTTCATGAGTTGTGACTGGTCTTGTGACTCTGCAATCTCAGAAGCTTAGACTCCATAGAATGATGATATGTGACTCGCAATGGTGAATCACTGGCTGTCAAAATCTGTAGTGTCGATATTTGTACAATGAAAATACCTGATGCCAATACAAAGATGATTGTCAAAATCTGAGTGTTGAGATCTACATAACGCGTACGGTACCAACACAATGATGTCCAAGTTGTATTATGTAAAAAAGATTATTTACATGAATTTTAATAAACATGGTCTACATTTACATCACTTATTTATATTTCACTATATTTATGACTTATTTATATTTCAATATATTTATATGTAAAAAAAATATATTTACATAATAATTTAAAGTTTTATTCATATTTTATTTATTTATCATTATAGTTATATATAATAATATACAATTTTTAATATATTTATAAAATTCATGAAATAATGGATTCATAGGGTGAGTTACATAGCATGAAGATGAGGAAACCAACGAGACATACACTAAGTCACTATGTTAATTTAATTATTAATCATGGTTACAACTTGGCAATGTTATTTTTATTTCTAACATTTGTGTTTAAATTATATGTGTGTGTGTGTGTGTGTCGAACTTAATGCCGAATTTTATCGCCAAATTTTTAACTGTCGAACTTTATTCGAATTTCAAAGTTGTCAAACACAAACACGAACACGAATGTGGTGACTACTGATATACGTTAAATAATCTCAAAACAACAGTCAATTCCACCTACATTTTTCATTTGTTGGCACTGCTCTATTTCGAATCCATGTTTTCTTGTTTCGTTCAACCCTTTGTTTTTATTTTGTGTATTTAATTTTTATTTTTTTATGTTTTTGTTATTTTTAGATTTTTTTTTTATTATTGTTTTTGTTTATTGCATATTTTAAATGTTTTGTTTTTGTTTTGTTTATTTATTTTTATTTGGTTTCTTATTTTAAAATTATTTTTGTATTATTTGCTTTTTTTTGTTTTTATTTTTTTAATTTTTAAATGATTTTTCTCAGTTTAGATTTTTTTTATTTTTTTAATTAAAATTTTATCAACGTTGACTTTTATTGTATTTTATTTGATTTTGAAAAAAAAAATATATATATATATATATATAGTCAAACTCTAAAAATTAATTATTTTTTATAAAAAAAATTGATTTCTAAAAAAAAAGAAAATAAATTAATTGAAAAATAAAATGAAAATAAAATAGCATTCTAAATTAAAAACTAATCCCTATGTATTCTAGGTAGAATGAATTTAAAAAAAATTGTGTTCAAGATTGAAAACTCATCCCTATGTACGCCTCCCCGGCAACGACGCCAAAATGTTGAGTAAAATAATTTGTATTAGATTACTAACATAGATTATCAATCCGGGATCCGTAGGACTTATGAGGCATACGTCCACAATATATGCTAGGGATTAGTTTAGGAAAACCAAAAACTAACCTCATTACACCATTTGTATATTAACTTGAAAATCTATTCTACATTCAGGAATTAAAATTTAATCTACTTGTATAATTGAATTTTAATCTACGCTTGCAAAATTCAAAACTAGTCTGAACTTGACAATTATTGTGTAATAAAATGCAAGTTATGGATCTAAATTAGGAGCTAATGTCACGAAAATGAAAGGATCCATAAAATCATGAAATATAACTTCAACTGTGCATAATTTAAATTCTAATCTATGTTTGCAGAATTGAAAACTAATCAAACGCACATGAATAAATCAAAAACCTATGGTTGTTGTATAATTGAATGCCCAAATCTATCCATTTGTAAGATGAAATAATCACATTCATGAGATGACTTAGCAAGCATAAGATTCAACAGTCAACTTTAAATGTAAATAACTACATAAATCAAATATAATATAGCATTTTTCATGAATTCATAAACACTCTTACATGAAAATTAAATCTACAATCGATCGGTTGAACACACTTACATGAATTAAACTTGCATGAATGGAAAATCTAAACTATTAAACTTTCAGTGAAATGAAAACATCATAAAAATTAAAATTAAATGACATACTTGAATGAAATAAAAACTAATATCAAAACAAAATGCAAAATAAAACCTACTCTATCTTACATTTTAATGTGATCCATGATATCTCCTATTTCGCATCTCCATCCATGCTTGGAACCTCAAAGCTTTATTCAAGTTCTCCAAATGTACAAAATAATACGATGACAAGTTACATGAACAAGAGTTCCATTGTTACAAATGAAGGAGAGATATATCCTATTTATACAAATTCCTAAGCAACCTTCTCATTAATGAGGATCCTTTTTCCTCTCCTTTGATCCACAATATTCTCAACCAATTTGCTAACCATAGGCCACATATCCCTCCTTCAAATCTCCTTCATATCATGAAGATAATTTCGAATTTGATATTTGGGAGCCACATAAGAGGGCCTTGGAAGCTTCCAATGAACCTACACAGGTCACAAAACTCTTTCCACTTTTAAGGTCTAAGCATATGCATATTATTTCCTAACTTTTGATCACAAATTCACTTCAAAACACTATAAATTAATAATGGTTGGAAAGCACAAGGGTAACCGAAATGATTATGAAAGTGATATGAATGTAGTGACATGGTAGTGAAATGGAGGTGAAATGGAGGTGATATAATGGATGTGATGGTGAAAGTGGATGTCTTCTTAAGGACATTTCTAAGACCCAACACCTTCCAAGCAACAAATTTTGCGCTACCCTCAAGGGTATACTCAAACCTTAGACCATAGAACACAATCTCGCTATCTCTGAAGAATTGATATTGCAAATTCGATCCTCACACAATAACAAGTTTGAAATATCTCCTCTATCGTGAATCCAACTCTAATAACATGTAGAACTTTAATGTAGATTCAAACTAAAAATGTAATTTACTAAAAACTAAGACTCAAATCTACTTTGCTCATCCAAGGAAGAAAATTCTCGATCGAGAATGCATATCAAAAAATTCATCATGATTCGACACACATACATATATATTTATCTAGGGGAAAGCAACTTCTAAAAACCCATTCTTATCTGTATTGTATTAATCAAAGAATCTAGATGAATACAATATGCTTTCTAAAGCTAGAGCACAACCTGTAAGTGTATCTTCTATCTTGCTGCTTCACTGATTGAATTTGGTAAATACTTAACCAATTTCTTAGCCCGCGAAGCTCTTATTTCCTTGCAATGTTCATCAAGGAATTAACAGCTATTATTTAGGAAATTCCTCAATATGCATTGCAAAATTTATTTAGGCCAATCTGTACAAATTTTAATATTTTACAATAGATATTACAATGCCCTTGAAGTCCAATATCAATTGGGTAACTCTAATTTCATGCATGCATGAGTTAATTTAGGCTAATTTGTCAATTATTGGACAAAGTGAATTTTGCAGACATCAAGCGAGTGAATTTTTCCCATCAGTCACCTTTTTTCCCATGATTAGGCATAATGAATTTTGCAGACATCAAGTGAGTGAAGAAGTGAATTATGTTGGCCTCAATAAGATTTTCATATTGAAATATTTGATCCCTATCTTGAGTTAAGCTGGATCTCTCGACGGATCTGAAATTAAGATGAATCTAAACTAAATGGCGAGCTAAAGTTTCACCATTAAGAAAAGGTGAACTGAAGCTCGAAAGGACGTGATATGATTTAACAAATGAAGAGTGATTTCTATGCCTAATGAAGAGTCAGGTAGGAAATTTGGCGCACTGTTTGCAGGTATGGTGTATCATGATTTTTTAGGTTTTTTCAACGAATTGAAGGTAGGAAAGAGGTTAAAGAAATAAATCATGGTTTAATGTATGTAGGTATTCAAGGAAGTAAATCACAGTTGGGTGTCTCGTTAAAGTAATGTTGTTGTATGTGAACATGCATATCCTGTTTGATAAAATATAGAAGATCGTATTTAAAGCTTCCCTGCACAGTAGTGATTGGGACATATTCCATGTGTTTTGGAAACATTTCTGAACAGGCTTTGATTAGAAAATGGAACATATTATTCCTCATAGTACGTTGAAAATTATACACAGTTCCAATCTTAAAAAACTACTAGATTCATGGATGGATAGACCAATTCAATTAAAAATGTTCGCACCAATTCTTAATTTATCTAAATGCCAATATAGGAGTAAAGGAAACCCTAGGATAGGGTAATATATTAATTTATATAGAGGCTAATGAAAATACATGCAGTCTAACGCCATTTTGTTGTTAGGCCTAGGTATAGATATAATGATGTTGATGTTCATGTGAAAAATTATTTACAAATTACATTGAATGTTAGTATAAGATGAATAAGAAAAAATGTTTTTCATCTTCAAAATTTTTAGTGTCATACAGGTGATCAAATGTCTCATCCTATGGTGTTTTGCGAATTGACTAACATTGTGTTTCATTATGAAGCTCATGAATTTTTTTTCTTATTTTAGGAATGTTTATTTTCTTCTTAACATCAATATTAATAAAGACAATGAGATATTTTTTTTTGAGATTGGTGTTGATCACCTCCTTATACTATCTTAGTTTTTTTTTCTCTCTTACTCTTTATAAACCAACAATTTCTCTTTAAATTTTGAAGCTACAATAACTTTAATATTATAATTATTCTAGAAAACAATCTCCTCCTTTTCTTCAATTAGGATGATAATATAATATTTTCTATAATCCTGAGATTGTAAGTTATAAAATGGTTTTGGATCTATTTTATCTTCCTCCATAACTCCTTGTTGTTTATTTTTAGGTAGCTTGGGAGGTATTCCAAGCCCTAGGGTTTGGGGATTGGAGGGAAAAGCACCACAAGAGTCACCTGTGGGCTTGGAACCCAAGGTAGGGGTGCTTTATCTATCATGATTTGGGCCAAAACCATGTGTAAATTTTGACATGTGATGGATGAGGATGATAGCCCTCAGTGACATGAATTCAACACAATGATAATCATCTGATTCCAAGTTGTAGAAATGGAGTAATGAATTTTTAATGATATTGTGGGTTAATGTGGCACCAAATGGAGGCACGCTTGAAAATTTGGAAGGCCACAAGTTATTTTTTGATACAACATGAACTTGTATAAATATGGATGACGTTGCAGATCACATTTCACCCATCCAAGTGCATCAAATTACCTCCATACTTCTTTAAGGTGTTCACAAACATAATACAAGGACAACTTGGAAATTTTCTGTCATTTTGGAAGTGTTTTTGGCTTGTTATAGGTCCTATTTTGTTGCAGGGAGGAGGTTGCATAACAGAGAGGAATTTAGGGTTGTTTGTGGATGGTAATAGTGGTGACTTTGCACTTCTGTTAGGTCGCAGTTCCTTGAAGACTAAATAGACTTGTCTGAGCCCTATTTGAGGATACTTGGGAAGGTCATAAGGCCTGTATCTTGTGACCAAGACAATGCAAGTTTGAATAGGCCATTTGAGAGGGTAAATAAGCCAAGATAAGGGTTGAACTGACAGTGTGTGGGAACAGGAGCTGAGGGAAAGGAAGCCACTAGTTTTGAGTGATTGTTGGAGTGGTTTAGGGTTGTAACATATGCAGTGGATGCCCTAACAATTGTTGGACTACTATAGTATAAAAATATTATAAAACTAAGGTATGTATGGATGGTTGACGGTTGATTTGATGCTAGGGATGGTGTCCATGTGTGGAAATAATTGATTGCAGCCCGTGGGTGTCATTTGGAGGACTTTTTGTGGAGGTCTAAAGTCTATCCTAAGAGCAGAACTTGTATCGAAGGATTGAGTGTCATTTTTCTAGTGGATGTCACCATGTTGGATGCCCAAATTAGCCCTAGAAAAGCTACCTTGAAGTGACGAAGAATATTTGAAGGTTGGGTGAATATTGGTGCCGAAAATGCATCACTTTGATGGAAAAAAGTTACTACTATCCTAGGAGATTGGAGTTCGGGGAGTGGCTAGCCTAGAGAGCATATTGGATCATCCCATGTAGACCAAGCATAAATAATTTGCAGCAGTGTTAGGTGCCAACCCTTCTGCAGTCTCGATGTGTTGTCCTTTGAAGGACTAAGGGGAAGCTAGTGAGCAATACGAAAGTGAAGGATCAGCAGGATGAGATATGATATAGAAGATGCAGTGAAGAATGTCATTGCATATTGTATTTTATAGAATGTTGTATTATTCAGATTGGTTTAATATAACGAATATTGGGTTGTACATTATTGTACAATAGTTTTTAAAAATTTTCTATCTTGTGCGTATATGATTTAGAGCTTTATATTTTCATTGTGCAAAGCAGTTCTAGTTGAGATTATTGGTTTGGTATCTCTATCGATTTTAAGACTCTAAGCTAGACCAAGATCGTGGAAATTGAACATGGTATCAGAGCATGTCTAAGCTTCTTTGGAAGTCAGTCAATCAGAGTTGTGCGCAACGAAGTACAACGTGAGAGTGAGTTGGTCACATTGTAAGTGAAGGGCTTACAACAATGTCAAAGTTGTAGGTAGGTCTCCAGTATGAGGATTGGTTGGAAGGGTTGTCCAACTATAGTGCTTGGAAGGAAAGGATCAGGTTAGTCTTACAGGTCAACAGGATCTTGGAGTTTCCCAAGAAAGCCATCAAGAATCCAACCGACACTAAGGAGCTATAAATATATGAATATTCATCCTAGATGGTGTGAATGATGCCCTAATACCTCATTTGTTTAGGAATAACACCGCATATGAGATGTGGATGGCTCTTCAGAATTTTTTCCAAAATAAAAACGGGAACTAGGTACTAGTATTGGAGGATAATTTGAAGTCTACCAAGATGATAAAGGGTCAAGGAGTGACTTCATATCTGAAAATATTGTCTCAGGTCAGACATGAGCTTGTTGTTGTCAGTGTGACTATTTCAGATGGGGATATGGTTAGGATTTCATTGAAAGTGTTCACTGAGGAATGGAATCCCTTCATAAAAGGGATCATTACCAGAGAGAATATAAAAGACTAGAATAGGAAATGGGATGTCTTCATTCAGGAGGAGTTACGAGACAAGGATCTTCATCCAATGAATAGGGTATATGTGGACATGACACTTGCACCATGAATGGAGGGTAAGAAGAATAAGGAATTCAATAAATTCAAGTGTTTCAATTGTGGCGGTATGGGTCATTTTTCATCGAGATGTCCATTGAAGAATAAGGGTAATGAAGAGAAGAGGAAAAGGAAGCAGTTCATCGGTGTTTCCACTTCAGCTGAATAGATGATCTCACTATGAGATTGGAGGAGGGGGACTTTGATATGGTATCTCATTTCTTGTAGGGTAATGTCAATGAGGATGGATGGTAAGTGGACAATGGTGCGATGAAACATATGATAAGGTCACAGGAGGTTTTTGAGACTTTAGCTTAATGGGACTCAAAGTTGCAGATGATGTTGGGTGAAAAGAGTCAATTGGAAATCCAAGGATCGGGTGTTGTGCCATTCAAGATGGAGATAGGACGAGTGATGCAGGTCCATGATGTATTATTTGTACTACGACTCATATATAGCATGATATTTTTCTCGATGATTGAGAAGAAGGGGTTTGAGGTCTTCTTCCTGGATGGGAAGGCAAGACTCATACCTAGAGGTTTTAGCTCCAAAGGGATTTCATTTGGAGTTAGAGAGCATGGTCTCTACAGGTTGATGGGTAATCCTGTGGATCATGGGAATAAGAAGCAGGTGGAGCAGGTGGAGCAGGTGTAGCTATAGGCTTCAAAGGTGAAGGTGCAGGTTCAAGAGAAAAAGGTCCTTCAGAGGGTTAGAGGGAGTTGATTTCTAGTGGGAGCTTGTAAGTTCAGAAGGATAATTTACAGCCTAGGAAGAGCATGTGGTTAGTATGGAGAAAGGGAGCTCCTACAACGTCCAAGAAGCAATCATGGAGAGATTGGAAATCAATACAGGATAATTAGAAGAAGTAGGATGCTTCTAGCAGTGACAATGACACTTCTGAGAGATTCGTAGTTAACATAACAAGGATTGATGCAATTGTGAGTGCTAAGAGTTAGGCGTCTGTTGTGAGTAGTGATGATCTCGATGAGTTACTTCCTAGTCTTGGAAATACCTACCTAGTTAAGATGGAGTGTTTATTTTTTAGTAGCTTGGGAGGTACTCCAAGCGCTACGGTTTAGGGATTGGAGGGAAAAGCACCACAAGAGTCACTTGTGGGCTTGGAACCTAAGGTAGGGGCTTTGCACCCATTGTGATTTGGGCCAAAACCATGTGCAAATTTTGACATGTGATGGATGAGGACGATAGCCCTCGACGAGATGAATTCAACACAATGTTAATCATCTGATTATGAGCTCTATAAATGGAGTTATGAAATTTTTAATGATATTTTGTGTTAATGTGGGGCATAAAATGGAGGCCGACTTGAAAATTTGGAACACCATAAGTTATGTTTTTACACCACATGAACTTGTATAAATATATGTGACATCGGAGGTCACATTTCACACATCCAAGAGCATCGAATTACCTCCATACTTCTTTGAGGAAGCCGTAACATAATATAAAGACAACATGGACATTTTATATGGTTTTGGAAGTATTTTTTTCTTGGTACAAGTCTGAGTTTGTTGCAGGGAGGAGGTTGCACAAAAAAGATGAGTTTAGGGTTGTTTGTGGATGGTAATAGTGGTGAATTTCCAATTTTGTTAGGGTGAATTCCCTTGAAGCCTAAAGAGACCTGTCTGAGCTCTATTTTAGGTTTTTGGGAGGGTCGTAAGGCCTATAACTTGTGACCAAGAAAAATGCAAGTTTTTACAGGTCATTTGAGAGGGTAAATAGGTTGAGATAGGGGTTGAGTTGGTAGTGTATAGGAATAGGAATTGAGGGAAAGGAAGCCACAATTTTTTGGTGACTTTTGGAGTGGTTTAGGGTTGTAACATATGCAGTGGATGACCTAAGCAGTGTTGGACTATAATAGTATGAACAGACCAACAAATTAAGGTATGTATGGATGGTTGATGATTCATTTGATGCTAGGGATGGTGTCCATGTATGGACAAAATTGATTTCATACTGTGGGTGCCATTTGGAGGACTTTTCTCGGAGTTAAAAAGTCTATCCTAGGAGTATAACTTGTAGTGAAGGATTGGGTGCCATTTTTCTAGTGGAGGGTAGTGTTTTGGCTACCCAAAGTAGCCCTAGACAAGCTATCTTGAATTGATGAAGAAGAGATGAAGTTCGGGTGAGGATTGGTACTGAAAGTGCAACCTTTGATGGAAAAAGGGGACTTCTAGCCTAGAATATTGGAGTTCGGGAAGTGACCAGCCTAGAGAGAAGATTGGATCAACCCATCTACACCAAGTGGAAGTGACTTGCAACAGTCTTAAGTGGCATCCCTCCTAGAGTCTCGGTGTGTTGTTATTTTAAGGACTAAGGGAAAGCTAGTGAGAAGTACGGAAGCGAAGGACCAAGAGGACGAGATACGACATAGAAGTTGAAGCGAAGATTGTCATTGTATCTTATATTCCATAGAATATTGTATCTTATAACGAAGATTGGGTTGTACAGTATTGTACAATATTTGTTAAAAATTGTCTATCTTGTGAATATGTGATTTACTGCTTTATATTTTTCGTTGTGAAAATTAGTTCTGGTTGAGATTCTTGGTTTGGTAGTGCCAGTGATTTTAAGTCTCTAAGCTAGACCCAAGATCGTGGAAATTCAACACTTGGGACATTTCAACCCTAAAATATCAGATCCATTTAAATATCATGAGCCATTTGTTTAATCTCATATCCAAGGATTTACTGACTTAAAACTATTTTCAAGCCCATAACAAGCTTTCCACACTCCATTTATCCTTTTCTCAAAGATATAATTTATTTAGATCTTGTGAAGAATATCTATTCCAAGAAATTTTTATGAGAAAACTCAGTCGAAGTGGTTTTATTCATATATGAAAGTATCATAGGTGATCGCCTTCAATTCAATTATCATGGCCTTATTTTTGTCACTGTTAATAGTCATACCCGTCTTATAGAAGAAATATTGGAGGATTCTTAGTTAGTTTCCAATATTGTAATGAATCCTTTCCAAAAGAAAAATATAATCAACATAAAGGAGAAGAGTTATGACTATACCAATTAGTGTGCAACCAACACAACCTACATCTTCCAAAAACACTTCTAGTTCATCAATGTGTATGCCAAAATTATTAGGGGATAAGGGACAGCATTGCTTGAATTTGACATCTCATTTAAACATGTTCTGGCCAACACTTAGTGTTCCTAAGTTTAGTAGTCCTATTTTCATATAGTCTTGTCACAATAACTATCAACTCAAGAGGAACCATTATGTCTTCTAATCTCTTGCACAATTTCGTCCTAGAAATGGTGTCAAAATATTCTCTAAAGTCGAAAGAGCTACGTGAATGAGACATTTTATTATTGTGAAATTCCTCTATAATGATCGTATTAAAAATGCGGTCCATAGTTGAATGATATCTGCTAAACACATCTTGACCTTCAGCACTTTTATCCTGGATTTCTAGCCATAGGTTAATCTTCTTTTCCAAAATATTTTTGTATAGATTGCCTAAAATGTGGCTAATTATAAGGTTGTATAATTGGAGGGAATTTTTTTATCCACTTGTTTATGTGAAGGATGAGGATAAGCTCTCTAATTTTCAAAATTTTAACTTAATAGCCTCCAATAACCTTTAAATGAAACAAAATTATTATTTGTTTGTGTAAACTTAATATAGGATGTACTCAACTAAATGTTAACTAAATAAGAAAGTAACAAAATTTACAGCTACGTCAATAGTAGGGAGACCAGTTCATAATAATACTTCCCAAACTTCTCTTAAAATAAATAATTAGATATGACAATGGAAAGAATAGTCTTTCAACTAAAGAAAATATACAAAATCAAAGAGGAACTAATTGAGAGTTTACTAAAAACTACAAAGAAAACCCTTCCCTTATATCAAAAATCAAGAAACAAATAAGCTAATAAAGTATCTTTAAGCCTTTTTAGTAAAGAAATGCATATATATTATGAAGTGAAATATAAATAATAACAGCAAAGCATAAAATACAAAGAGATTTTCCTTATAATTATTCTTGGAAAAATCATTGAAACTTAGAGATGCATCTTAATATTCTTATTTTTATTAACTTGGATATACATAATAAAATAATTAAGTATTTCATAGCATCCAAAACCCTAACATATTAACAAAAATTAGATTACTAATCCCTATACTGACATTAGATTACAATAGGTCAAACAATCGTTGATTAAAAAGCACAAAATATAGTTAAAATGGATTTAAAAAAAACCCAATTTAATAGAGGCTCGAGCCTTTCCCATAATCCCCCTAGTCTGTTTTATCACATACAAACAATGGATGGATATAACTATTGAAACAATATAATGCATTTCTAATGAATATAAATTAATAATGGTAGAAAATTATGCCCACTTCCACAAGCACAAATGGAGTGAATAAAAGGAGAGTAAATTACAACCAATCACAATTCTGCAATAGTATATTTCTAAACATTTTAAGACAACTTATGATGACTGAAATGGAAGCCTTTGCTTAAATGGTTTTACTTATAAAATAAGATGGAAGTTATTGGCCTTCCAAATTTCTAATACTCTAACTACCTTACATTATTTAATTGACTCTGGCTCTCAAACCCTTACAATTTTTTTTCTTTACCCTCACTACATCTACTCAACTCAATTCATTCAATTCAAGTAGTTCATAATCACAATTTTCACTCACTCAATATGAGGCTTTTAAATGAATATACTCTTAACTCTTTGTACACACTATGTTGAGTATGTCAGTTGTGATCTAAACAATATACTATCCTCATTTTTTTCATTTGATTTGAGTCATCTCATTCTTGGTGGGAACTTATATGTTGGTTTGGTATTATGTTTGTATATTGTGGATATCGTGTGATCAAATTTCTTTATGATTGAAAATGAGAGGTTTTCCTCATGTCAAAACATAGTGTTTGAAATTGTGTTATTCCTTTCATTGTTTTAATTCATCTTTATGACTTCCATTAAAATTTGGATTTTTCCTCCTAATCTAATCTATTGTATATTAAATTGGTAATTTTTAGAATATAACATGAGGTTGTGGGCCAATGAACTAAATAAAAATAGGAAAAAAACTAACATAATGCTAGTAATGCATGCTTCATTAAGAGATGTGAATTGAATTAGAGCAAATAAATTGTATATGCTTAGGGAGATTTAGAAATATATAAAAAATATACTTCAATTAATTAGTGCATATGTAATAAAAAATATTTAGTAATCATATATTTCTCATGCCATAATTGAGTTGATGAGTAATATAACCAAAGCTAGCTTCCTTTCTCTACATTGATTTATCAAAAACCACATTGTCAGATCAAGATCCGACTTTTGTTATATGGTGAATATGATCTTGGATTCTAATGAACTCATTGCTTTTATTTTGGAGGATGGATTTTATGTAGGTTTAAAATGATTACTATTGTTGGTTCACCATGGAAGTTATTCCTTTTCCTTGATAACCTTGTCATGACTTCTTTCTTACAGCCAACCCTTATTTGAATAAATTTTAAGATTACCCACTCTAATTTCTATAAAGTTCATAAATGGTTTTAAACTTGAAAATATATAGGAATGTACTTTATGTGATCTATGCAGAATTTTAATGTAGACTCAAAACTACTCATGTAATTTACTAAAACATGAAACTCAAATATACTCTACACATATGAGGAAGCAAATTCACAACCGAGAACACATTTGAAAACATGCATCATGATTCAACGCACATACACAAAGATTTATCTAGGGGAAGGCAACTACTAAAAACCCCTTCCTGTCTATATTTAATTAATCAAAGAATCTTGATGAATATAATATGCTTGCTCAAGCTAGAGCATAACCTAGTGAGCCCTCCTATTGCACCAAGAGTGCTGGAACTCCCAGGGGCTACTATACTTTTCTTTATCAACTTGGAGTTCGTACAAACTTGGAGATTATAGTGCTATATATACAACATATGCATTATACTCATGCCATCCTCTTCTGAGTCCTACGAAAGGGTGTTATTACTAGGGTTTTTGAGTGAAGTCTGTCGGACTTCTCAATTAGACTTAGAAATACAAATGACTCAAAATCATTACTCTATCAAAAATCAAAGGAATATTCTAAAGCAATAAGATACATATAACTATTTTTCAAGGAAGGAAATCTACAATTTAGGCTATTCCAAGAAATAGAAGTAAGTTAGGCAACATTCATGAAGTAAATTGCTGAATTGAAATTGTAGAAAGGAAGACTAATCTAATCACACATTGTTGGGCCAAATGGATAAGTAAAATATAACTATTTTATTCTTATCTACTATGCTTTAACAATTCATCAAATCATGGGATAAATATTCTTGTAAATGATCTGTTTGCAGCAAAAGAAGGAGGCACTAAGGTGGCTTAAGAAGGTCTTGGACACATGGATTCAAAGCTAAAGATGTCTTGGAGGTTTTGGTAAGATTAGGTGATCTGAAAATGGGTTGGATAACTTATTATTCTTTTCAGGAACCTCCCACTTATTTAAAAATATAAAATATCTAGCTTATACTTGACTTTTGAGGAATTTTATACTTGAAACAATTTTATGTTTTTTAACTGTTTAAGTGCTTTAAGTCCCTTTTTTTTTTCTAAAAGTAAACATGTGAAATAGCCATATAATTCATAAAATAAGCTTCAACACATAACAGAAAATTTAATATATGAGTTCACCAGAATATCGTGGGCTACATCTCCTTGAGCTCTTGTCATCTTTACTTGGCTCTTTGGGATTATGGAAAATTTTCTTTTACAAGTTACAAAATCAAATCCAATGGTTAAATGAACTGAACCAATGGGTTTATAATACCATTTATATCCATGTCATGGCTGCCATCACTCTGAAAACAGAACTAGGCTTCCGTAGACTTGATTCCTTCAGTCGGTGCTCTTGAGCTTATTTGAGCTTCTATATGGACTAACTTCCTCAGAAATCCTTTTCTATCACTAAAAAAATTTCTACATTCTCCATCATACATCATACATCCAAAATAGGCTGATCATTTTCTCCAAATGAGCACTGGCCTCCCAATCGAGGCCTCCAACCATTGATGGCCCGAGGTTTCCAAAAACTCCCATTTGGATCTTCTACCTTTAGAAGTCTTCAAATTAATTTTAAAATCCTTCCATTGAATTCATAATGTCAAAAATAGTCACAATAGACTATTCATTTGCATCAATTTTCCTCCGGCTGCTCCGGTTTTTCCTCCAAAACCTAGTGGCATCCCTTGGCTCTAGGGTCACTGAAAACTTCTCTGAAGCATATAGACTTTTAGAAGTCCTCAAAAGCTCCTGAAAATCCATCCATTGGATTCTAGAGACTCATTTCATCCATAAATGACTATTTTTTGGCTGAGAATGGATATTGGTTGCTCTAGATAGGCCTCATTCTCCTGCTGGCACTTGATGGTCCTAGTGGCCCCTCGAATTCTTTGAAGAACATCGGACTTCAAAATTCCTCTAAAGGCTCTGAAAACCACACCATTAGTTCTATAATTTTTTAAACATCCAAAATTGACTATTGGATCCTTGAATAAGGCCTCTAGCTGCATTGGCTAGGCCTCAAACTACTGCTGGCCCATGGTGTCCCTAGTGGCCCCTAGAACTTCTCTGAAGCAAAAACCTACTCAAAAGTATTTTTATGTCTTTGAAACCCTCACAAATGATTCTGGAATGTTTGAGATAATCATAATTAACTATTGGCACTCTAAAAATGGATGAATCTAGCTCAAGATAGAGCCAAAACAATATTTTTCTAGTGTCCCCTAAAAACACTCCACTAAAAATGGAGGAACTGAACTTAACTCCAGTTAAAAGTGGCCAAATCCCCAAATTTGGGGCATGCTCCATAACTTCTACTAGCACTAACCGTGCATTTAAATTTGGGGCAGAATTGTCGGTCATGTGAGCGCCGCAAACCGTTGGTTAACAAACTTCCCGCCGAAACTAAGGCAGATAATTGTGTTAATAGATGTGGTTGAAAAGGAGTTTAGGGTAGACTAACTGCATGGATAAATTTTATTAACCCATTGCATGTGACATCATTCTGAAGTTAAATGTTGCAGGGTCTGAACTGCTGGAGTAGCCGTGACCGTCAAGGCCATTGTTACAAGAACCCCGCCATGTGACAACACAAAATTAGTGGAGAAAATTTTATTTGTAGTTAGGGTTATGCCCTTGGGTCATAGTCATGGGTCATTGGACATGTGGGGAGGGGCTGGCCCCTCTGAACCCCCAAAACGGAAACCATGGAAATTCAAATCTAAACCTTAAACTCATACGAATAAGAACCATCATATAGCCCAATGGTAAGACGTGGGCGCTCTATAAAGAAGGTCTAGGGGTCGAATCCTAGTGACCCGACCAAAATTTTACTACACAATCTAGTGAACACATGGCGGCCTTAGGGCTAGCCACGTGTCACCCATTGGACGAAAATCAAACGTACCATCCTACAACGAATTACATGATGACACTTGTCCATCTGCCATTCACCTAGAAGAAATATTCTGGGAAATATTCTAAGGAATATTCTAGGAATATTCCAAGAATATTCCCTGGAATATTTCCTTCTTTTTAATATTCAAAGGGGTCAAAAGCCAAAAATTGTAGTTTACTGGACTTTTGAAATCATGATAACTTCTTCATACAGTGTCGGTTTTTCGAACTGTTCACGGGGCCAGAATCAGGAAGACGGGATCTATCTGGTCACTTAGGTTTAGCACACTTCTAATTTTTTTTTATTTTAATTTATCACTTCCGTCCTTGATCTAAATCTGATCACAGACCCCATTGGGAATATTTTGGACCCTAAAGGACTGATTACCTGATCTATTCAGTAGATGAGAGTAAAGCACCCTCTCTTTGCAGCCTCCATACACTTTCCTTGCATGGCTTAGTGCCTTTGAACCACAACTCGAAGGTATTCAACACTTCCCTTCATGAATACTCTTATCCTCCTGTCAAGAATTGTCTTCCTTGAAATCACTCATAAATTTCTAGAGAGAAATCGATAGAAGGTAGTTGAACATCATTTCCTTGATCATCGATCCAAGGTGGCTCAAAAAAACGTAAATTTCCAACAGAAATGCATAGATAACTGAAATTTTCATATGTACAAATGAATTTATGTCTTATTGAGTTAAGAAGTCAAACCACTTCTTACCAAGCCACTTCCACGGTGACTTTCGATGCTGAAAATCTTCTTCATGTGAAACATTTGTTCTCACATCAATGATGGAATATTTGGTTCCACTTTCGCCAGTATTTCTATCCTCTTGCCTTGTGTGCTTGGGATGATTAGTTGGATGCAATGTCCAACATTGGGAAACAACATGTCCCCTCTTCTGGCAATGTGTGCAAGTCTTATGCACCTTCTTTGCAAGTTTCCTTTGCCTCTACTGTTTCCTATATGTAATATTCCCAAATGGGAAAAGAAGGAATATAGTTATATTAAAATAAATCTTCCGGGAAATCACATGAGAAATTTTAGAACCGATGCGTTTCGAACTACTAACTGTAGTTCATCATCAGGATACTGAAGACTAGCTGATTCGGCAATCAAATTTATATCTTGCAGAGAAAAGCAATGGTCAAAACCTAAAGAAAAAAATATATAAATGTTAAAAATGGTCAAAAAATAAAAGAAATAAATAAATAAAACTAAAAATAAAAATAAAAATCCCATAAAGTAATAAAATAAAGACCCTGTCAAATAATAATAATAATAATAATCAAACTTAAAACTATTGAAATAGCCAAAATCATAAAAATAAAGACCAAGTCGAAAATGAAAATAAATAAATAAAAATAAATCTCTCACCCTAAAGTAATAAAATAACAAAAAAAAGGTCATGTCAAATATAAATAAATAAAATAATCAAACTAACAAAATAGCCAAAATCATAAAAATAAAGACTAGGTCAAAAATAAATAAATAAATGTACAAAATAAAAAATAAAAAATAAAAATAAAAATAAGAATAAAGAATAAATAAACTATACATCTAAATATATATAACTATATATATCTATAATAAAAATGAAATAAAACAATAATATTCTCTAAAAATAAATTATAATAAAATTAAGTCAGCAATAGAACTAATAAATCAAGCAAAAACAAAGGTAAACAACAAGAGAGAAAAAACACAAGAGGAAGAATCTCTACTTGGAGCAAAGAGATGGAATCCGACAATGTTGAGATTCAACAAGATGATGATGTTAATGAAAAGAGTCACCTTCACTAAGTGGGCCTGCAGGCTATTTTTGGCACATGTCTATTTTTAGACATGGTGATCATATTTCGGAAGTTGCAGGATGCTATTTGTGGATGGTCGATCAAGTTGGAAAAATAAATGAAATTATATTTTTAGAATATTGGGCGAAGTCTATTTATAGATCTTCGATCTAAAAATAGAAGTGTCGATTATTATTAGCTCTTAATAATAATCCAACAATAAACAACAACTTATTCTCTTGGAGCACTTAATTTCAGTGCACAGATTTGGAAAATCAGTGGGCTAAGGGAATTACGCAATTCCCAAGGGAAACTGGTGGTTCATGCATGGAGGACTCAGTTAGAACTAAAGCAGCAAAGTTATGACAGAGTTGGAAGAGTAGTTCATGGAGTTGTATTCAGTTTAACTCAGTTAGACTCAGTTGAGCTAGTTGTATCTAGTCTAACTGAATGATACACTAGTGAGAGTGGAGTGAATTAATTAGTTAATTAATTCACAAATAATAACTCATTAATCAACTGAATAATACAGAAGTTAACTACAATGCATGGCAGTTCCAATGCAAACCCAGTGGAGAGATAGGTGAAAGGGAAAGATGGACTATCTGTTGTGACTATAGTGATGCATTGATTCCATCACACACACATTGGAGTTTCCAATGAGGATTGCACAGTCAAGGCAAGGGTAATTCGTATTCATTCTGAGCTATTCTTCAGCAGGGATTGCGTAGTGGATGTAGGCTAGTAAGAGGGAAAAGATTGGTGCATGGGTTTGCAGATTTTTCCTAATTAGTGTGTGACGATTGATTGTACTGAGAGCTTGATGTACTAAGATTTGTATGAGATTGTTACATGATCTCCATGATACATAATATATGATATTTGGGGTTTTCAGCTTCAGGCTTTCTCGTTAAAAAACTATGTTATGTGCGATTGTTTTTATTTATGCTTCACATGTGTGTGTAATTAATTTTCCGCAAAAGATTAATAGTGGAATGATTCTGTATTTTGAAAGAAGTTAAATATTGTGAGATCAGGGGAATCTGTACGTATGCATGCTTAATGTATACTAATTTCTACATGGTATCAGAGCATTGTTAATTCTCGAATATTGCAATTGTGAAGAATTGTTGAGTTTGTGCTGGTGGACAACTCGAATTTGCTACAGAAGATTCTTGGTGCAGAAGTTGAGTATACATTGAAATGTATTTCAATGGGTTGCGATTGGAGTATGCCCTTGATGGGAGCTTCAATTACATAGCCTGGAAGGATAGGATGGAGGCGGTGCTAGAGGATAATGGACTGAAGGATTTCATCGATAGCGATGTTCCTAAGCCGAGATCTAGCGATGTTGCATTACTTGACACGTGGCAAAAGAAGACAGCAAAGACGAGAAGAATTTTGTTGGAAGGTGTGAAGGACCATATTGTGTCTAGCCTTCATGGGAAAGCCACTCCATTCTTAATTTGGAAGGCTTTGAAAGATTTTTTCCAAAGCAAAAGTGACCAGAGGAAGTTGGCGCTTAAAGACAAGCTCAGAAAAATAAAAATGGAGAAGGGCAACAGTATTCCAAAATACCTCACGAAGTTTGTCCACTGCAAGGATGAGCTGGGAATTGTGGGGGTTACTGTTGATGATGAAGACTTGCTGAGCTTGGCTCTCCTTGGGCTTCCAAAGAGTTGGCACAGCTACGAAGACTCTGTCAATGGATGGGAGAAACTGTAGGGATGAGAGCGACTTTGGTCGGATCTTGTGCAGAAGGAGATAAGGCGCGGTACCAGGGATGGATCTTCATCGAAGAATGAAGATGAAGAGAATTGGGCTATGGCTACCAAAGAAAATATGGGAAAGGGGAATAAATTTCCTTCAAAATCCAATTCTAAAGGCAAGAAGTAGGATTTGTCCAAAGTGAAGTCTTTTTACTGTCACGAACATGGGCATTTCGCCACTAACTGCCCACAGAAGAACAAGAACAAGAATGATGCTAGAGCTGCATTTGGAGAGGCCTTAGCCTCGCAATTTGAAATTGATTTCTCTTTGATCACATGCTTGGTTTCAAGCACAATGGGATCAGTGTGGTATCTTGATAGTGGTGCGTCTTTCCATATGATGAGAGACAAGGAGTTGTTTAGTGACTTGGAGGAGAAGGACCTCTAGATGCATATAGAGATGGGTGACAATGGTCGGTACAGTGCAACTGGAATTGGGACCATTACCTTTGAGAGGGAGTCTGATAATCCATTCTTGTTGAAGGATGCTATGCATGTTCCAGGTCTGAAGAAGAACTTGGTCTCGGTTGCAATGTTGGAAGACAAAGGTTATGATGTTGTTTTCAATGAGGGAAAAGCCTTCCTTCAACATAAAACAATAGGTCAAACCAAGAATATAGGGGTTCGAATTAAGAATCTCTACAAGCTGGAGGTAGATGGTTGTGCTGCAATGGTGGGCAAAGTAGAAGAAGTGGTGAGTCGGGATGAGGGCGAATTATGGCACAGGAGATTGGGCCATCTTCACCATGGCACTTTGAAGATTTTGCAGCATATTTCTATTGGACTTCCCAAGGGTACCCTTTCACAGTTAGATCAGTGCAATGGATGTACTATGGGTAATTTTGTGAAGACCACCTTTCATGAGAAGGAGAACCATGCTTCGGTGATCCTGGAGAGAATTCACACAGACATGTGTGGACCTTTCTCGGTTGCTTCAATAGCAAAACATAGGTATTATGTTATATTTTTTGATGAATATTCTCGTAGATGCTGGATCTTCTTCATGCAAAATAAGAGTGAAAATTTCTCAAAGTTCAGTGAGTTCAAAGCATTGGTGGACAAGGAATCAGGGGAAGCAAGTGAAAGATCTACGGAGCGATAATGGTGGTGAATACATCTTGAGCGAATTCAAAGACTTTTATAGAAAGGAAGGAATTCGTAGAGAACTCATAGCGCCTCATAACCTGCAACATAATGGGGTTGGTGAGAGAAAGAACAGAATGATCATGGGTGCTGCACGAGCGATGTTGCATGACCAGGGCCTACCAATGCACTTGTGGGCGAAAGCATGCAACACTACGGTTTATGTGCAAAATCATTGTCCTCATAGAGTACTTGGCATGAGTACACCTAAATAAGATTTTACTGGTAAAAAGCATGATATTTCTCATTTGAAGATTTTTGACTCATCTATTTACATTCATGTGACAAAGGACGCCAGGAAGAAGTTGGAGCTGACTGCAGAAGTTGGCATATTTGTGGGGTACACAGAAACACCCCATAATTATTGTGTGTATTTGCCAAACATTCAGATGATTGTGGTGCGACGGGATATAAAATTCAATGAGGTGAAAGCCATGAAGTTGTCGCTTGAGAGGGAGATACACCTACATGCAGAGGAGGAACTTTTTGTTCCCAAAGATGAGCCTCTAGATGTGGATCAACAACAGGAGGAGATTCATGGAGTGGAGGAGTCCACTCGTGCAGAACCAAACATCAGACAAGGCAGAAAGCATACCACAGAAGCTAAGAGACTGAAGCTTGATGCGGCACAGAATGTAGGAGTCCCTACATCACAGTACAAACAGAGACAATCACCTGACCGATTTACTGGATACATGGCTCTTATGATCAAGTGTATTGTGATAGAGCCATCTTCTTTCGAAGAAGTAGTGCAGGATCCCACATGGGTAGATGCCATGGTGGAGGAGTATGACTCCATTGTCAGAAATAGTGCTTGGGAGATTGTTCCAAGGCCGGTGGGAAAATCAGTTGCAGGATCAAGATGGATCTACAAGGTAAAGCAAGCTGCTGATGGGAGCATTGAGATGTATAAGGAAATATTTGTTGCCCAGGGCTTATCATAGATCGAGGGGATTGACTATGAAGAAACCTTTGCACTTTTTGCATGGTATTCTTCCATACAGACCATCCTTGCTGTCTCAGCACAGATGGGTTGGCACATTCATCAGATGGATGTGAATACTGCGTTCCTTAATGAGATCACTGAGGAAGAGGTGTACATTGAGTAGCCTGAAGGATTTGAGATCTTCAGCAGCGAGTCACATGTGTGCAGGCTCAAAAGAGCATTGTATGGGCTGAAACAAGCACCACGTGGTTGGTACACTCAGATCGACAGCTATTTCACTGGACATGGCTTCACCAAGAGTGAGGCAGATGAAAACCTGTATCAAATTGTGGTGGAGGGTAAGATTTTAATCATTTTTCTTTATTTTGATGATTTAATACTAACGGGTGATGAGAAATTGATATACTCATGCAAGGCATATCTTTCAAAGGAGTTTTAGATGAAGGATTTGGGCCTCCTTTATTATTTCCTTGGATTGGAAATATGATAGTGGGAAGGTGAATTGTTTGTGTCTCAAGGCAAGTATGCCTGGGAGATACTGGAGAAGTTTCACATGCAAGGCTGCAAGCCTATCGACACTCCTCTTCCAGGAAATTGGAGGAAAGAGGATGCTACAACGGCAGAGGTAGTGGATGCCCCTATTTATAGACAGTTGGTGGGTTCACTCATGTATTTAGTCAATACAAGACCGAACATATGTTATGCGGTGAACCAGCTTTCACAAGCGATGGTTAGTCCTACCAAGCTATTTTGGAAGGTAGGAAAGCATATCCTGAGATATCTTAGGGGCACATCTGAGTATGGTTTATGGTACAGACAGACGGATGAGGTGAAGTTGCATGGATTCACGAATGCAGACTGGGCAAGAAGCCAAACAGACAAAAAGAGCATATCAGGAGGGATTTCAGTATCAGATCTACGACAGTTTCTTGGTACAGCAGGAAACAAAGATTCGTATCACTCAGTTTAGTAGAATCAGAATACATGGAGGCAAGTCAAGCTGCATGTGAGGCTATCTGGATGAGGAAGATCCTAGTCGGTTTGTTCGATTCACATTTAGATCCCATAGTGATACATTGTGATAATCAGAGTTGCATTAAACTCTCGGTTAATCATGTGTTTCATGATATATCTAAACATATTGATTTTCGGTATCATCATATTAGATATTGTGTGCAACGGAATATCATGTTGCTTTAGTACATTCCTACGGAGGATCAGGATGCAGATATTCTGATGGAGGCACTCACCAGGAGTAGATTCGAATACCATAGAGGAAGGATTGGGGTGAAGGATAATCCCTATCTTGTTGAGAGGGAGTGTTGAGATTCAACAAGATGATGAGCTTAGTGAAAAGAGATGCCTTCATTAAGTGGGCCCGCGGGCTTTTTTTGGCGCAAGTCTATTTTTAGACTATGTCTATTTTTAGACATGGTGATCATATTTTAGAAGTTGCAGGATGCTATTTTTGGATGGTTGATCAAGTTGGAAAAATAGTTGAAATTCTATTTTTAGAATACTGGGTGAAGTCTATTTATAGATCATCGATCTAAAAATAGAAGTGTTAATTATTATTAGCTCTTAATAATAATCTGACAATAAACAACAACTTATTCTCTTGGAGCACTTAATTTCAGTGCACATATTTGGAAAATCAGTGGGTTGAGGGAATTACGCAATTCTCAAGGGAAACTAGTGGTTCATGCATGGAGGACTCAATTAGAACTGAAGTGGCAAAGTTGTGATAGAGTTGAAAGAGTAGTTCATGGAGTTGTATTTAGTTTAATTCAGTTAGACTCAGTTGAGCTAGTTGTATCTAGTCTAACTAAATGATACACTAGTGAGAGTGGAGTGAATTAATTAGTTAATTAATTCACAAATAATAAATCCTTAATAAACTGAATAATGTAGTAGTTAACTATAGTGCATGGCAGTTCCAGTGGAGACCCAGTGGAGAGATAGGTGAAAGGGAAAGATGGACTATTTGGTGTGACTATAGCGATGCATTGATTGTATCACACACACATTGGAGTTGCCAATGAGTATTGCGCAGTCAAGGCAAGGGTAATTCAAATTAATTCTAAGTTATTCTTCAATAGGGATTGGGCATTGGAGGCAGGCTAATAGGAGGGCAAAGATCAGTGCATGGATTTGCAGATTTTTCTTGATTAGTGTGTGACGATTGATTGTACTGAGAGCTTGATGTACTAATATTTGTATGAAATTTTTACATGATCTCCATGGTACATAATATATGATAGTTGGGGTTTTCAGCTTCAGGCTTTCCCGTTAAACAACTGTGTTATGTGTGATTTTTTTTATTTATGCTTCACATGTGTGTGCAATTAATTTTCCGCAAAAGCTTAACAGTGGAATGATTATGTATTTTGCAAGAAGTTAAATATTGTGAGATCAGGGGAATCTGGATGTATGCATGATTAATGTATACTAATTTCTACAAACAACTGCTAACTTTCCACTCGTCATCCCTATTCAACGTATGGGGCCTCTTCTCAATCTCAATAGCCTCCCTAAATTTACGATGATGGAAATGCTCAACCCTAGCAATGACTCTGGAGTCTTCCACACAAATGTGATGCTTCGTCTTCTCTACATGCTCAACTAGAGCTGATGACTTCATTCTATCATGCCTAATATCAGCATAATGCTCTTGAATCCTCTTATTAATCGACTGACCTGTTTCTCCAATGTAGGGAATCCCATAGGAGCACAGGATAAAATAAACACCTTTCATGCTTTTGAGGTCCAATTGGTCTTTAACCGATTTAAGGGAAACACGAATGGTGTTCAAAAGTTTTAAAATAGGAAGAGATCTTATGCTTCCTTAAAATCTGAGCAAAAATATCAATAGATGAAATCATGATACAACAATAGATCTATTCCATTATCATTATAATAGAAAAATAGGTACAAGATCTTGAGGAAAAGTTCACTCAACTTGGGCAAACAAGCCTCCCATTAAAGCATACACCTAGATTTGAAATGTTGTTAATACATGAAATACAGGAATGCAAAAAATTGCATTGTCTATGAGATAATAGCAGCTCAAAGATAGAAAAATGTATTTCTGTTGATATAATGCTCCAAAAATACTAAGACTAGAGATCCATGCTCCAAAACAGGTTTTGAGGACAACCCATAAAATATTTCTGTAAATACACACTATACAAAATATAGCAGATTTGGCCGTAGGGATGAATAATCTATGAAATTGAATCACTAATGGGAGATATCTGATCTGTTATACAAAATGGTTGATCCTATTCCAAAAGGTCTCCTAAATGAAGGGTTGATTCCCTCAAATGAAACACAACTCCTCCAAAAAGGGAAATAAACCCACTGCTGCTACTCTCTAAAATAACGCAGTCCTTGAGGGAAAATGCATTGTAGATGATGAATACTACTTGGCCTGGTGCAAAGATATGAAATGAAGCCCTGAGAACTTCCTCACAAGCTTCTGGATCAAAGGATGAACCCTCCAATGGAAAAATAGCTCATAAATTGGAGATCTCTCTCCCCCACTGCTACACCCCTGTAACACAATACAACCCTCAACAGGATCTGCGTTGTAGATGAAAGATGGAGCTTAGAGAAATGCCTGAATGTGGAATGTAGTGAAATTTTCTTCCCAGAGGTCACTCAAGGAAAGAGGTGGGATTCTCGCTCAAGAACACCCTTGTTAAGGTATAAAAGGTATATTTTTAACACATATTTATCCTACATTAATCATCAATCCAGGAATGACTTTTTGTTTCAAGAGTGTACTCAGTCTGAGGCATCAATTGAATCTAAGAGTAATGCCTTGCAATATGTAGTATAGTGTTCTAAATACAAGAGTAAACAGATGATTGGAAATGAAATATAACTACAATAACATGAACTTAAATGCTCCAAAATCCAATCATTCACTCAGCAAGTATCAGTCAAAGATGCAGTAATGATAAATCTTTCCTTTAGAAGCTGATGTAATTGAATTCAACTAAGAACAAGATAATCAATCTGAGAACGTAGGAAGCAATAACCAATATTCTTTACAGTTGATAATCCTACTTTAAAGCAATTAAATGGAAATACAACTGGAACTAAATGTTGCTAATGAAAGTAAACAAGGCAAGCTCTCAAAACCAAACTCTTTGCAATCTGTAAACTAATTAATCTGAAATGAACATCAATGTAAATGAACAAGCAAACTATAATTAAGAGAATTGAACAACAAATCCTATGTAATAAATCTGAAAAACAAACTCTAGATAATGGAATCGAATAACAAATTCTATTGAACAACAAATCCTGTTGAACAACAATCAAATGGAACAACAAATGAAATAGAACAACAACTTAAGTAGAATAGAAAATACTGAACAGCGAAGCTTTGTTAAAGCATAACAAGATAAATTATACATAGATTGAGATTCTTGTTAAACTAGAAAGGAATGGCAACGCAATTCATCAATATAACACACCGATATCAATAAGAAATTAAACAGTAAACCAATTAACTTGCAAACTATAACGAAAAAAATACAAACTGTTAGACAACGATAACTGAAAGGTAATGATACAAACAGTAGATAGATCCACTAGGTTCGGGCCCTTAGCCACCAGTGAAACACCGTTGGGCTTTACTCCAGAGTTAAGAAATGGAACGGAAACACATTCTTGTATTAATCAGACATAAATAACGTTTACAGTAGTCGCTCTCTAATCACTAGAGTTAAGAAATTACAGAGTTACAAAAGGAATGTTTTTTCATAAATCCCCCCCTCGATTTCTAAAGGCATTGCCTTTTATAACAATTCAGCGAAGAGGACAAGAAACAATGATAAGATTGAACAGCGATCCCTCATAACAAAATTGGATTGTCTTCAACCAATTGATCAGCAAGAAAATATATTTCCATCAATTTTTCAACAGGAACAAGTCGAATTTGGATTTGTAGCTAAGATAATTTGGAAAACAGCCGCAACAGTGAATCTGAGAAAATTGTCCTCAGAGAACCTTCTATTTCTCTTAATATGGACCGAATTTGGGAAAACCGTTGCTCTAAAAAGTTAGTTCGGTCTGTTCTAGACAAAACCCATGTTTCGCATTTTCCAGATTCTTCTCCATTTGCCCATAATGTCCAATGCAATGCTGACACTTCTTATTCCAGACAATTTCGTTGGAATATTTGATCATGATCTGGAGATCAAATTTGCAATCTGAAAAATATCTTGGAGGCTAAAATGGTGAGTGATGTTACAAAATATATAAATAAACCATAATTGATAAAATCATGCATAATAATCATCAATTTATTAAAAATAAAGGAGAAGAAATAATATTTATCCATAAGAGCATAATTAATTATTAAATGGAATTATATGATAAATTATGATAAATGACATGATAAAGAAGAGTAGAAATGGATGAAATATGTGTTAAAAAGTGATAATAATAATGACATATTAGCGGCCCAGCACACCCCCAAACTGAATATATTGCATGTCCTCATGCAACCCAGAACTGAATATATTGCATGTCCTCATGCAACCCAAGGACAAAACCCATGTGTTAACCAAGCAAAAAAAATTGTTCTTCCCAACTCATGAAATGGATGGAACAAATGAATTTTTCCTCAAATAATGAATATTCAATTTTAGCAATCTTGATGAAGGCGTAACAATTTTTATAGTTGACGTTCAACTATATATATATGAAGTTGCAAAAAAAATATGATATAAGTAACAACAAACTTAATTAATCATTTTCTCAAAAATCAGATCATTTTGATTCACAGATCATGAGATATAAACAAAATGGTTGTAGGTGATAGTGCATAATTTTCGAAATTTATGAACTAATTTAGCGTGAAATTATCTGGGTTTGTGTATTTTAATGATACCTCTTTGTTATCCAGAAATCACAAGAATTCAGTTCATATTTTTAAAGATATATGCAAATCAATTTTTGCACTGTATAAAAATGAAATTGTATGCCTTAAACGAGAAAGAAAGTAAAAAACATCCATCATGTGTAGCAATTCCTCCCCTAAACTGAAAAATTAGCATGTCCTCATGCAATGCTAGAAAACGAAGAGAGGTGGTTGCTACAATCTGTTGAAATCTATGCTTGGTGTAAAACAACATGGAATAAGGGAGGTGTTGAGAATGAACGTCAATGGATGATAAAGAATATTACTGACATGGTCATAAGAAAAATGACGGAAAACATCACTCCCCCAAATTGAAAGATGAAATGTCTTTAAAAAATGGGAAGTAGTAAAGATGTGGAATGAATGATGATAAATAATGTTCAATGGATTTTCATGAAATTATCCTAAATTCGTAATAAATCAGAAAATTATGCTATTTTACCTCAAGTGTTACCTCCGAAAAAAAAAATGTGGAATGGCATGTAGGAACTGGCATTTGTTGAAGCTGATGTAGGCTGAACGGATACTGAAAGTGATGCAAAAGGTGGAAGCCATGCAAGCACATCATGTCTGAAGAATTGTACATGTTCATGAGTTGCATGAGCCTTCGCTGTTAGTTGCCATAGTGTGGTCATGTTGCGAATAGAATTTCGTCCCCATACTTGTTGTTCTCCTGTAAACAAATCACGATTCTACATGCAATTTTCTTGAAGCCACGGTGTTAATTTTGAAGAGCAACAGATAAGATGTATGTTAAAATTTCAATCAAAAAAACTTCTGTAGAAATGCAATGTGAATATTGGGATTCAGGCATATTTAAAAGGTATCCATGCCCCCCTTGAAAGATGATAGGTCGCCCTCGACCGAAAAATAGAAGAGCAATGTACTACACAACAATTGTATAGCATGGAAAGACATACATACTTATGATATGATCAAAAAATTATCGCATTACTGAAATCAATGCATATTTTGAAATTGTGAGTAGATATGGAAATGTTTATGTAATGATTCAAAAATATGGGAAAAGGTCAGCTGATGTGAAAAAAGTACTTATGCGATCATTATCCACATAAACCATTATGATCGATTTATAAATAAATTTCATGCATAAGAGGTTCTGAACAAAGGGTTTAGGAGCATACTCTCATTTGATATTAGATAAAGATCTAAGAAAAGGGTTTCTCATTACTATTGATTTGTGAAAAGTATGACTCCAATACCATCAGCAGAGCTATGTTGCCCACAGGTGTCTATAACCTTGGCAAAGTTTCTTTCTCACCCTTGGAACCATTATCCTTTATTTATGCCTAGGGAAGTGTTGTGTGATGTCATGATGGAGGCCACTGTGTTGGCTTGGGAACTAGATGAATCACAATGCCATTCACCAGGAAGGAGTGAAAGGTGAGCAGGACGGCTAGTGATGAGACCTCATATTCCAAGGACTTTTTATTTTTCTGAGTTGTCCATTGGATCATATCCCTGGTGTGGCGGACATAATGGGAATGCCACTTCACTGCTCCCTTATGATCATGGTAGGCTAGCTTTTGATGAGACCCGCTATCCTCCATCTGCCATATCATAGAATTGTTAGTAATCATATAGAGATTTTTCTTTTTCTTTTTCTTTACATATAGCACTTCCCTATTTATATATAAAGGGTGGCTCAACACTCCCTAAGAGTAGGGATGGTGGAAGAAGTCTGAACATCTCAATAGAGAAAATATGCCCTTATTCTTATTCAATAAATAAAAATAAAAGAGAGTTATGAGAATTTAGGGAAGAACCAACATGATAAAGATAATCGATCATATTGAAAATAAAGACAACAAAGTGATATAGATGGTTGTGTCCTTTCCTTTTTCTTATCACTACAAAACAATTTCTTAAAAATGACAATTTCTCTTGATTTGCTGATTCCATTAACCTCTAATTTGTGTATCCTTGCATAAATTGTATGTTTTTCATTCAAAGAGTCATGAAGAATTCATAAAAGTCCTCAAAATGCTGTTCAAAAACAAGAAAAATGCACTCAAAAAGTGTTGTTCTTTTGGAAAGGAACAACAAAAATAATCTGCACAAATGTTGTTCCTTTCGAAAATGTTGTTCCTTTCAAAAGGAACAACAAAAACAATCATCGGAAATGATGTTCCTTTGGAAAGGAACAACAAGAATAGTCGGCGAAAAAAACATGTTGTTAACAAGCGGGAAAAATGTTGTTCCTTTAGAAAGGAACAACAAAAATAGGCGTCAAAAATTGTTGTTCCTTTGGAAAAGAACAACAAAAAAAAGTAGCAAAAACTGTTGTTCCTTTGAAAAGGAATAGTAAAAACACGCAGCAAAAGTGTTTTTCTTTTTGAAAGGATAGCAAAAACACGCAGCAAAATTGTTGTTCCTTTTAAAAGGAACAGCAAAATTGTCGTTCCTTTTGAAACGAACAGCAAAACTGATGTTCCTTTTGAAAGAAACAGAAAAAATAATCAACGGAAATGTTGTTCCTTTTGAAAGCAACAACAAAAATAAACACATAAACGCACTGTTTCTTAAGAGGAACGACTGTTCCGGCTGTTGTTCCTTAAGAGGAACAACATGAAAAATAACGGCACACAAAAAAGTGTTGTTCCCTATAGGGAACAGTAAATAAAATGCACGCAGAAATTGCTGTAAGGAACAACAAAGGAAAAAAATAGAGGAAAGAACAAATCCATTGTCAAGCAAATCTAATGAACTTAGAAAGGAAAATTTATGTACAAGTCTAAAGAAAAAGTAAATTTTTATAGAATTTGTGTTGCCGAAGAATTTCCTCCTGAAACTTGCATGATGGGGTCCTTATTATTCAATTGCCAATGGAACGAAAACTACAATTTGAATGGATTAACACCTGAAACACAAAAACATAAAAAAAATCAGAATAGAAACAACACTTTATTAAGTTACAACAGCTATGATATTATTTCCTAAGGGAATATCAATCTATTAATGGAAAAAAAATGATCTTTTTGGAAAATGTTTTGGCAGCAGTGATATGAATCTTCAAATGGAAACCAATTCTTCATTTCTTCTGTTATGAATCTGTTAGGTAATGAACTGGATGAAATGTCCTTGTTTCACTAAAATTTCTTTCAAGAATCGCTCGTCCATAAATTTACCTTCTTTGTTCTGCTACGACCTACAAAAAACGAGTATCTACCTGCAATAAAACATTAAATCATGGAGAAAGAGAGGTGCGCGGGATCCCCTAATCCAAAAATTATGAAAAAAAACTAACAAGTAGTTACTTTGTAAAACAAATCCACGGACAAAATTAATTTGTTACCTGTGGGAGAGCAATGGCCAATCATACTAATCAACAGTGTTTCAATTATGAATTTTTTGTTTTTTGTCTAATTTGAGTGATTCCAAAGCCAAATGAAATTGAATTTAGAGTTGTGTCTCCAATATAAATAGGTTTTAAAAATTTCATGTAATGGTATGTTACATTTTCTTAGAACAACCTGCATAATAGAGTCATTTTCGATTTTCCAGCTCAGACCAACAGTTGATATTTCAAACATAAATTATTCGTTTGATGACGGATTATGCTAATTAAAATTTAAAATTAAATTATATTCATTTATTTATCTCCAATATAAATAGGTTTTGAAGACAAGAAGAATTGAAGGGTCACATATGCTAGTGAACAGCCGAGCAAACAAAGTTTCAAGAGTGCTGATTTATGATAAGCAGTTAGTATTTTGGTCATAAATTCCTCATTCGATATCGAAATTGAGTGATTCAAATTGATTTGTAAACTATATTCATAGAGGATTATACCATAGAAACATGTTTTAAAAATATATTCATTTAGGCCTCCAAAAACTGACTGTCCCAACTTTGTTCCTGAGTTGTCTACTAGACGCCCTGTCAATGTTTTGGTTATAATTTTTTCGTTTCAAATCAAAATTGAGTGATTCAAATTAGGTTGCAAATTATACATCAAGGGATACTTAATATAGAAACATGTTTTAAAAATATTCAATTTTTGTCCCTCAAAACATGAGTTTCCCAACTCTATTTTTCAAAAATTTCATCAAGCCCGCAAGCTAAAAAAATATGATATTCAAGCAATTTTTCCATATTGGTGATAAAAATGAATATGAGTGTTTGTAGAATTTTTATTTTCAATATAATTCATCTACATACATAAATAAATTAAAATATTTATCACTGATGTTGATTTCCACAGCGTGTTGCAACAAAAACAATTATTTTTACAAAAAAAAAAAAAATTGTGTTTATTTTATTTCCTTATTTATTTTATTTTCTCCACTAACCTACTCTTCTTTGAAAATCGAATATGCTTACATATAATACTATTTCCAGTGGAGCCATTTTCGAAATAAGGCCCCTAGTATGTACATACCCAAATTTGAAAAATGCACGTTGATAAATAGTAGGGTATGAGAAGCTAACTTCCCTTCTTGTAAAAAAAATTAGGCGAGAATTCTCAATTTCTTGGGAGTCTTTCTCAATCTCTTATGTTTGGCTATATACCTCAAAAAAGGCTACAGATGGTGATTCTGTGGCTTGAAGGGAGCTAGTAGGTTGTCTAGAAGTGACTTTTCTAAGGCCTACTGATGGCTGAGATTTAGCTTTCTTAAGAATTTTGTCAATGAAAGTTGTTCGCCCAAGGGTCACTAGTCCCTTAGGTTTTTCGAGTTTATGAGGAATTTTGTTCTGTTTATCTTTTCTATTCATTCAAAGAAAATGAAAGGATTCATTCCTACCTAAAATTTTTACCCATTTCTGCTGTGAAGCGGGCCAGTGAACAAGTATTTTCATTGCTCGGTGCGCAGGTTCTTACCTTCCGTCTTTAATACCCAATTCTTCCCAAGAAGAAAAAAAATCAAATATGCATCACTCTTTCTAAATGGCATACACTCTCCCTGGCAACAGCGCCAAAATCTTGAGGTATAAAAGGTATCTTTTTAGCACATATTTATCCTACATTAATCATCAATCCAGGAACGAATTTTTGTTTCAAGAGTGTACTCAGTTTGAGGCTGCAATTCAATCTAAGAATAATGCCTTGCAATATGTAGTACAATGTTCTAAATACAAGAGTAAACAGATGCTTGGAAATGAATTCTAACTACAATAACATGAACTTAAATGCTCCGAAATCCAATCATTCACTCAGCAAGTATCAGTCAAAGATGCAGTAATGATAACTCTTTCCTTTAGAAATTGATGTAATTGAAATCAACTAAGAACAAGATAATCAATCTGAGAACGTAGGAAGCAATAACCAATATTCTTTACAGTTGATAATCCTGCTTTAAAGCAATTAAATGGAAATACAACTGGAACTAAATGCTGCTAATGAAAGTAAACTAGGCAAGCTCTCAAAACCAAACTCTTTGCAATTTGTAAACTAATTAATTTGAAATGAATAGAAATGTAAATGAATAGCAAACTATAATTAAGAGAATTGAATAGCAAATCCTATTTAATAAATCTGAACAGCAAACTCTAGCTAATGGAATCGAATAACAAATTATATTGAACAAAAAATCCTATTGAACAACAATCAAACAGAACAAAAAATGAAATAGAATAGAAACTGAAGTAGAATAGAAAATACTGAATAGCGGAGCTCTGTTAAAGCATAACAATATAAATTATACAGAGATTGAGATTCTTGTTAAATCAGAAAGGAACGGCAACACAATTCATCAATATAACACACCGATATCAATAAGCAATTAAACAGTAAACAAATTAACTTGCAAACTGTAATGAAAACAAATAAAAACTGTCACACAATGATAGCTAAAAGGTAATGATACAAACAACAGATAGATCCACCAAGCCCGGGCCCTTAGCCACCAATGAAACACCGCTGGGCTTTAATCTAGATTTAAGAAATGGAACGGCAACAAGTTCTTGTATTAATCAGACACAAATAATGTTTACAACAGTCGCTCTTTGATCACAAGAGTTAAGAAATTACAGAGTTACAAAAGGAATTTTTTTTCATAAATCCCCCCCACCCGATTTCTAAAGGCACTACCTTCTATAACAATTTGGTGGAGAGGACAAGAAACAACGATAAGATTGAATAGCGATCCCTCATAACAAAATTGGATTGTCTTCAACCAATTGATCAGCACGAAAATATATTTCCATCAATATTTCAACAGGAACAAGTCGAATTTGGATTTGCAGCTGAGATAATTTGGAAAATGGCCGCAATAGTGAATCTGAGAAAATCGTCCTCAGATAACCTTCCATTTCTCTTAATACAGACCGAATTTGGGCAAACCTTTCTTTCGTAAAGTTAATTCGGTTCGTTCTAGACAAAACCGATGTTTCGGAGTTTCCAGATTCTTCTTCATTTGCCCAGAATGTCCAATGCAAAACTGACACTTCTTATTCCAGTGAATTTCTGAGTTGGAATATTTGATGGTGATCTGGAGATCAAATCTGCAATCTGGAAAATATCTTGGAGGCTAAAATGGTGAGTGATGTTACAAAATATATTAATAAACCATCATTGATAAAATTATGCATAATAATCATCAATTTATTAAAAATAAAAGAGAAGAAATAATATTTATCCATAAGAGCATAACTAATTATAAGATGGAATTATATGATAAATTATGATAAATGACATGATAAAGAAGAGTAGAAATGGATGAAATAGGTGTTAAAAAGTGATAATAATAATGAAATATTAGCGGCTCAGCAACCCTATGCTAAACAACACTACAATCTTAGCTTAACAGTTGAAGAAAGCTATATGTCTAAACAGACCATATATTCAAAAATATCAAATACGGAAACATGAATCACTATGGCTTCCATCCTCTTCCTTATATAAGTGGTGAGATTCCTCACTCTTTGCCCTGCTCATTAAAGGCACTATGTCCATTCATGGAGTCTCCACCCAAAACCGCGTTGTCCCATAATGAATGCCACTCCCCCATGATAACGTTATTGATTTGATCAAAGTTGACCCAGACTATGTGCTCTAGCCCCTGTTCACACCTTAGGGTGCTTTATTAAGCTAAACATATGATCCACTTTCACATGAGAAGTTGTTTTATTCTTCATAAAGAGATTTATGGGTCTCTATACCCACTTATTCACCTATCTAAGTGACAAACCAGAACTTTAATATTCCAATAAATTTTGGAATATTACAGTCCTCCCCTCCAAAATGTTGCTTGTCCTCAAGCAACTGCAAGGATATTGCAAAATCTCCAATGGATATGTATCCTCCCAAGAATACAATTTACCCTTTGGTAGATGAACCAAATAGCTCTCATCATGAAGAAGTGGGAGATATATGGAAAGAGTTATATGATGTCCATTGGCCTCCTCAAGGCGTGAGAGATGGTAAATTTTGGGTGTCTCAATCCCAATGAGAAACTTCAATCTCCATATTATCATCCAAACAAAGTGAGCCATCCTTGGTAGCTCATAGAAACAATCACCAATCCCCTACTTCTGCAATGTATAGGGGTTGTATGGCTAAAAATGAGAGATCAAGTTATTCAAATCACGTTTTCTCTCTCTCCATTTATGATAGATATGGAGCTGCTAATCTTGGGCTACAATAATATAGTCCCCAAGAAGCCAAAAGGTACTTATAATCTCATGATCCCACTCTTTGATTCTAGGAACCTCTTTTTCCCAATCCATCCTACATATAGTGAATAGAATGTCATTACCATAAGGGCTCCAAAATAAAAATGGAATATGTGTCATGTAACATGTTGGATGGTGACAATAATCCCTCAAGTGAGACTAGCATTGTTATACCTCTATCTGTCTCAAAACATCATATGATAAGTGGCCATCCAACCACTTGCTTGCTGCCATAAGCTTCTCAAAAGCTTGGAAATAGTGAAGGAAATTAGGTGTTAACTGAATATGAGCCAAGAAAAACATGTCTTGCCCAAACTCCTCTATAAAGTCGTCATCCCCATCACTGAATGTAGTCCCAAAAGGACCATGAAATCCACAAAGTGGTTTGCTCTCTTGTGGAGAAATGTGCTGCAAATGTATGGTAAAATAATGTACATACATTATCAGTTGATCAATAAGAATCAAAACACAATCTTTACCATATATTGTAGACAAGTTGGTGAATAGGTCCATAGAGGAACCTTCCCATCCCTCCATCAAAAGGGGAAGTGGTTGGAACAACTTTGCAAGGTGGTTGCTCTCTTCCTCATTCATCAAACAAGCTACATACCTCTTGATATGTTGGTGCACATCTTCTTTGATATCCTCCCAATAGAATCCCTCCATGATGGTGTGATAAGACTCAATGGAATCTACATGTCCTGAAAAGAGTGCCTCATATGCTGCATGTAGAATCTGCTTCTTGAGCTTGGAGTCTTTAGTCAAGTAGATTTTATCATGGAAATATATGACTCCATCAACCACTCTATATCGCCCATCTATCACTTGTCCATCAAGAACCTTAAATGTGAAGAGGTTCTTGGAATATTCCACCAATATTTGGGACTCCCAATATGGATCTAGGCTTCCCAACAACGACAATGTTGTTAAATTCTGAAATGAAGCACATGTCATATCATAGCCTTCCCCTTTGACATGCTCAATGCCAAATCCGCATGTTAGAGTAATGTTCCCCCACTTTTGCTACCTCCCTTGCAGTTTATCTTGCTCAAGCCAAGATTGAAGTAAATGGAGGTCAACCTCCTCTTGGAAGGTATGCCCCTTCCATAGTTTGGCCAATGCATACAAGAGTGTCAACAACCTCTTGTCATATTCAAAAATCTTCCTTATGTGTGGAAGTATCATTTGCTGCTCCAAAGCTATGGAGTATCCCTTTGACACCATGTTGATGCCATCATTGATTTCTGAATCATCATCTTTCAGCGCAAATAGCTAAGTGGGAGATGACAATGTCCATATCATAGAATTGTTCACCCCTCCTTTGAACCCATCAAAGGTTCTTTGCACTATGCTATCTCCTCCCAAGGCTCCTTAACCAAATATATCAATGTTGCACTATGTTGAGAGAACTCTTTGATCATCTTCCGATCAAGGGGTTTCCCTAGTGGAATGCCTCCATGTAATGAAACATCAAGGCCTGGAGCAGGTTGTATATGTGAGTGGATTGATTTGTCCCTACTCTCACTGCGCAAATCATCCTCCTGCTTCTATGCATAAACCTCCTGAAAAGGATGGGTGTGTGTGTTCCCAATCACTTGATGCTGGCCCTCCTTCTCATCTTCTCCTACCTTCTACAAGATCTCACAGTCTAAGGTGTCTTCTTCAAATATAATCAACCCATGCACACCCGACATCTCATTGGTGTCAAATTTCTTGATCAAAAGTGTATGATCTATCATAGTGTGTGTCCCCAAGAATGTATTCAATGTTGGAACACACTTTCTCCATTGTTTTGTCTCATTTTCTATCAACATAGACACATGTTTCTCATGATCTTCATATGTAAGATCCTTTGGAACTTCTTGCAAATATACAAGAGCTTATCTAGGTTAAGAAATTACTTCATATACATATCCAAATAGTGGTGGACCTCCTGCTGCTATTACAGCGTTGGAGGCTCTTTCCAACTCTTCCTCTTCCTTCTCCTCATCATTGGCGAATATCTCATCATTAAGAGATACTTTGGCTTGGTCTCCTCTTGAAGGAGGAATCCTCATGTCTTCTTCTTGAGAAGAAATTTCTTGCTAAAGTGGGGCTTTTTCCCTTGGCAAAGCAGTTTGAAATCTTTAACCCCCTCAATAATGTTCTGAAATGGAGTTGGATTCATGGATCCTTCCAACTCATGCAAAGGTTCAGATTTATTGGGTTTGGCTAGCTCACCCAAAGAAGTTTTGTAATATATTTGATCAAATATTTCACTAATATCCTAGTGAAATTTTCATAAGTAGATATATTTGCATTATTCAATGAAGAAGATTCATAAAACCACTAGGCATAAGCCTTACCTTCAAGATGTAGCACTGCTACTCTAATGGCTTCCTCTTCTAAAACTTGATGAAGCTGGAAATATGTGTCTAGCTTCTTTACCCAAGCCTTGGTTGTGCTCTTGGGTGACCCATCAAAAGTAGGTAGAAAGAATCTACCCCAAGTGTGCTGCATGCACTGTCTTCTTTTATTGTGGTTACTGGGTCTTCTATCTTCTTTGATTTGACAAAACCCTTGGAACTTTATATGCTCCTCGAATCTTCTAGACTGAGATTCATATTCTTGGATATAGTCACCAAGAGTCACCACATTGTATATCTCATGGTGTAGTTGCATGCTCACACCCATAATGTGAATAATTGGAGCTTTCTTTATGCACAATCCCTCTTGGAGAATCTCTAAATCTCTGCATCCTCATCTCTATGATGTCTTTGTTAATACCATGCATAGTTTGAAGAAGCAGTCTTGAGAAACTCCTTCTCCTCATTTCACTTGAGAATTGAGTTTGGCCTTCATATCTTCTGCAAATATTCTCCTTCCTATGAGAAGCCTCCTAAGATGACATAATGCCTGAATTACATAGGCTGAGCCAAGATTATGCTTTGATACCACTGTAATATTCCCAAATGGGAAAAGTAGGAATATAGTGCATAAACATGAAAATATGCAGAAATATAAATAGATCAAAGCATGAGACAATAGTATATATATTCCATTATGATTATAACAGAAAAATAGGTACAATATCTTGAGGAAAAGTTCACTCAAGTTGGGCAAACAAGCCTCCCATGAAAGCATACACCTAGATCTGAAATGTTGTTAATACATGAAATACAAGAATGCAGAAAACTACGCTATCTATGAGAGAATAGCAAATGAAAGATAGAAAAATGTATTGCTTCTGATATAATGCTCCAAAAATGATAAGACTACAGATCCATGCTCCAAAACAGGTTTCCAGGACAACCCAGAAAAGGTTTCCGCAAATACACACTATACAAAATATAGCAGATTTGGCCCTAGGGCTGAATAATCTCTGCAACTGAATCACTAATGGGAGATAATTGATCTGGTATAAAAAATGGTTGATCCTCCTCCAAAAAATCTCAGAAATGAAGGGTTTATTCCCTCAAAGGAAACACAACTCCTCCAAAAAGGGCAATAAACCCATTGCTGCAACTACTCACTAAAATAACACAGTCCTTGAGGGAAACTACATTGTCACTGATGACTGCTACTTGGCCTGGTGCAAAAATATGAAATGAAGCCCTGAGAACTTCCTCACAAGATTCTGAATGAAAGGATGAACCCTCCAATGGAAAACTAGATCTGAAATTGGAGATCTCTCTCCCCCACTGCTACACCCCTGTAACACAACACAACCCTCAGCATGATCTGCATTGTAGATGAAAGATGGAGCTTGGAAAAATGCCTAAATGTGGAATGTAGTGCAATGCTCTTCCTAGATGTTAGTCAAGGAAAGAGGTGGGATTCCAGCTCGAGAACACCCTGTGCTAAACAACACTGTAATATTAGCTAAATAGCTGAAGAAAGATATATGTCTAAACATACCATATATTCAGAAATATCAAATACAGAAACATGAATCACTATGGCTACGATCCTCTTCCATATATAAGTGGTGAGCTTCCTCACCCTTGGCCCCACTCATTAAAGGCACTACTTCCATGCATGGTGTCTCCACCCAAAACTGCGTTGTCCCATAACGAATGCCACTTCTCCATGACAGTGTTGTTGATTTGGTCAAAGTTGACCTTTGGGTGTTTTATTAAGATGAAAATATGATCCAATTTCACATGATAAGTGGTTTTATTCTTCATAAAGAGATTTATGGGTCTCCCTACCCACTTATTCACCTATCTAAGTGAAAAAACATAACTTTAATATTCCAATAAATTTTGGAATATTACACTATATGCCTTCGTCCTCTTCTAGCATCTCGAAACATCATGGTTACACAGACCAAAAAATGCATAGTAACCCTTTCTTCCATTCAAGCATGCAGATTTGTCATGCTTATGAGAAACATAATCAACTTGAATTTGGGAAGAATTATACCTCAAATGCTACTTTGCATGTCCATGTTTTGTACCTTCATGAGGAGATGAACTTGTAGAGGTTCCAAGTTTCTCTTGAAGACTAACATCAGTGTTCATTTCTTGAAAACTGTCTGAACTCTCATGCTCACAATAAGTTGCATGTTTACACACATATTGTTGCAACATAGGCTTCAAACAATGGTAATCAACTTGAAAGCAAACTTGACATGTTTGTGGTTTAGAACTTGTAACAAAAGTTCTTCTTGAAGTTGTCTCACATGCCTTCATGGCTTTGGAGTTTTTGCCATTAGATTGAACATAACCAAGACCAAATTTCTTAGTCCTCTCCTCAACCAAAATAGGATCAATCATGCCTTATGCATGTTTCCCTAAACCCTTGCCTTCATAGCCCATTTTAAACATTAACTTGGACCCTATACCTCTAGTGTGCTTTTCAAATGAACCAACTCATCTTTCTGAAGAGGAAACTGAAGACAAATTAGAGTGAATTACCTCTACTTCAATCATGTTTTTGGTTAAGGCCTCTTGGGCTTGATGAAGTTGCATCTTTGTCTCATACATTATTTCCATAATTTCATCCTTCTCTTGCTTCATAGCAAAAAATTTCTCATGAAGTCTAGTGCTTTATCTTCTATCTTCAAATAGAATTTTCACCATATCCTTCAGGATGTAGAAGTCTCGCTTCATGTCTTCATAGAAGAATCTTTTGAAGGAGGATTTGAAGCCTCACTACATAAAGTTTTCATCTTATGAAAATGAACAAAATAACTTTAATAAACAATTCCAAAGCTTTCAAAACAATTGACAAAGCTTCAAAACAAAATGGTTGTAGAGTCAAGCTATTCTTCAAGCAGCCTTTTGCAAACAAACCCTTTTGTGCTTCAAAAGGTTGCCTTGAGGTCCTTTAGTTAAGGAAGATGCCTTCATCCCTTCTTCCTTCTTATCCTCTTCTAGACTTAGTTATCAGTAGCTTTCCCTTCACCTCTAGCAAACTCAAAATTGTAAGCAAAAATCAGTTTGCAAACAGTCAAATTTGTTACACTGTTTAAACACCTTTCAAATCAAACAAGCAACCTAGTGCTCTTTCAAGCAAGAAACTATGCTTCGATACCAACCTGATCTAAAAATGGGTTGGAAATTCTTTTATGCTTTTCAGGAACCTCCCACTCAGTTAAACAAATAAAATATCCAGCTTATACTTTACTTTTGCATAATTTTATACTTGAAACAGGTTTATGTTTTTTAACTGTTTAATTTCTTTAAGTCCATTTAATTTTTGCTAAAATTAAACATGTGCAATAGCCATATAATGCAGAAAATAAACATCAACACATAACAACAAATTTAATATACGAGTTCACCCGAATATCATGGGATACGTCTCCTTAAGCTCTTGTCATCTCGACTTGGCTCTTTGGGATTATGGTAAAAGTTCTCTTACAAGTTAAAAAATCAACTCCAATGGTTAAATTAACTAAACCAATGGGTTTAAAATACTGTTTATATCCCTTTCATGGCTATCATCACTCTGAAAATAGAAATAGACTTCCTTAGACTTGATTCCTTCAGTTGGTTCTCTTGAGCTTCTCTGAGCTTCTCTATGCCACTAAATCCCACATAAATCCTTTTCTATCCTTGAAACATTTTCTATAGTCTCTAGCATACATAAGACATCCAGAATCGGGTGATCATTTTCTCCAAATGAGAACTGGCTTCCCAATCTAGGCCTCCATCCACTTATGAACCTCGGCTGCCCAAAACTTTCATGTGGCTCTTCGAACTTCAGAAGTCTTAAAATGACTCCACAAATCCTTCCATTGGATTTATAATGTCAAAAATAGTCATAATAGACTATTCATTTGCATAAATTGGCCTCTAGCTGCTCCGGTTTTGTCTCCAACACCTGGTGGCACCCCTTGGCTCTAGGGTCATTGAAAACTTCTCTGAAGAATATCAACTTTTAGAAGTCCTCAAAAGCTTCTACAAATCCCTCCATTGGATTCATAAGACTCATTACATTCAGAAATTACTATTTCTTTGCTGAGAATGGATACTGGCTGCTCTAGATAGGTCTCATTCTCCTACTGGCACCTGATGGCCCTAGTGGCCCCTGGAACTTCTCTGAAGTAACTCGGCCTTCAAAAGTCCTCTACAGGCTCTAAAAAACACACCATTAGTTCCATAATGTCTGAAATATCTAAAATTCACTATTGGATTCCTGAATAAGGCCTCTAGCTGCACTGGCTAGGCCTTAAATTGTTGTTGGCCTATGGTGGCCCTCGTGGCTCCTATAACTTCTCTGAAGAAAAAAATTGCTCAAAAGTCCTATGATGGCTCTGGAACCCTCACCAATGAGTCTTGAATGTCTGAGATAGTCTAAATTGAATATTGGCACTCTCAAAATGGATGAATCTTGCTCAAGATAGAGCCTAAACAAGATTTGTTTGGTGTCCCATAAAAACACTCCACTAAAAGTGGAGGATCTGAAATTATCTCCACTTAAAATTGGCCAAATCCCCAAATTTGCAGTGTGCTCCATAACTTCCGCTAGCACTAACCTCGCATTTAAATTTGGAGCAGAACCATCGGTCATGTGAGCGTTGCAAATTGTTGGTTAACAAACTTCCGGCAGAAACTAAGGCAGATAACTATGGTAACAGTTGTGGTTGAACCAAAGTTTAGGGTGGACTAACCATGCAGATAAAGTTTATTAACCCATCGCATGTGACATTGTTCTGAAGTTAAATGCCATGGGGTTTGAACCGCCGAAGTAGCCATGACCGTTGGAGCCACATTGGCAAGAACCTCGCCATGTGACAACATGAAATCGACGGAGACGGTTTTATTTGCAGTTAGGGTTATGCCCTTAGGTCATGGTCATGGGCCGTCGGCCATGTGGGCATGGGCTAGCCCCTCCGAACCCCCAAAACGGAAACTGTTGAAATTCTAATATAAACCGCAAACTCATACGATTAAGAAATATCGTATAACCCGACAGTAAGATGTGGGCGCTCTATGCAGAAGGTCTCGGGGTTGACTCTCAATGACCCGACCAAAATTTTACTGCACAGTCCGGGGGACACGTGGAGGCCTCAGGGCTGGCCACGTGTCACCCATTCATTAGACGAAAATCAAACGTACCATCCAATAATGAATTACATGCTGACACTTGTCCATCTACCATTCCCTCAGAAGGAATATTTTAGGGAATATTTTGAGGAATATTCCAAGAATATTCCAGGAATATTCCCTAGAATATTCTCTTTTTTTTGTTAATATTAAAAGGTCCAATCAAACTTGGTCAAAAGCCAAAAATTGCAGTTTACTGGACTTTTCAAATCGTGATAACTTCTTCATACGATGTCATTTTTTCGAATCGTTCATAGCACCAAAATCAGGAAGACAAGATCTATCTGGTTGCTCAGGTTCTGCACACTTCCGAACACTTTGAATTTTGAGCTATCACTTAGGTCCTTGATCCAAATATGATCATTAGGTGAGGTGGAAGATGGTTTTTGGGCTGAAGGAGAGGCTAGCTGGTGCTACTATAGGATCTGCTATGAGTTTCCTACAGTGCTACAGGATGTCTTGTAACCCTACAAGAAACATGTTGAGGTTGTTTTGAGGCCACAATTGATGAGGAAAGGGGTAGGGAATGTGAAATGAAGGTGTATTTAGGTGGATGGAAAGTGCTCAACCCTTGGCCAAGCTCATAACTTCTTGCAAAGCCCGTCTTGCACTTCTAGGTTTGCTATTGGTGTGGTGGTGAAAATCTCAAAAACATGGCTTAGGGTGATTTTGTTGAAAGGAGTTGGTGAAGGGTGAGAAATGGAGCTAGGGATGTTGGTGGAGTCCTCCTCTATTTCTCTACTCAAACCTGTAATCAAACTACCTATTGATGCAATAAACATTGACAAGTCTATGATGAAGAAGATGGAAAAGATGAGTTAAATTTGATAAGCAAACCTACTCATGCATTCAAATAGAAATCTAACTCAGTATTCTCAACATGGTCATGACAACTATAATAACTTATCTATTCTTTCCAAAAAATCGTAAACTAAAGAGAAATTTTGGGCCTGTGGTGAACATTTGCCCTCCTCAAGCTCCAATGAAAGAGGTGAGAGAGGGAGGCTTTGACACACAAATTCTGGAGTTTTTATGCTACTATACCATGATATACAAGATCCTAATTACAACAAATGTGAAATGGAAGCAAACCAAAAACATTAAAATGAAATGTAAGCAAACTAGCTAAAAATCATCAAGTAAACTAGCTACAATGTCATAAAAACAAACATAAATACACAAGAGATAGACTGCGACCAATGGATTGGGCCCTAACCCACTAAATCAGTGAAGGACAAACTGAATACTCATTTTATTGCATTGATAGTCTCATTACATAACCATGAAAGTCTCAAAAGTCTATCACAAGAGCTAAGAGTCTACAAGCTTCCTCCAAACTTCAAATCCTAATGAGCTCTTTCTCTACCCTATTTAACCTAAAGGGTAGCTAACAACAGCTCCCTAAAAAGTAGGGATGCGTCCCCTTTGATTGCAATAGAAGTGGAGCTTTGGTGCACTTGATCTTCCACTTTCTTGGCTACCTTTTATTTTAGAGGAATCTTGAGGATCCCTTCGCTGCCTTTAGGAGTTAAGGAGGTGGAAAACCCTCCTATAATATCTCCTTGATGTCTACTACGAGATTTTATTTTACAATCTTCAACAAAAAAGGAATATCTTCGTGATTATCCTGCATTTAAACCATATTAGGCATTTGAAGTATGACGAGCCTTAATCACCATCTACACTAAGCAACATATGACCATAATGTAATTAAATGTGATAAAGCTAGACTAATAATGCTAAGAAGGTGACAATTAACCCCTCCAATTATACCTAATGATGATGGTCATCATCACCCACCTACCAAATGGTTGCTCATCCTCTTAGAAACTTACTCCTCCTTCATTTCTTTCAAATTTAGTGGCCCTTCTGACCTCCCAAGGAAGAAGTGAAGGAGTTCCTTCAGGAGGGTAGAATCAAGCATTCTTTTCTGCCTCATCCCATTCTCTATTTTCCTCATCTTGGTATTTCCCTTCACCCAGTCCTAGCAGCAAAGGTGGATTGAGTTTCAAGCCAAGCCATTGTATTTTCATTGCTTGCATAGCCCTCTTTTATAATTGTGCCCTTTCTAGGGCACTGCTCAATCTCTCTAGGGTATGATATTCCATGTTTCTGAGACTAAGAGGGAGGCCATTCCACCTTCTTGGACTTACCATTACACATTCATCTCCCAACAACCTAGAAATATCATCAAAATGTGCAATGGCTTGTGCTTGTGTGCTGAGGTAATTGTCTACAAGGTGAGCATCATTCTCTATCATGAGGTGATTGTTGATGACTCCCCTAGGGATGAATAGTTCTGCCCTTATGTATAAAGGCTATCTGTTTTATCTTCTCATCACCTTCTTTACTTCCTCTTCTAATTCTTCATCATTGACCATCCAAGAAGCTAATGCCATTAATTTCATATCTCCCAACCTAGGGTTAGGGTTCCAAATGTTTAAGTCTGTTGAAATAAGATTGTGCATGTAGAATTCTGCCATCTTGGCCTGGTCTCCCATGCTGGACTGATTGGTAGAGTAAATGGGTATGAAGGTGTAAACAAGAGGAGAGTATTGGTAGAGTGAGGTCAAGTGTGGCCAAAAGGCCAAGGGGTCGATTAAATGTAAATCTGGCCTAAGAGGGCATAAATGTCGTTGCAAATTATCTATCCGTGTAATACAAGAAAACACTTTGTTTCGAGTTGTTTGGAATCTGTGTCGAGCCTCTAGGCATTGAATGTGAAATTTTGTTTATAAGATGAATTGATGTTTGGAAATTGTAATCAACTGAATGCAATACAGATTGGCCACGAGAAGTATGAAAGAAATACACGGAGATCGTGGAATATTTTAGATAAAGCTACTGAGGGAGAGAAATCCAAAGATTATGTCTGATAAGTAACAATCTTGTGTAGAATCTGCAACGAAAACGCATAGCTCCAAGAATTGTAAAGGGCTGAGGTAGAGCGTGAGTCTGCGACAGGAGCGTGAGCCTGCGGGAGTTCGTTAAACAACAGAGATCCAAGAGAGCCGGAGAGTCACATGGTAGTTTCCCCATTGAGGAGAGGTGAACTGAAACTTGAAAGGACGTGATATGATTTAAGAAATGGAGAGTGATTTCTATGGAAGGAAAGGCCGGCGCACTGTTAGCGGGTATGGCGTACCATGATTGAAGGTCAAAGAAGTAAATCACGGCTGAATGTATGTAGGTAGTCAAGGAAGTAATGTCTGTCGTTATACGAACATGCACAGTACTGATTGTATTTAAAACTTCCCTGCACAGTAGTGATTGGGACCAGTTCCGTGCGTTTTGGAAGCAGCTCTGACGAGGATTTGATTAGAAAATGGAACATACTATTCATCAGAGTACTTTGAAAATCGTACACAGTTCCAATCTTAAAAAACTGCTGGATTCACGGACGGATAGACCATTTCAATTGAAAATGTTCGCACCAGTTCTTAATTTATATAAACACCAATACGTACACACAATCTCAGGTCATATCGGACTAAAGGAAACCCTAGCATAGGGTAATATATTAATTTACATAAAGGTCTTAATTTATATAACACAATCTCAGGTCATATTGGAGTAAAGGAAACCCTAGGATAGGGTAATACATTAATTTATATAAAGGCCTTAATTTATATAAACACCAATACGTACACACAATCTCGAGTCATATTGGAGTAAAGCAAACCCTAAGATAGGGTAATATATTAATTTATATAAGGGCCAATGCAAATACATGCAGTTGAGGTCATTTTGTCGTTAGGCCTAGGTATAGATTTATATAAACCCCATTACGTACACACAATCTCAGGTCATATTGGAGTGAAGGCAACCATAGAATAGAGTAATATATTAATTAATATAAAGGAGAATGCAAATACATGCAGTTTGAAGCCATTTTGCAGTTAGGCTTGGGTATAGATATAATGATGGTACTTAAGAAAGTAAAAGAATATTTGGCATTTTTTAGTATTTTATGAAAACTATTCTAAGATCACTATAGTTTTGTTGACTTAAAAGTTTATGAAGGTTGGTAGTGTAACAAATACTTTGTAAATTACATTGAATGCCACTATAAGATGAACAAGAGAAAGTGTTTTTCATCTTCAAATTTTTTAGTGTCTCAAAGGTGATAAACTCTTTCATCCTATGGTGTTTTCGAAATTGACTAACATTGAGTTTCATTATGAAGTTCATGAAATTTTGTTCTTGTTTTAGCAATGTTTATTTTCTTCTTAACATTAATATTAGTGAAGACAACGAGATATTTTTTTATTTTTGAGATTAGAGTTGATTACCTCTTTACACTATCTTAGTTTATTTTTTTCTCTAACTTTTTATCAACCAACAATTTCTCTTTAAATTTTGAAGTTACAATTTTCAATATTATGATTATCATGCAAAACAATCTTCTCCTTTATCCCTCAATGGTCTAGCCAAGATTGAGCATCCTTATGTCATCCCCACTTAAGCCAAAGGTCTGGGTTTTGGCTAGAGTTAGAAGAAATTTTAGTAAACCCCTTGGCTTCCATGTTGTTTAACTTATTCTTATACATAAACTACCTAAACATAACCATGCTTTTAATGGGGATATGCTCGCTTCAATTAGGATGATAAGATAATACTTTCTATAATATTGAGATTGTAATTTATAAACTGGTTTTGGATCTATTTTATCTTCCTCCATAATAAGTTTTCCACATTCCATTTATCTTTTTCTCAATGCTATAATTTATTTTGAGTTTGTGATGAATATATATTCCAAGACATTTGTATGAAAAAAACTTCGTCCAAGTGGTTGTTTTCATATATGAAAGTATCATGTGTGACTGTTTTCAATTCAATTATCATGGCCTTATTTTTTCATTGTTAATAGCCATACCCATCTTGTAGAAGAAATATTGGAGGATTCTTAGTTGATTTTGAAGATCGTAATGACTCATTTCCAAAAGAACAATATCATCAACATAAAGGAGAAGAGTTATGACTCTACCAATGAGTGTGCAACCAACAAAAACTACATCTTCCAAAAACACTTCTAGCTCATCAATGTGCATGCCAAAATTGTTAGGGGATAAGGGACATCATTGCCTGACATTAAAATTTCATCTAAATATGTTATGGCCAAGCCTTACTGGTCCTAAGTTTAGTAATAACATTTTCATATAGTCATGTCACAATAACTATCAACTCAAGAGGAACCATTATCTCTTTTATTCTCTTGCACAAATTTTCCCTAGGAATGGTGTCAAAATATTTTCTAAACTTAAAAGAGGTATGTGAGAGAGTTTTATTATTGTGACATTCCTTTATAATGCTAGGAGTAACAAGGTGGTCCATTGTTGAATGATATCTTGAAAACACATCTTGACCTTCAACTCTTTTACCATGGTTTTCTAGCCATAGGTTAATCTTATTTTCCAAAATATTTCTCTATGGCTGGGCTAAAATGTGGCTAATTATAAGGTCATATAATTAAAGGGAATGTTTTTATCCACTTTTGTATGGGAAGGATGAGGTTAGGCTCTCTGATTTTCAAAATTTCAACTTAATAGCCTCCAATAACCTTTAAATAAAACAAAATTATCATATATTTGTGTAAGAGTCAATAATGCATCTTTAAACTATTTTAGTAAATAAATGCATATGAATTCTGAAGTGAAATAAAAAATAATAATAACCAAGAATACAATACACTAAGATTTACCCTATAAATCCTTTTGGAAAAATCTAAAAAAATAGGGAAACTTAGAGATACCTTTTAACATTCTTCTTTTTATTAATTTGGATATACATAATAAAATATTTAAGTATTTCATAGCATCCAAAGCCGTAACATATTAACACAAATTAGATTACTAATACCTATACCGACATTAGATTACAATAGGTAAAAAAAACTATTGATTGAAAAGCACGCAATATAGTAAAAATGGATAAAAAAACAATCTAATTTTTTTTAGAGGCTCAGAGATTTAGAAATATAAAAAAATTATACTTCAATTAATTAGTGCATGTGTAATCAACCCCATATATACATACATACATATATATATATAATAATTGATTTGGTGAGTAATATAACCAAAACTAGCTTCCTTGCTCTATATCGATTTATCAAAAATGACATAGTCAGATCAAGATCTGACTTGTGCTATATGTTGAATATGATCTAGGCTTCTAATGAAGTCATTTCTTTTATTTTGGAGGAAGGATTTTATGCAAGTTTAAAATCATTATTACTGGTGGTTCACCATGGAAGTCATTCTGTGTCTTTGATAACCTTGTCATGACTTTTTTCTTACAACCAACCCTTCTTTGAAGAAATTTTAAGATTACCCACTCTAATAGCTATATAGTTCATAAATGGTTTTAAGCTTGAATATATATAGGAACGTACTTTATGTGATCTATGTAGAATTTTAGTGTAGATTCAAAACAACTCATGTAATTTACAAAAACATAAGACTCAAATCTACTATACTCATATGTGGAAGCAAATTCACGATCGATAACACATATAAAAACATGCATCAGGATTCAAAACCCCTTCTTATTTATATTGCATTAATCAAAGAAACTAGATGAATATGATATGCTTGCTCAAGCTAGAGCACAACCTGCAAGTGTATCTTCTATATTGTTGCTTCATTGAATGGCTCTGGTCAATGCTTAACCAGTGTTTTAGCTTGCCAAGATCCTATTTCCTTGTGTTGTTCCTCAAGGAATTATCCCCTACTATTTAGGAAATTCCTCAATCTGGATTGTGCAATTCCTTTTGGAAAATCTCTGACTGCATGCACCACCTATACATCTTGGAATAGTTTACAATTGATAGTACATTGCCCTTTAACTCCAATCTCAACAGGGTAACTTGAATTTCATGCATGCATGAGTTAATTTTGGATGATTGATCAGTTAACTGGCTAAAAACTGAAGTTACACCCCACTGCTAGACCTCCCACGAGTTCCTCCAACAGTTGGAACTAGTTTAACTCACCATAACTCAATTTAATTTAATTAAATTGTTGCAACTCAGATTAACTCAGCCTAGGCTCCTAAAATTTAGGAATCACTTTAAAAAACTCAAGTTCATGCCCCCAAATTGAATTAATTATGAAAACTGAGTGATAACAACTATATCACCCTAGTTAACTCATTCAAGTTGGCTATTGATATGGAATTTTGAATTTTTACTAATTTATTGAAGGGAAAATTAAATTAGGAATTTTCTGCTGCATTTTCAACACTCCCTTTTAGCAAGAAAGGGATTGTCGACTACCCTGATTCAACACTTGTGCAATGAACTATATGTAACACCTTTCATTGTTTTTGTTTCTATTGCAACATTTTCAACTAAGAAGCACCCAAAAAGAAACTGAATCAACTACGTATGCAACTTTCTACTGGGAAAAATGTGTTATTGTTGACTCTGCTACTAAGCCTCCTACTTTGTTGTCAACACTTCTATACCCTCCTCAGTATATGAATAAAATAGATCCTCCTCCTACTACATACTCTGGACCCCTGTAGCAAGATAATGATCCATGAGGATAACACCTCAATGGACCCTTCTTAATCTTTTGTAAATCTTGGACTAAGGATCTACATTGCTCCACCTCACTCTTAGAGGTACAGTTGCATGTTCTCCCTCTGCCCACTTGGCTCAAACTTTTCCCTCATTGGAGTTCTCTGCTTGAGTGGATGTCTCGACTCTACCTACTTTATGCTTCTCTATTTGTGGTTGCTCCACAATTTCCTGAGGCCTCTTATGACACTTCATGTTGAGAGGTCTTACATGCTCCATCTCAACAACTATATCTCTAATGTCTACCTTTCTCCTGAAGGATTTGAATGCATCTCATACCTCAAGTGCATACAATATCTTGACTCAGACACCGATATGTTTTACTTGTCTTGTGGCTATGTGTCTTAGGAATGCCTTTCCTTTTCTAAATATCACATCGTAGCCATGGTCTTCCAACATCATGACAGAAACTGTATTCTTCATTTGACACAATATAAGCATCACATCCTTGAGCCAAAGAGGGGAGCCTGACTCCCTATAAAAGATAACTGTACCAATACCAGTCATGCTATACCTCCCATCATCTACCATATCGATGTGCATCTGGAGGTTTTTCTCCTCCAAGTCACTGAAATATTCTTGGTTTCTTGTCAAATGGAATGAGGCACCACTATCCAAACACCACACACTACCCATAATTATGATTTCCATGGATGCAATGAGGGTGAAGTATAAATCAAAATGTGAAGCCAAAGCTTCACCTTCCGCTCCTCCTGAAGGATTATTTCTCACCTTCTTATGTGGACATTTTGTGGCATAGTGTCCTAGTTCATGATAGTGAAAGAACTTGATTTTGGACAAGTCTTTCTTCTTGCCCTCTTAGATGGAATCAACCTCACCTTGGGAATTATTTCCCTTGGATTTATTTCCTTTGCTAACTAATACAAAGTGCTCTTCATCTTCTTGGGATGAGGTCCCATCTTTGGTATTTGGGCTTATCTCCTCTTGTACCAAATAAGCCCAAAGTCGATCCCAATTTGGTATTTTCTCTCTCCCATTTACCAAATCTTGGTAGCAGTGCCATATGTTGGGAAGGCCTAGAAGGGTTAGGCTTACAAGATCATCCTCCACAACAGTAAACCCAACTCCTCCAATTTCATCACGACATTGTGTGAATCGACTCAGGTACTATTAAATAGATTCAATATTCTACATCTTGATATTATTGAGCTTATCCTTGAGCACCAACTTCCTGTGGTCACTACTATTTTGGAACAACTCTGCCAATGCTTGCCACATTGCATATGAGGTTTCTTTCCCATGGAGATTGGAGACTATGTGATCCTCAACACTTTCCAATATGATTATCCTCACCTTGACTATACACTTTCTCCATTATGCTAGATCCTTGAGGTCTGATTATCTTAGTTTTGGAATGCCAATATCTATGAATTCCTTCAACCCATTGTCCTCCAGTACTGCCTCCATGGTCCTTCCAAGAAAAAAATTTCGAGGTACCCTCAAGGGAATACTCAAACCTTAGACCATAGAACATAATCCTGCTAGCTCTAAAGAATTGATACTATGAATTTGATCCTCATACAATAACAAGTTTGAAATCTCTTCTCTATCGTGAATCAAGCTCTGATAGCATGTAGAATTTTAATGTAGATTCAAACTACTCATGTAATTTACTAAAACCTAAGACTCAAATCTACTCTACTCGTCTGTGGAAGCAAATTCGCGATCAAGAACACATCAAAACATTCATCATGATTCAACCCACATATATAGATATTTATCGATGGGAAAACAACTTCTCAAAACCCCTTCCTATCTGTAATGTATTAATCGAAGAATCTAGATGAATACAATAGGCTTTCTCAAGCTAGAGCACAACCTGTAAGTGTATCTTCTATCTTGTTGCTTCACTAGTTGACTTTGGTCAATACTTAACCTATTTCTTAGCCTGCGAAGCTCTTATTTCCTTGTATTGTTCTTCAAGGAATTAATCCCTATTATTTAGGAAATTCGTCAATATGGATTAAGCAATTTCTTTAGGCAAACCTATACAATTTGGAATAGTTTACTAAAGTTCAATATCAACTAGGCAACTCTAATTTCATGCATGCATGAGTTAATTTAAGCTAATTGATCAGTAATTGGGAAAGTGAATACAGATATCAAGCCTTTTTGCCCATGATTAGGCATATTGAATTTTGCATACATCAAAAGAGTGAAAAAGTGAAAAGCCAATTATGTCGGCCTCAATAAGATTTTCATATTGAGATATTTGATCCCTATCTTAAGTTAAGATGAATGTCTCGACGGATCTAAAAGTGAGATGGATCTAAACTGAATGGTGAAAATTGTATGTCTCGACGGATCTAAAAGTGAGATGGATCTAAACTGAATGGTGAAACAATTTTCACCATTGAGCAGAAATGAACTGAAACTTGAAAGGACGTGATATGATTTAACAAATGGAAAGTGATTTCCACGCCGGACTCTTTTCACCATTGAGGAGAAATGAACTGAAACTTGAAAGGACGTGATATGATTTAACAAATGGAAAGTGATTTCGACGCCTGACTCTTTGTCAGGTAGGAAAGCCGAGGCACTGTTTGCAGGTATGGCGTACCATGATTTTTATTATGTTTGTTCAACGAATTGAGGTCAAAGAAGTAAATCACGGTTGAATGTATGTAGGTAGTCAAGGAAGTAAATAACGGCTGGGTGTCTCGTTAAAGTAGTGTTGTTGTATACGAAGATTGTATTTAAAACCCAAAACTTCCGTGCGTTTTGGAAACAATTCTGACGAGGATTTGATTAGAAAATGGAACATACTATTTCTCAGAGTACTTTGAAAATTGTACACAGTTCCAATCTTAAACAACTCCTGGATTCACGGGCGTATAGACTATTTCAATTAAAATGTTCGCACCTGTTCTTAATTTATATAAACACCAATACGTACACACAATCTCAGGTCATATTGGAGTAAAGGAAACGCCAGGATAGGGTAATATGTTAATTTATATAAAGGGCAATGCAAATACATGCAGTTTGAGGCCATTTTGACGTTAGGCCTAGGTATAGATATAATAACGGTGATGCTCATGTGACAAATGCTTTGCAAATTAGACATGTCCGCATAAGGTGAATAAGAAAAAAGTGTTTTTCATCTTCAAATTTTTTAATGTCGTAAAGGTGGTCAACTCTTTCATCCTATGGTGTTTTGGGAATTGATTAACATTGTGTTTCATTATGAAGCAAGCTCATGAAATTAATTTCTTATTTTAGCAAAGTGCATTTTCTTCTTAATAGTAATATTAATGAAGACAACCAGATATTTTTTTTTTTGAGGTTGGAGTTGATCACCTCCTTATACTATCATAGTTTATTTTTTCCCTCTTACTCTTTATCAAGCAACAATTTCTCTTTAAATTTTCAAGTTACAATAATTCTAATATTATAATTATTCTGCAAAACAATCTCCTCCTTCTCTTCAATTAGGATGATAAGATAGTATTTTCTATAATCATGACATTGTAATTATAAACTGTTTTTCGATCTATTCTATCTTCCTCGACAACTCCATGGTGTTGATTTTTGAGTAGCTTGGGAGGTACTCCAAGCCTTAGGGTTCGGGGATTGGAGGGAAAACCACCACAAGAGTCATTTGTGGGCTTGGAACACAAGGTAGGGGTGTTTTAGCCATCGTGATTTAGGAAAAAACCATATGCACATTTCGACAAGTGATGGATGAGGATGATAGCCCTCAGCAAGATGAATTCAACACAACGAGAATCATCCGATTCCAAGTTGTAGAAATGGAGTTATGAATTTTTTAATGATATTGTGGGTTAATGTGGCACCAAATGGAGGCAGGTTTGACAATTTGGAAGGCCACAAGTTATGTTTTGACACCACATGAACTTGTATAAATATAGGTGACGTTGGAGGTCACATTTCACCCATCCAAATGCATTGAATTACCTCCATAATTCTCTAAGGAAACTACAAACATAATACAAGGACAACATGGACATTTTATGTGATTTTTGAAGTGTTTTTGGCTTGGTACAGGTCCTAGTTTGTCGCAGGGAGGACGCCACACAACATAGAGGAGTTTAGGGTTATTTGTGGATGGTAATAGTGGTGACTTTCCACTTCTATTAGGCCGTAGGCCCTTGAATCCTAAACAGACCTGTCTAAGATCTACTTGAGGTTGTTTCAAAGGGTCGTAAGGCCTGTAACTTGTAACAAAGACAACAAAGGTTTGTAAAGTTCATTTGAGATGGTAAATAGACTGAGATAAGGGTTGAATTGGCAGTGTATGGGAACAAGAGCTGAGGGAAAGGAAGCCAAATTTTTTGGGTGACTGTTGGAATGGTTTAGGGCTATAACATATGTAGTGGATGCCCTAAGCAGTGTTGGACTACAATAGTTAAGAAGACCAACAAGCTAAGGTATGTATGGATGGTTTATGGTTGATTTGATGTTAGGGATGGTTTCCATGTATGGACATAATTGATTTCAACCCATGTGTGCCATTTGGAGGACTTTTTGTGGAGTTCGAAAGTCTATCCTAGGAGTAGAACTTGCAGTGAAGGATTGGGTGTCAATTTTCGGGTGAATGGCACTGTGTTGGATGCCCAAACTAGCCCTAAACAAACTACCTTGAAGTGATGAAGAAGAGTTGAAGGTTGGGTGAATATTGGTGCTGAATGTGCAACACTTTGATGGAAAAAAGTGGCTGCTATCCTGGCAGATTGGAGCTCGAGAAGTGGCCAACCTAGAGAGAAGCTTAGATCATCACATGTACACCAAGCAGAAATTATTTGTAGCACTGTTAGGTGGCAACCCTCTTGGAGTCTCGATGTGCTATCCTTTGAAGGACTAAGGGGCATCTAGTGAGTAGTACAGATGATCAAGAGTTCATAATTTTTGCTCAAAATTCAAAGTTATAGGATTGGGTTGAAACCAGGATGGTTCCATAGATCTTGTCTTCCTGATTTTGGCGCCGTGAACGGTTCGAAAAATCGATGTCATATGACGGAGATATTACGTTCTGATTGAAATGCCAAATAGGTAAATTTGCGACAGTTTGACCAAGTTTGACTGGGATACACAGTCACCAAAAAGGGAATATTTCGAGGAATATTCCTTCCTCAGAATTAATTACAGGTTGACAAGTGTCGGAATCCTATTGGTCGAATGAGTTTGGTATGGTTTAGAGAGGGCCAATTAGAAGGTGACACGTGACCAGCCCTGAGGCCACCATGTGTCCCTATAATGGAGTGTTAAAATTTTGTTGGAGGCCACAGGAATTGATTGCGGGACCTTTTGTCGAGCAAGCGCATGGCTTACCACCTGAGCTGCACGTTGTTTCTTAACCGTATTGCTCGAGGGCTCTATTTAAGTTTTATTGCAGCCATGTTTGGGGGTTGGGGACCACCAGTAGTCCCAACCCACCAACAATCCACATAGTTGTATCACATGATAACATTTAAAATCAATCACCGTGGATAAGTATTAACCGCCAACCTGTATTCTCAGCCAGCATTCCGCAACAGTTATCACATGGCATAACACTTAAACGTTATCTCCGCGCGGTTATAGCAAACTGCACATGATCAACGAGAGTTGTGACCTTTGAACGTGAGTTCCGCCTTGGGTTCCGCTAACCACTACGAGGACCATAGTTTGGGGTTGGCATGTGGCCACCTCAACCGTCAAGTTTAATGCGATGGTTAGTTCCGTTGGAACTTTTGGAGGGCACATTTTTAATGGACGAAATTGCTAATTTAACTCCAGTTAAGTGGAGTTCTCCACTTTTACTGGAACTTTTCTAGGTGAGACTCGGAAAAAGAGTAGGAGACTCAATTTTCGCCCATTCTGAGTGAATGAAGAGGATTTTTTGACTAATTGGAGCATTCTGGAGCCATTGGTGTAGAGAAAACAACCATTAGAGCAATATAACTAGATGTAATAGTAAAATTTTGAGTATAATGAAAGATGGGGATGCCATTGGGAGCTGGACTAGCAGATGTAGCCCCGGAGGGGTGAACTGCTTCATCATGCCTACTGTGTAAATTTCATGTGGTGAATTATTTATCCATTTTACACTATTGTTCAATGTTATTTAAGCTTTTTTTATGCTTCTAATTCGCCTAAAATCATCTACAATTCGTAGACAATCACCTCAATACTTAAGCAGACTAATGAACTGATTATACACTTTTTTTAAATGGAAAAGACACTTAGCACAACAAAACTAATACAGTCATTTCAGATCATATTGGTATCAGAGCATGAGTTTATTCTATGGTGTTGTTTAGTGCAAAGAATTTTTTAACTGTTTGCAAGTTTTTAGATGCTTACTAGGCTCAAGTTCAAGAGAGGAGAAGGCAAATGTCTGAAGAATTGGTTAAGAAAATTAACGTTGAGACCATACCACATCCAAAACCATATCCATTGGGTTGGATTTGTAACAATGGAAATCTACAGGTTTGATAGAAATGCATATTACGGATTGCAATCACTGCAAATTTTGTTGACACAGTTGAATTAGATGTGGTTCCGCTTAACATCACTGGTATTGTATTAGCGAGTCCTTACTTGTATGACAGGAAAGTGATCTTCCATCGCCATGATAATAAGTATCATTTATTCAAAGATGGAATGGAGTTCATTGTTAGAGCACATCGCATGAAGAAAAACATTGCTATGGTAAATGCTGGACAGGTAAAGAGGCTGGTAAATTCAAGTAAGAATTTTGTTCTTCTTATGATTAAGCCTAAAGTTGATGTTAATCATGAATCATTTGAGGGATGTGATCCTAAGTTTAAATAAGATTTATATGATGTAGTTAATGCACATCATGAGATGTTTCAGGAGCCAACAAGATTGCCTCCAAAAAGAGAAATTCAACATGAGATTCAGTTGCAGCAAGATTGTCCTCTTCCAAACGTCAGTATGTATCGCATGTCGATAATGGAGAATGTTGAAATAAAGAGTCAAATCAAATAAATGTTGGACAAAGGAATCATAAGGCCAAGCACCTCGCCATGCGGTTCACCCATAGCCTTGATACCAAAGAAAGATGGGACTTGGTGCATGTGTGTAGATTTTCGAGCTTTGAACAAGATTACGGTAAAGAATCGTTACCCACTCCCAGGAATAGATGATTTGCTTGATCAACTAAAAGAAGAATTTTTTTTCACTAAGTTAGATTTATAAAGTGGATATCATCATGTAAGAATTGCAAAAGGTGATATATGGAAAACTGCTTTCAAAACCAAACAAGGACTCTTTGAGTGGCTAATTAGGCCTTTTGGTTTGTGTAATGCACCGACAACTTTCATACATGTTATGGATAGTGTTTTACGTCCATTTATTGATGAATTTGTTATTGTCTACTTATATGAAATTTTAATTTTCAGCAAAACAAGAGAAGACCATGTCTTGCATGTGAATAGAGTGCTTGATGTTTTGAAGAAAGATAAATTGTTTCTTAAGATGTCAAAGTGTGAGTTTGGAAAGACTTCTTTGGTCTGTTTGGGACATATTGTAGGAGGATGAGAATTGAGGATTGATCCTTCTAAAGTGGAAACCATTTTGAATTGGGACACACCCAAAACAATAACTGTGGTAAGACGTTTCTTAGGTGGAGCTCAATATTGGAGAAATTTTATGGCTAACTTTTCTGCCATCACAACTCCTTTGCATGCAGTGACAAGTGTCAAGAAAGGCTTCCAATGGGGAGGCAAACAATAGAAAGCTTTCGAAGCTTTAAAAGACAAGATCAGTTCATCTCCATTCCTTGCATTACCAAATTTGAGACAACCATTCTAGATACAAACTGTTGCTAGTGATTATGTCATGGGCGTAGTACTTTTGCAGCATGGTAAGACTATTTATTTTCATTATGAAATATTTAATGGTGCTGTGACTAATTATCTTACATATGAGAAATAAATATATGCATTGGTACAAAGTGTCAAGAGGTGGGAACACTACTTGATGGGTAAAGAGACTATTGTGCATACCGATCACCAACCATTACAGTACTTGCAGTCACAAACAAAATTACAAAAATCAAAACATTTCAGGTGGTTGTGATTTCTTCAACAGTTTCACTTGGTTATAAGGTACAAGAGATTTATTTTCAATAAATTTGCAGATATGCTTTCAAGACCAACCATTAGTGCATCTACTTTACTAAAAAACGATTCTGTTGTACATGAGAGTCACATAGAACAATATGCACATGACATTAATTTTTAAGATGTCTATGCTAGTTTGAGTGAAGGGAATCAAGTTGAAGAAAAAGATTATCACATGCATAAAAATATGTTGTTTCATTTGGGCAAGCTATGTATTCCACATGGAGAGAGGCTAAGTGTCATGAGAGAAGCTAATTCATCTCTTATTGTTGGACACTTTGGGGTAAGCAAAATAGTTGCGCATCTACAAAGGTATTTCTATTGGTCTCGTATGATAGATAGTGTGTCACGTTTTATAAGAGGTTGTTCTATGTGTGCAACAGGTAAGCCTAGTAATAGGAATCTTGGGTTGTACACACCACTACGGGTACCATCAAGGCCATGGGAGAGTGTCTCCATGGACTTTATTAAAGGTATACCTATGTCAAGAAAACATCATGATTATCTTTATGTAGTTATGGATAGATTCAGTAAAATGTGTATACTTATGCCATGTAAGAAAAGAATTACGCTGAACAAACTGTTGAACTTTATTTTCAACATCTTTGGGTTCATTATGGGTTGCGAACTTCTATTATTAGTGACAGGGATTCTAGGTTCATTGGGAATTTTTGCTCAAAACTATGGAGAATGATGGACAAAAAGTTGAAAAAGAGTACCACTTTTCATCCAAACTGAGGTGGTGAACAAAACATTTGTGCATCTATTGAGAGGATATTGCAGCAAGCATCCTAAGTTGTGGGATGAAAAACTGCATTACATTCAATACGCTTACAATCGGGCAAATCACTCTTCCACACAAACATCACCTTCTGAAGTATGCTTTGGGTATTTGCGAAAATCGCCATTAGACTTCATCTTTGGGAAGGATGTTGCAATTGATGGCCATAGTGACATTGATAAGGCTCGAAATTTCATTGAGAAAATTCAGATTATACATCAAGAAGCTCAAGAACAACTTGATAAATGTCAAAGAAAATACAAAGAAAGGCATGAAAAACATCAAGTTGATCACCAGTTTCAAGAGGGATATGAGGTATGGTTGCACATTAGCAAAGAAAGGTATGGTTGCATCCTTTATGGTTGCATGCCACTACCAATACCATATGCTACTAGTAATAGGAATCTTGGTAGTGTAAATTTAATGTGGTGACTTATTCCTCTATTTTACATTGTTGTTCAGTGTTATTTAAGCTTGTTTTATGCTTCTAGTTTACCTAAAATCATCTACAATTCATGGACAAACACCTCAATCCTTAAGAAAACTAATGAACTGATTATGCACATGTTTTTAAACAGAAAAGACACTTAGCACAACAAAACTAATACAATCATTTCAGACTAATGGAAGCAAAGGATCGGCAGGACGAGATACGACATAGAAGATGTAGTGAAGATTGCCATTGTATCTTGTATTCCATAGATTGTTGTATTATTCAAATTGGTTTAATATAACAAAGATTAGGTTGTACATTATTGTACAATATTTGCTAAGTTATTTAATCAAAGATTATTTTCCCAAATCCAAAATCTTCCATCATTTTCTAGGATAAGCTATTGTTTCTTGTGATTACTTACACTTGTTAGTGAAACCTCTACTTAATTTCTTTAAGTATCAATATATCCCTCTTTTCCTTTCATCTAATCATTGCAAGTTATTCATGGTTACAACAACCACCATTCATTATATCATTAGAAATTTGTATGTTCTTTTTTTTTCTTCCTTCATAAGGTATTTTTATCAAACATATAGTGGAAATATGGAAAATTAGATTTATAAACTTCCTTCCTTTCTCACAATCATTGGTTGTATACAATTATTTTTCATCATCACATTCTGATAATAGGTTTTTTTGTTTGAGGGTATTGCATACTATCTTAAAGTATATTGCTTCCAACTTTAATTGAAGTTGATATGTTCCTTCAATAAACTGTACTATTGTTCTCTTACTTTGATCACTTAAAAATCTAATGACTCATTTACTTAATCAAATTAAACATATTATGTGATTTTCTATTCCTTCAAATTTATTAGCCCTTTTTTAATGTTCATAGTCAGAATTCATACTCAAAAACATTGATCTACTTCTAAATCCAAAATTGAATTTTAATATTCGTTATGCTCTCCACTCTATAAAAAGTTTCAAATCTTCTCTTGTTTTTCTTCACGATTTGTTTTCTAATTTGTGAAGTATTTTATATAAGCTCTCAAAAGTAATTTTCTACTCCTGTTTTTGGTTGTGTTGGTTCTAAAATAAAAAACGGGAATTCTTACACAACTTGGAACACTTTTATTCAAAAATCAATATATAAATTAGGAATTCATATACAATTTGGAACACTTTTATTGAAAAATATATTTATAAATAAATATATGTGGTTGAAATAATTTATGTTTATATATATATATATATATATATATATATATATATATACACAGAGAGAGAGAGAGAGAGAGAGAGAGAGAGAGAGATATTGAAAATCGAGAGTCTTTGATAATATAGGTAATTGATTTTAATGGTAATCATATATATTTCTCTTCAAATATTAGGTATGTAGTATTCAAATTTGGCTCTGATACCATATGTAACAACCCATAATTAAAATGTTCAACTAATTATATCGATTATGCAATTAATAATAAAAACACAAAATATTCAACAAATTAGCATAGAATTTTTGAAAAACATGAGTAGAGATGATTTATCTATAGTGATGATATTCCTTACTTGTGATTTTGTAGTTGTACACTATTTGAATCCTGCTAAACACACCATTTTTTTTAGGGACGACTCTCCACCCAACCGTAGGCTCAGTTGTACATAATATTTCTACAATTGACCGCCCCCAAGCCCTCAATCAACTACTACTGTTAGGGAATCATTTGTCTCACAACACTCTTCTTCCAAAATAATGAATGAATATGACCCCCCTCTTCATCCATTAATTAGAATGAATGATTTGAAAAATTGAAAGGGATTAGAGATTGATCTATATGCACACAATCTATATGTCAATATTTCAACTTTTATTTCTTTGTTTTAAGTTTTACTTAATTCAATATTTTTCTTAATTTAACTCTTTATTATTTTATTCTTTTTTACTTCTTATTAATTTTACTTATTCTTACTATATATATAGTTTATTATTTACTATTTTTTTATTTATTACTATATTGTTTTCCTTATTTATTATTTATTTACTATTATTATATTTTCTTTATTATTTATTATTTATTTATTTATTCTTTATTATTGTCATCATCATCATTATTATTATTATTACAAAGCATTACAGTTCCCGATGCTGAAATTTTTTACTCGCCTCGTGGACCATCATTATATTTTACCTAAATTTATAAATCACTAAAAATTTTAAGTTTAAAAGCAGTTTTACTCCCATCATCGATGTTAATTGCAACTCGCTAGAAATTATTATAAGATCCTTATCATAAACCATTGTTCATGTGTATCCTTTTCAAGAAATCATTTTGGATAAACTAAAGCATTTTCCATCATATTCTACTGATATAGGGGATCAATGTAGCCGTATAAATATATTTAAATGGAATATACTAAACAAAATACCATGATGAACCAAAAACTTATTGTAGCAATAATATAGTATGATATGATGGCATGAATGATTTTGTAGTGTAATTATGCATTCTACCTTGTTAAAAAAACAAATAAAAATCTAAAAATAAAATATGAAAGATGAATATCTAAATTTTTGTAAAATTTAAATCTATTACAAAATTAAAATATGTGCCCCTACCTCCAAGGTTAATGTATAGAAAGTCATTTGTAATTATTTTTCCTGAATGAGTTGCTTAAAATTATTCATAGTAAATGTAAACATAAAAAGGTAAGCTAACATTATCTTATGTCAAGGGACAAATAGAGTAGTGTGGGAGTTTCTCCTTGGTAAGCCCCACTCATGACAAATTGTCCTTATTTTTCTAGTTTTGAACAAGTGGATGGTTGGGCATCATCCTCAAAAGGAATAATTAGGATGGATAAGATAGCAAGAATTACTCAAAGATTGAAAGATGAAGCAAAATATTGTTTCCATTGTATAAAATACAAATTCACATTAATGCAAGATAACGAAGTATGGAGTTAATTCCAATAACTTACAATGATATTTGAGTGCTATGTTCCTACTAAAAAAGTCTCTTTGTCTCTTTACTATTATACCTTCCTCTTTTTTAGATTGAGCTTTTCTCATGAGGAGTTATACACTCCTCTTTCTCCATTTTTTGTTGTGAGAGTAAAAATGCCCCACTCTCCATTCTCCTACCCCGGCACATCATTCCAAATCAAATCCTTGTCCTTCGCCTACAAATGATAACTAGGGTTCCCATGGTGAATCTCAACTATGATGTGGTATCTTCTTTCAAGCCCATGGCTTCTTAAATTTAGTAAGGATTAGTTGTTATCATTTTCAAAGCGATTCCATATCCTATGCTCTAGTTCCTATCCTCATCCATGTTAATCCTCTTATTTCATACACTCTATCCCATGCCCATTCTTGGTATCATTCTCTGTCCCAAATTATTTGTGTCTCTGAAACCTTAAGTGTTTTATATGGTGAGATGGAATACGATAAATAATGGAATACTAAAATATTTTTTTGGATGTAAGCTACAATATATTTATATATGGAAGCCCCTATTTAGGAAATATATTATTTCAAGTATAAGTAGGGAATTTTCCTCTGAATATATGTTTCTTAAATACATTACTAAGGCCATTAAATGTGTTAAATCCTAGTAACTCACACCTCCCTCTTCATAATAGTTTTATGTGCAATTCCTTCTATTTTAGAAGTATATTTTCTACATTAATAAATCAAGCATGTTTCCATTTCCTCCATATATTTCTAAAATTGTCTTAATATTATAGAGGTGGGATTTTTATAGGTTTTATCTCCCTAAAGGCCCTTATATATGAGGTTATTCTTCTATAGTGTTATAATTCCCATCCATGTATTCCACACCTTCACTAGTAATTTTGAAGATGGTTTGGAGTTGAACCTTCATATGGAGATTATCAGGATTTTACGGAAAGTTTTTCTATTCAATTCCACTTGAGGAACATAATGGTTTGGTTTTCAATGTAGGTGCTCCATATCAAGTTTCAATTGGAGACATGATCTCATAGAAAGAACTAGATTCTATATATTCCTATATTTGGTTACAAAAATTCCTATAATCTCTATTGTTGGCATGTTAGTGGCCAACATAAAAGAACTACCCATAATAGGTTGGAAAGATTAAAAAACACATCAATTTTTAATGATTTATGGGACGGAATATGTGAAGGAGAAATCATAGAATAAGTTGAAGGAAAGGTGTATAAACAATCTTGAACTATCAAGCATACATAAAAAAAAAGAAATTTCCATTCGAAGAATAAAGACAAGAGAGATTATTCCCTCATTTATTCCATAGTAAGTGAATAATTGAGTTTTTATAATGTTCACATTAACGAGTTGTATGGAGCCTTAAAACAAATCAAAAAATTTATATGATTCTCACTTACAACAAAAACTTGCACAATTGTTGGTGAAACTATTCAACCTAAATTTGAAGGATTATGAGCCCATGGCATTAGCCTATGAGATCAAAGGAATTATGCATGAAATAGATTCCTTTGTAGTAAATATAAATTTTCCATTAATAGCATTCATTAAGGACCTCTACCCTTCATATTCTCATTAATTAAATCCCTGCAAGGTAGTGACACAGTAAAGTCTAGCACATTTTATTCTTCAGTCAAAACATTGCATAACGTGAGAAATTATTAGAAAATAATGTAACAACCTCAAGTTAAAATTTCATGTAATAAAGCTTAATAAAGGAAGAATAATAATACCAAGGTCATGGGACATGTATTCCAAATTGAATGTTTGGAAAAAAATCCTAGTGGGTGTCAATTAAGTTTATTATGGCTAAGCAAATTAGCAAAGACAATGAGGCATTAATTGGAATTTATTTATGAAAATAAAGGAAAATAAGATAAAAGGGAGATGAAGGGTCACAAATTTGCATGAGAGGAAAATTGAAGGAAAAATTAAGGGAAAATTAACAAATTAGAGGCCTCAATAATGAAAAGGCTTATGAGGATCAATTCACAACTTTTTTTTGGTTGAAGCTTTTTCCAATTAAATCTTGTAGCTCTCTTTCTATTCTCGCATACTCTTACACACATAGAGAATTATTGGAGCACTCTACCATTGGATAAAGGAAAGAAAAGGGAGGAAAATTAAATCAAAAGAAGGAAGAGGACAAGTAAGGGAAGCAAGGACAAGCAAGGAAGGTTGGATCAAGCAGCTTTGGAAGGAATATTTTACAGGAAATAGGTTGCATGTGTGATTTCCTAGCTGATTTGTGAATGCATGGTACATTAATTTGTTCATTTGGTTCATTTGTTATCATTGAGATTGGTTTTCCTTGGTTTTAAAGTGGTTCCAGCCTTGCCTTGACATTTCCTAGATAACAATGGTGTGATGGGACTACTTACTAGTTGAGATTTGGATCACAGGAAGGTTTTGGAACCAGGAGAGCCATTCTCAAGAAAATTCCCAAGGGTTGAGGGTGGAGATTTTTTAAAGCCCTTGATAGGTGGGTGGAGACAGGAAAATTTCTCAAGGTAATGGTGAAGAAACTTTGAGGCGTCTAATATTATTTTGGGACTTTTGATCTCTTGACCAGTTTTAATGAGATCACGGTACCCTGAGGGTGGAGGTGGTTTAATCTATGGGAAGCCTTAGCTGTTTATGTATTGAAATCCCACATTCATGCTTGGAATATGGAAGGGGGTGATTGGCTAAAAGAAAGATTTGGTTCAACCTAATCTATGTTCGGATGGTTCTTGGAAGTTCATGACTTGGTTGGATTATGCATAATTTAATGAGTTACTTTCATATTGTAATATATGAGTACTTGTACTTGGCATTATTTTTATTTTATGGTTGTTCTATCATGGTTAATAATCTGATTATGTGTTGGTTATAACCATAGATTTGTAATGTGCTCTAGCTATGGCTTGTTTTGAATTTGATAAGTATTTGATGGTTAATGAATGCATGGGCTAACAAGTTATATTATAGTTACTATGAGAGGGAATTAGACCTTATTGGTGATTCTCAGATAATTTTCATACTCCTATGATTAGATATGAATTCATGACCTGTAGTTTACATGTTCACCATACGTTTAAAGAAATGAATGTCATGGTTAGACTTGGTTAGGTCAAGTTCTTATTCAAGTTTTCTATGAATATAATTTTCATCATGTCATTTATCATTCTAGGAAGTTAAAAGAAGTTTTGTGCAGTGGTCTAGAGGTTTTCCTGGAAAATTGGCTCAGATCTAGGGACCACACGTTATGAACTGGAAATGTTGGGTTATGACTTTATGGAAATAATGTCATGCATGCAGTTGGAGCCCTATAATGGTACCCTTACAGTCTTGTTCATGCAGTTGGAAGTCAAGGTCAGTGAAAAAGAAATATAGTTCAGGGTTTAGTCACCTGGGGTGGTTATTTGACCCCTAAGAGTATTTTAAGCCATGTAGGATGTTAATATATGGTCAATAAGTCTCAGTTATAGGCCTCAATTTCTTAACTGGAACTAGGAGGTTGGGTCATGTCATAGTAACTCTTCATCTCATGTTTACCCTAGAAAACTAGTTAAGGTAGGTAAACGTGGGAGGGGGCGTTACAGGGACGTATCAGAGTGGGTTTCATTATGTTTGGGTGATATGTGATACCACAGGGTGGTATCAAAGTATGGTTCAAATAATTGGACTAGATGGGATAGATGCATGTTTTTATGCATGCATTAACATGGTTATGGTTTTTGTTGAGATTGCAACAAGATGAGGAGCTTAGTGGAAAGGATTCGCCTTCACTAAGTGGGCCCGCAGGGTATTTTTGGCGCAAAGTCTATTTTTAGACTATGTCTATTTTTAGACATATGGATCATGTTCTATGAGTTGCAGGATGCTATTTGTGGATGGTTGGTCAAGTCGGAAAAAATAGATGGACTTCTATTTTTAGACATACCGGGCGGAATCTATTTTTAGATTGCCAGTCTAAAAATAGATATGTCGAATATTATTAGCTCTTAATAATATTTGGACTCTAAACATTATATTATTCTCTTGGAGCACTTCAGTTAAGTGCACAGATGTGGCACAGGAGCTGACAGAAGGAATTACGCTATTCCTAAGGGTTAAGTGGAGCTATTGCATGGATACTTCAGTTAGAACTCATGTGAGAGAGTTTGGTGGAGTTGATTGAGGAAGTTAATGGAGTTGTGTTCAGTTTAACTAATATAAACATAGTTGAGCTATTTGTATCTAGTTTAAATGATTGATACAATTAGTGAGAGTGGTGTGAATTAATTATTAATTAATTCACTAATTATAAACTCATTAATCAACTAAAGAATACGTGAGTTAACTTCAGTGCATGGACAGTTTCAGTGGAGACCAGTGGAGAGGTAGGTGAAAGAGCAAGTGTGACTATACTGGTGCATGAGTTTGCACCACACATTGATGGAAATGCCAATGAGGATTGCGCAGTGCATACCAGGTGGATTTGAACTCAGTCAGGGCCATTATTCATCTTGGATTGCGCAGTAGAGGCAGGCTAACAGGTGGAGCAGATTGGAGCATCTGTTTTGTTAGATCTGAGCTTGTGTAGTGTGTATCAATTGGAGATTGTATTGAGAGCTTGTGAGGAGTTTGTACAATGATTGTTACATGATCTCTATCATTATAATATACAGATAGTTGGGGGTTTTCAACTTTAAGCTTTCCCATAAATACTGTGTTTATATGTGTGATTGTTTATGGTTTTAATGTGCGCATGCGATTGTTTATATTTCCGAAAATTGATGATCAATAGTAGAAGAGGTTATGTATTATGCATGAAGCTCAAATAGTGTGTGATCAGGATAATCTCGGTGAATAATTTAACAGTTATTCAAATTTCTACATGGTATCAGAGCAGTATTGATCATTGGAGCAATTGAAAAACATTGAAGCGGTTGAGTTTTGTGCTGGTGGAATTCGAATTTGCAGCAGTGTTTTCTTGGTGTCGAAGTTGTGATGTCTTTCAACGGATTGTGATTGGAGTATGCCCTTGAGGGCAGCTCGAATTATATTGCATGGAAGGACAGGATGGAGGCGGTGCTGGATGACAATGGGTTGAAGGAGTTCATAGATGCAGAAATTCCAAAGCCTACTTCTAGTGATGTTGTCGTACTTGACGCATGGCAAAAGAAGACAGCAAAGTGTCGAAGGATTCTGTTGGAGGGCGTGAAGGATCACATAGTATCCAGCCTTCATGGTAAGGCTTCTCCATTCTTGATGTGGAAATCCTTGACATATTTATTCCAAAGCAAGAGCGACCAGAGGAAGTTGGCGCTCAAGGATAAACTTAGAAACATAAAGATGGAGAAAGGCGACAGTATGCCCAAGTACCTCACGAAGTTCATCCAATGCAGGGATGAGCTGGGAAGTGTGGGGGTGACTGTTGATGATGAGGACTTGGTGAGCTTGGCTCTCCTTGGGCTTCCGAAGAGTTGGCATTCCTATCAGGACTTTGTCAATGGTCGGGAGAAATTGCTAGGATGGGAGCGACTTTGGTCGGATCTTGTGCAAGAGGAGATAAGGCGGAGTACCAGGGACGGATCTTCATCAAGGAACTCTGATGAAGAGAATTGTGCTTTGGCTGCCAAAGCAAAGAAGGGGAAGAGCAAGAAAGCTTCTCATTCCGGTGCGAAAGGCAAGAAGCAGGACATGTCCAAGGTGAAGTGCTTTCACTATCACCAACACGAACATTATGCCACAAATTGTCCGCAGAAGAAGAAAAATAAGCAGGCTACTGGATCTGCAGCTGGAGAGGCCTTAGCCTCGTAGTTTGAGCTAGATTTTTCACTGATCACATGCTTTGTCTCAAGTGTGATGGGTTCAGTGTGGTTTCTGGACAGTGGTGCGTCTTTTCACATGACAGGAGATCGAGATTTGTTTACTGATCTGGATGAGAAAGATCTTGGAGTGCACATCGAGATGGGCGATGATGGTAGATACAGTGTGACCAGTATCGGTACCGTTTCATTTGAGAGGGAGTCTGGTAAACCCTTCGTATTGAAGGAAGTGATGCATGTTCCAGGATTGAAGAAGAATCTTATCTCTGTGGCGATGGTAGAAGACAAGGGATATGATGTTGTCTTTAGCGAGGAAAGGCTTTCTTGCGCAGTAAGGCAACTGGTGAGACCGGGAGGATAGGGGTTTGAGTTAAGAACCTTTATCAATTGTAGGTAGATGGATGCACAACAATGGCAGGCAAGGTAGAAGGAGTGGTGAGCCGGGATGATGGCGAGTTGTGGCACCGGAGATTGGGCCACCTTCACCATGGAGCTTTGAAGATACTGCAACAGATTTCTACTAGGCTTCCTAAAGGCACTCTTGCGCAGTCAGATCAGTGCAAGGGATGTACCTTGGGAAAATTTGTGAAAGCCACCTTTCACGAGAAGGATAGTCGCGCCACGACGATCCTTGAGAGAATTCACACAGATGTGTGTGGACCTTTCTCAGTAGCTTTGACAACAAAGCACAGGTATTATGTGATATTTTTTGATGATTTTTCTCGTAAGTGCTGGATCTTCTTCATGCAGAAGAAGAGTGAGACATACTCAAAGTTCTGTGAGTTCAAGGCACTGGTTGAGAATGAATCGGGGAAGCAGGTGAAGGCTCTTAGGAGTGACAATGGTGGTGAATTCATCTCTGGCGAATTCAAGGAATTTTGTAGCACAGAAGGAATTTGAAGAGAGCTCATAGCACCTCATAACCCACAGCAGAACGGGGTTGCTGAGCAGAAGAATAGAATGATCATGGGTGCTGCACGAGCGATGTTGCATGATCAGGGCCTACCCATTCACTTGTGGGCGGAGGCATGCAATACTACAGTATATGTGTAGAACCATTGTCGTCACAGGATACTTGGCATGAGTACACCCGAGGAGGCGTTTTCTGGTAAGAAGCCTGATATTTCCCATTTGAGGATTTTTGGTTCACCTGTTTACATTCATGTGACGAAGGATGCCAGGAAGAGGTTGGAGCTGACCGCAGAGGTTGCGATATTTGTGGGGTACACTGATACGCCCCACAATTATCGTGTGTATTTTCCAGACAGTCGCAAGACTGTTATGCGACGGGATATCAAATTTCAGGAGGAGAAAGCCATGAAGTGTTCACTTGAGAGGGAGCTACACTTGCATGCAGATGAGGAGCTATTAGTTCCTAAGGATGAGTCTAAGGATGTGGATCAGCCACAAGATGAGGTTCATCGAGTGGAAGAAACCACTCATGCAGTGCCAACCATCAGAGGGCGGAAGCGCACTACAGAAGCTGAGCGACTGGCTCAAGATGCAGAGAAGGTTGTAGGAGCACCTACATCATAGCGCAGAGAGAGACAGTCACTTGACTAGTATACTAGATACATGGCTCTTGTGAGCAAGTGTATCGTGACAGATCCATCCTCTTTCAAGGAAGTTGTGGAGGACCCCGCATGGGTAGATGCCATGGTGGAAGAGTATGATTCGATTTTCAGAAACAGTGCATGGGAGATTGTCCCAAGGCCAGAGGGGAAATCAGTGGTGGGTTCAAGATGGATTTACAAAGTGAAGCAGGCAGCTGACAGGAGTGTGGAGAAGTACAAGGCAAGATTTTTTGCCCGAGGCTTTTCACAGATAGAGGGGATCGATTATGAGGAGACCTTTTCACCTGTCGCAAGGTATTATTCCATACAGATGATTCTTGCTCTCTCAGCGCAGATGGGGTGGCACATTCATCAGATGGATGTGAAGACTACGTTCCTCAACGGAGTCATTGAGGAGGAGGTCTACATAGAGCAGCCCAAAGGTTTTGAGATCTTCAGCAGTGAGTCGCATGTGTGCAGACTCAAGAGAGCACTGTATGGGTTGAAACAAGCACCTCGTGCTTGGTACACACGGATAGACAGTTATTTCACCGGACTTGGATTCTCCAAGAGTGAGGCGGATCCTAACCTATACCAGATTGTGGTGGAGGGTAAGTTGCCGATCATTGTACTTTATGTAGATGATTTGATTTTGACAGGTGATGAGCTGTTGATACTCTCATGCAAGGAGGATCTTGCAAAAGAGTTTGAGATGAAGGACTTGGGCCTCCTTCATTATTTCCCGGGATTGGAAATTTGGCAGCGTAGTGATGGACTGTTTGTTTCTCAGGGTAAGTATGCTCGGGAGATACTGGAGAAGTTCAACATGCATGGCTGCAAGCCTGTTGATACTCCTCTTCCTGGTGGTTGGAGGAAGGAGGATGCTACTTCGGTAGAGGTAGTGGATGCCACTGTTTATCGACAGTTGGTGGGGTCGCTTATGTATCTATTCAACACACGATCCAACATATGCTATGCTGTGAATCAGCTTTCACAAGCTATGGTTAAGCCTACCAAGCTCTACTGGAAGGCAGGCAAGAATGTAGTGAGATATCTCAGAGGCACATATCTCAGAGGCACATCAGGATATGGATCATGGTACAGACAGGAGGATGAGTTGAGGCGGCATGGCTTCACGGATCGGTATGATCATATCAGAGATTGTGTGTAGCGGAGAATCATGTTACTTTCATACATTCCTACGAAGGGTCAGGATGCTAATATCTTGACGAAGGCGCTCACCAGGAGAAAATTTGAATACCACAGAAGCAAGATAGGGGTTGCAGATAATCCATATCTTGTTGAGAGGGAGTGTTGAGATTGCAACAAGATGATGAGCTTAGTGGAGAGGAGTCGCCTTCACTAAGTGTGCCCGCAGGGTATTTTTGGTGCAAAGTCTATTTTTAGACATATGGATCATGTTCTATGAGTTGCAGGATGCTATTTGTGGATGGTTGGTCAAGTCGGGAAAAATAGATGGACTTCTATTTTTAGACATACTGGGAAGAATCTATTTTTAGATTGCCAGTCTAAAAATAGATATGTCGAATATTATTAGCTCTTAATAATATTTGGAATCTAAACATTATCTTATTCTCTTGGAGCACTTTAGTTAAGTGCACAGATGTGGTACAGGAACTGACAGAAGGAATTACACTATTCCTGAGGGTTATGTGGAGCTATTGCATGGATACTTCAGTTAGAACTCATGTGAGAGAGTTTGGTGGAGTTGATTGAGGAAGTTAATGGAGTTGTGTTCAGTTTAACTAATATAAACATAGTTGAGCTATTTGTATCTAGTTTAAATGATTAATACAATTAGTGAGAGTGGTGTGAATTAATTATTAATTAATTCACTAATTATAAACTCATTAATCAACTAAATAATACATCAGTTAAGTATAGTGCATGGACAGTTTCAGTGGAGACCAATGCAGAGATAGGTGAAAGGGCAAGTGTGACTATCATTTGTGACTATAAGTGATGCATGGTTTGCATCCAACACTCAGTAGAGATGCCCATAAAGACTGCGTGAGCAGGGTTGGGGTAATAAATTCTCATCAAGAGGCATTCTTGAGCAGGGATTGCGTAGTAGAGGCAGGCTATCAAGTGGTAGAGATTGGAGCATGTGTTTTGCTAGATCTAGCTTGATTAGTGTGTAACAATTGGAGATTGTACTAAGAGCTTGTGAGGAGTTTGTACAATGATTGTTACATGATCTCTATCATTATAATATACAGATAGTTGGGGGTTTTCAGCTTTAAGCTTTCCCATAAATACTGTGTCTATATGTGTGATTGTTTATGGTTTTAATGTGTGCATGCGATTGTTTAACTTCCACAAAATTGATGATCAATAGTAGAAGAGGTTATGTATTATGCATGAAGCTCAAATAGTGTGTGATCAGGATAATCTCGGTGAATAATTTAACAGTTATTCAAATTTCTACAGTTTTCGTGCATGAGGTAATTGGATGCAATTAGTTTTTTCATCCATGAAGTTGATAATTATATATATATATATAATTCTAATCCAAACTTATGTGTGCAGATGAGATAGCCTCCCCTAAACTTCACATTGGTATGTTGATTATAATATATTTGGTTATTTGACATGGTATTTTTACACAAACTAGCAGAATGGTGGATTACAGTTCACAAGACTCTCTTATAGATCAGATGAGAAGCCCATACATGAGTATCCTCCCAAATTAGTAGACACCTTAAGAATTTTAGTGGTAGAAATTAGAAGTTGCAAGGAAGATAATGATAGGATCATTCTATCATGGGAAAGGCTTATCAGAGCTCAGTAAAAGCAGGAAGATGTCAATGTAGTGATCCTTTAGAGTTTTTCAGTTTTGTAGTGACATGATGACCATGGATCACTTATGAATAGGAAGAAATGAATAGGTGGGGATATGGTAGTAGGTCACATGGAGGGAACATGGTAGACAAGTATGGTCTAATAAAATATGGTAGATTCCTGGATACACCTGAAAGGAGGCAATGGTTATGGGTTTTACTCTATTTTTGACTTGGACAAGTATCATGGTCATCATCGTTATCATCCTTACAGGATGAGTGAGAGGGGATATTTTTCAGATGATTTTAAGAAATATAATCCTCCTACATTTGATGGAGAGTTGAAGAAACTAGAGGATTCAAAGGCACGATTGCATGGGATGAAGGAGTTACTCCAATTGCATGATTATTTCGAGAACATGAAATTGAGTATAGATATTTTCAATCTCAAAGGGATAATGGAAATTTGGTGGGAATACGTGAAGTGTGTCAAAGGCATGAGGACAAAGGAGTTGAGTTGGCATGAGTTCAAAAGACTCTTCGGGAAGAAGTACTTGTCATAGATATACTACGACGATTAGGCTAAGGATTTATATGAGTTTAATATGGGATCTATGGTAGATGAGGAGTATATGACTATGCTCTTGGAGTTTTTGAGGTATGTATCATATCTTAAGGTTGAGAAGACAAAGGTTCAAATATTTATCAGTTGACTTCCACTAGCATTCAAGGATCAAATTGAGTATGATGAGCCCTAGTCATTGAAAATTTGAAGCACTATTATGATAAATTGAAGCATAATTCTAAGCCTAAAAAATATTAGAAAGAGAATGAAAAGAATAAAGGAAAGTGGCCACTAAAGCTAGAAAGACCCGAGGTTGCAGGTGAGGAGGAAAATGTTTCTCCTTAAAAGAAGTTTAATATGGTAGAGAAGGGGAATGTATCTCAGCCTAGAGAGAAACATAATAAAGATAGTGGTAGGGAAACTTTGTAGTGTTAGATATGTGGAAATATTATTGCAAGAAATATTTTCCATTATATCTGGGTTGCAGACCTCAAATCTATAGTGCTCACGAGGAACAAACAATTGTAGATGTTGGTCAGATCATTCCTTAGATATATGCAGAATTTGATAACAAGTAGGTGGATCATTAAGCATCCATTATTGAGATAGAAGGTAAGATACGTGATCCAATTGTTTCCATTTTTACTGAACCTGGATATAATTATAACTATGTTAACCCTGACCTCATGGATAAGTGTGGCTTGAGAAAATAAGTGCATGAAGATTCTTGGTTGGGGAAGTTCGCTACAGGTACTAAGAAAAGAGTTCATCATTGGGTGAGAGCTTGTGCATTTGAGCTTAATGGTATGCCTACATAATCACACCTAAATGTGCTTCCTTTAGGATCATATAGTCTGCTTATGGGAATGGATTGGTTATACCTTCATAGGACTAAGGTGGATTTTTCTGATAAGACTATTGAGGGATTGGATGATAATGGAGAGGAGAATATTGTAGGGTAAGAAGAAGACTACATCAGTGAGATTGGTTATAGCTATGCACGCAAGGAAAAAATGTAGGAAAGGGTGTGTATTTTTTGTAGTGCATGTTTCTAGTGACAAAGGTAAGGATGTCAACGATAAAGAATTCTTGAATAGGTGTCTAGTTTTGTAGCAATTTCAGGATGTATTCCCAACAGAAATTTCATAGTTTCATCATCATAGGGAAGTGGATTTCTCTATTGAGCGAGTGCCACGAGCAGCACCAACATCAAAGGCACCTTACAGGATGAGAACTCCAGAGTTAGTGGAACTGAATTTGCAGTTGAATTAAATGATTAACAATGGGTACATAAGGATAAGTGTTCACCTTGGGGTGCACCAGTATTGTTTGTGAAGAAGAAGGACATTACTCTGAATTTGTGTATTTATTACATAAATTTGAAGAAGGTGACCATCAAGAACATATATTTTTTGCCTCATATTGATGACTTGTTTCATCAGTTGAAGGGAGAAACAATGTTCTTGAATCTTGATTTGAGATTAGGGTATCATTAGGTATGAACCGAAGACAAGGACATCTACAAGATAACATTCTAGACTGGGTATGGGAATTATGAGTTTGATGTGGTTTGTTTTGTTTTGACTAATTCTCTAGCTACTTTCATGTGTTTGATGAATAGTTTGTTGCATCCTTATCTAGAAAAGTTTGTGATAGTATTCATTGATGACATATTGATATATTCTAAGAATGAGGAAGATAATGAAGAATAACTGGAAACAATATTGTGATTGTTGAGAGAGAATCCATTGTATGCCAATCTTAGTAAGCACAATTTATTTGAGACAGAAGTTCATTAGTTGGGACATTTTGTTTCCAAGGAAGGTATAGCAGTGGACTAGGAAAAGATCGAAGATATCATGGAATGGGAAGCTCCTAGGAATGTGGATGAGTTTATATCATTCATGGGGTTAATGGGTTATTATAAGTGGTTCATTAGGAACTTCTTACAAATTTCATATCCTATTACATATTTTTAAAGGAAGGGAAAGAATTTTAGATGGAAAGAGGAATGTGAAACTAGTTTTGAGTTGTTGAAGCAATTTCTTACAAATGCTCTAGTTCTAAAGATTGCATATCCAGATAAAGAGTTTGTGGTGTGTACAAATTCTTGCAAGTGAGAATTGGTGGTATCCTGATACAATATGGATAGGTTCTATGCTATGAGTCAAGGAAACTGAATGAGCATGAGAAAAATTATTCAAGTCATGATCTTAAGTTGGCAGCGATCATTCATGCATTGAAGGTATGGATGCATTATCCTCTTAGTAGGATATTTTTTTATGAGTGGTCAAAATTGATAAAGATACTTGTTTGAACAACCTAATATTAATGTCATACAGGCTAGATGGTTGGCCATGCTCAGTGAGTTTGACTTTGAGATCGAGTTACATTAAGGGTAAGGAGAACATGGTTGCAAATGCTCTCAGCAGAAGAGTGTAGGTAAATCGCATTGCAACTATGATTTCATATGGGATAGATTTCCAGGAGTGGATCTTGCAAGCAGTGTAGCAGGATGGCATGTACCAGTACCTTAAGAAAAATTTACAACATCATAGTATAGGTGATCAGGATGTGGCATATAAACTCACGGCAGATGACTTGGTGAGATTTAGGAACATGATCTATGTGTCAGACAATGGTGAGCTCAAGAAGTTTATCTTGAGGGAATTTCATGTTAAGTCATATTCAAGTCACTTGGTATATCAAAAGACTCTAATTTTTGTGAATAATTACTACTATTGGTCTAATTTCAAGAAAGAGGTAGTTGAGTTTGTCATAATGTGTTTGTATTGTGAAGAGGTAAAATAAGAGTGTAAGCATTCATGTGACTTATTGCAACCAATTTCAATTCTAGAGTGGAGATGTTAGGTCGTTTCCATGGATTTCATCATAGGTTTGCCAAAGACATCTAGAAAAAATGATTCCATCATGGTTGTGGTTGACAGGTTGACCAAGGTAGCTCACATTATTATAGTCAAGCCTACTAATTCAGCTAGTGAGATAGATCACGTCTTCATCAAGGAGATAGTGAGGTTGCATGATCTTCCAACAAAGATTGTATATGAAAAAGATTCAAATTTCACTTCCAGGTTTTGGAAGGAGTTGTTTGTAGGTTTGTGGACAAAGTTGTATTTTAGTACAACTTATCATTCAAAGACATATGGAAAAACAAAGAGGGTTAATAGGATTCCCCAGGACATGTTGAGGATGTATGTTATGCACCATTAGAGGAAGTGGGAAGAGTATATTCCAATGTTAGAGTATTTGTATAATAATGGGTATCAGGAGTCCCTAAATAATAGTATGTTTGAGGAACTTTATGGGTGGAGTTGTAATACTCCCATCAGTTGGAGAAATCCAGTGAACAAGGTGTTGATTGGAACAGACATGTTGGCAAAGATGGAACAAGAAATGTAGGTTATAAAGAATAATCTAAATGAAACAAAGGATGGATATAAGAGTTATTTATATGATCACAGGGTATTTAAGGAGTTTTAGGTTGGGGAACATGTGTACTTTCACATCAAGCCCAAGAAGAGATCATTGATGATTGGATCATGTGCCAAGTTGGAAACTAGGTATTGTGGACCTTTCGAGATCCTTGCGAGGATTGGACCAATGGCCTACAAACTTGCACTACCTATGATAGTCAAATTCAATAATTTTTTCCATGTTTCATTGCTTAAAAGATATCCGAAGGATGTCAATCATGTGATTGACTGGTTTGTATTACAAGTGGAGCTAGAAGGAGACTTCCAACTGGAACCTCAGTGCATATTGCAACAAAAATAGCTCATGCTTTGGAACTGAGAAATTAAGTAGGTTAAAGTGTAGTGGAATCAATTTTGTGCTGATGAAGAGACACAAGATATTTTTTATCATATGAGGGCTATGTATCCTTCATTATTTTTTGGTTAAGGAAAAGGAGTTTTGGTATATGTACATATCTATGGATGGTTTTTATTATAAATACTAGAATGACATGTGCTATAAATCTCCAATAAGTGGTATAATTGTCTTGTTGTCATGTTTGTCATGTTGGTCATGGTTTCTAGTAGTTTTTTTATTGTAAATACTACATTGAGCCAAGTTATAAGATCCATAGACAGTGTATTTTGGTTTTCAGCTATGTTTCTAGTCATAGGTGTCATAGAACACTGAGGACAATGTTCCCATAAGGGAGAGGGATTTGTAACAAAACTGTGTTAAAATTTCATGTAATAAAGGTTAATAAAGGCAAAAGAGTAATACGAAGGTCATGGGAGACATATTCCTAGTTTGATGTTGGGAAGAACATCCTAGTGGGTGTCACTTCAGTTTATTATGGCTAAGGAAATTGGAAAAGGAAATGAGGCATTAATGGGAATTTATTGATGAAAATAAAGGAAAATAGGAGAAAAGGGAGATAAAGAGTCACAATTTTTCAGAACAGAAAAATTGTAGCAAAATGAAGAAATTATAGGCCTCATTAATAATAATAATAAAAGTTGTAAAAGAGCTTCTCATAATTAGTTCAATTTTTTATTTTATTTATTTATTCATTTATTCTCAGTTGAAGCCTTTGTCAATTCAATTTTCAAGTTCTCTCTATATTCTCTCATACTTTTTCACACATAGAGCATTCTTGGAGCACTCTACCATTGGAGAAAGGAAAGAAATGGAAGGAAGTGTACAATTAAGGGAAGCAACGACAAGCAAGGAAGGTTGGATCAAGTAGCTTCAACAAGAATATTTTGCAGGTAATAGGTTTCATGTGTTATTTCCTAGTTGATGTATGAATGCATGGTACATGCATTTGTTCTGTTAGGTCCCTATATTAATAGTATAGCCCCTTATTGTTGTTAGTGTAACCCCCTTATTATTATTATTGTACCCTTGTAACCCCCATATTGTTATTATTGTGCCCTTAAATTATTATTGTTAGATCGGCTATGATTATATTGTGGCCCCATGGACTCCTATATATAGAAAGGAGGTTTTGTAATTTGTATCATCCAAGAATTTTTCATTCATGTAATGTATTAGAGGTTTCCCCCTCAAAGTGGATTTTTTCTAAGGCGTTGATATCTCTTTTCTTCTATTTTTGGAGCTGGTTTCACAACATTTGGTATCAAAGCTTTGGATTCTAGGGTTTTTGCTGCTCCAAACTGGTCATCGTGGCATTTTCGCTATAACGTTATTTCTACGAAGGTTCAAAATTTGAAATATTTAGAGTGCTAACCTGAAATCTTGAGGAACATCGTCGCAAAATTTTAGAGCTTGGTTCGTAATATTTTCAAAGATATGATCTGTGCAAGTTAGGGCTTTTTGCAGGCTCTTGAATTTAACCTAAATAGTTCATCATGGAATTTTCGCTATAATGTTTCTTCTATGAAGATTCAGAAGCTAAAATGTTTATAAAGCAAAGCCAAAATCCTGAGGAACATTTTCGTAAAATTTCAGAGCTTGGTTTGAAACAGTTTCGCAGATATGATCTGTGGAAGTTAGGTCTTTGTCAGGCTCCCGAATTTCATCTCAAAGAGGTTATCGTGGGAAAAGCTTCATAAATCTCTCTCTGAGCATCATATTGGAATGTTGTAAAAAGTGGCCACAAGTACACGGACCGTAGCTTTCTGTCTATCTATTTTAGAGCCAAAGGAGGAAACAGTTGTTGGGCCCAGATTAAGGTATGATTTTCACCCTATAAATACTTCAAATTATATCATAATTTCGAAGGAATCCCTCTTCACATTAAACAATAAGGAATAAAAGATCATGAAAATGGGAACAATCAGACCAATGATGAAAAGAATGGTTTATAATAAGAAACTGACTCCTTTTGTCTTCACGTGTAGGAAATTAAGAATGCCTAGACCAATAGGGAATGGAAACCAACCAACGGACGTGAGCATATGAAGTCCTAGCAATTCCAATGACTAGTAGAAGGTGAAAAAGCAAATCCAAGTCCAAGAACTCAAACGAAAGCCACGCCTAGCGGGCTATCATTTGAGAAACACTCTCGAAAGTCTCGAAGATCGCCTTTAAAAGGCCAAAGGACGGAGGAGGAAAGAAGAGGAAGAACAGAACAAGAAATCCATCCTGTAATAGAGACTCAGGAACAGTCTGCCTAATTATTTTTTGTAACATCCCTGGATGTGATATAGAGTTTTCAATAATCATATTTTAAAGTTTTTACAGTGTTGGGGCTTCTAATGGTCTGGGCCCAACCTCTGGGAGCTCCATGCACATTTTCATATTCTGAATACATAACCAATACTTGTGAATTTGATGCGGTTGTAATTCATATCTCCATTCAATATGAATATAGTTCTCTTTCTTTAAGATTGTTAGAAATTGCGATCTTAGAGTAGGCCAAGTGCAATCCTATTTGCGGAAATGTTTTGTTAGATAGTTCTAGTTCCTTTGCTGTCACTGCCTCTGACTTCCAAATCATAAATAAGCTGATTTTACCATTATTTGTCTCTCTAAATTACGGTCTCTTCCTAGCATAATGGAGAAGTTAACCATTTGATTGGTGTTGCTTAATAAGTCCTACAGAGAACTCCATTTCAAAATTACTGAATCATAGTTGTATGAGTTATTTAATCCGTTTTAGTTATATTTTTGTTTCATTATTGCTAGGCTTAGTTATACTGATGTTTCATTATTGCACAGCTAGTCATACTATTGCTTCATTGTTTCTTAGTTAACTAGACCGTCAAGAAGTTAGTAATTCCTTCGTCAAAACTAACAAAGAGCATCCGTAGACCAACTAACTCGCATATACTATGCTGACACTCTTGAAATAAAAAGAATTACCCTGGGTTGATAATTAAATGAGGGAACACTAGAGTTGTCAATAAAAAGTCACTTCTATCCTAACCAACATTTTGGTGCCATTGCTGGGGATAGTTTTAAGAGTTATCTCCCTTAGTTCATATTTTATCCATTGCTGTGAGGAATTGGGTATTGAAAACGAGAGGTAAGAACCTGTGTACCGGCAAGCAACATGCTTTCCTTTTAGCCCGCTCACCAGCAATTTGTACAAAGAACCGTAGGATAGGTGCTCTTGTTTTATGCCTAGGAAAAAGAAGATAGAAGCAACCCGAAATCATTTGCAACCATCCTCACAACCCAAAGGACTGGTGATCCTTGGGAGGACAACATACATAGACAAAATAATTAAGAAAGTTGAATCTCAGGCATCTATAGAACCCATAACTGTTTCCATTCAAAGTCCTAACATACCTGCTCAGGCAGCAGCCTCACCATCTGTGGCCTACGCCGAGATTCACAGCAAGATAGAGGGGTCTGAGCAAAGCCTATAAACTGTCATTCATCAATACATTGACCCTTCAAAAGAGGGAGGCTCTTGCAACTTGGAAGAAGGCAGGGGAGAAACTAGTGGAGGAATTCACATAGAAATATTAGAACCTAAGTCCCCTAAAGAAGTAATCAAAATAGAACTTCTTAGAATCCCAAATCATGGAAGTGCTGTGAAACCCCCACCACATTCACCCCTCAAGCCTATTAAAATCTGCCCTGTAGATCAAGAAATTCTTGAATATTTCTGGCACCTTTTTGATCAAATGGAAAATAATCAAAATCAGAATCAGAGGTAGACATCAACATTAGAGTACCCCATTGTTGATCATGCTGCTAATGCCCCTATGAAAGCCATTCCCTTGCACAACATCCCCACCTTTCATGGTTTAACCACAGAATATCCTGATGCATTCCTATTTGAATTTGATGTCTTATGCAGAGGATATGACTACACCACCGATCCCCAGAAACTAAAATTATTTCCCTCCACCTTAAAAGGGACTGCTCTCCACTGGTTCATGGGATTAGGAGGGGAAAATATAAACAACTAGGGCCAAATGAAGAATACCTTTCTTACCAAATACCGAGACTATTGTCGAACTCGAGACCTAAAAGACGAAATCTTAACATGACTACAAAAGACAATGAAACATTAGAGGAATACGTAGAAAGATTTCAATACAATTTACAAATATCCCCATCTACCACATTGTCTAAGAAAATTTTAAAAACGAAAATTCTTAAGGGGATGAAGGAGGAATGGGTTGAAATGCTTAACATAATGGGGAAGGGAGATATTTATCAGGAAGAATATGATGAGATTATATCCTTCTATATTAGATGCTCCCAGGGTAGCTCACGCAATAGACCTGTTGGGCGTGATCTTAAGAAGACTAATGGCAATGTAACTAGGGAAAAATTTGGAAATATTTTAGAAAATTTCAAAATCGAAAACCTAGGTACTTTGACAACACAACTCGATGTTTTACAAACCAAACAAAAAAAAGATATAGCCAAACAAAACATGGCCATATTTTGCCCAAGATGTCGGAAGAAGCACAACCAGAGGGAGTGTCCTTTAGACATGGTCCAGACGTGTGTTATCTGCACTAAGGATCATGCTACGGGCCAATGTCCTTCACTCCCCGGGCTGAAAGTTGTCTACAAGGAAGCAGAAGAAGAAACAGAGCCAGTCTATTTAATGAATCAGCGTCGGCAATGGCAGGCACGACCTGGCATACCGCAAGACCTACCTCAATACTTCCCGTTGTTGCAGTACAACCAAAAAAACCCTGCAACAACCTGGCAGACTCGAAACCCCTTCCCAACTTGGCCAAACCAAGAATTTCCTATACCACCTTTGCCTAACAACCTCCATCAGGAAGTACTTGGCAAAAATTCCCTAGTTCTCACCCTTATTGGCAGAATATCCCATACCAAAACCAATGGCCAAACCCTCCTATTCAAAACCCCAATTGGAACTCGCAATGACCAATGGGGATGGGAAATCTACCGATAGGAGCAGGGAACCAAAAATTACCAGCTCCCTACCCTATTCAGCATAAACAACAGCCTTCCATACGCCCTCAATTACCAGCCCAACCCAATCTTAATCCCAATAATAGATCAGTTCAACTAATTCAGATCTTAGAGGATCCAAAACCCAATGACGATCAAAAGAAGTGCAATGAATTGAGGTTAAGATCAGGACATACCATATTACCTGTAGAGGCCAAAACTCCACTTCATTCCCAAGTTGAAACATCCACAGGGCCTACCTCAACAAATATAGCAGAACCAGGTAAAGATAAGGAAACAATTGACCAACAAAAACCCGAAGACCTTAGAGTGACTCCGCCACCATTCCCTGAGAGATTAAACCTACCTAGACCTATAATCAACCCAGATTTTAACATCCTGGGGGAATTAAGAAACCTTTGTATTAAAATTCCTCTTCTCCAGGCCATCCAAGACATTCCCATCTATGCAAAGACAATCAAGGAATTATGTGGAAAAAAAAAATTTAAGAAAATAATGGCTGCACCTACCGTTCATGTGGTAGGAACGATATCTAACTTGCTGTTAGGTAGAGAATCACCTGTGAAATATTAAGACCCAAGAAACCCCATTGTAACCATACAAATTTCTGGACACTCATTTCCAAACACATTGGTTGACCTAGGGGAAACCATTAACATCCTAACTACATGAGCTTGTGAAAAACTAGGCATATCAGTTTGTTGTGACCAACAACAACCCCCCTTTTATTTAATATTAGTAATAATACTAAATAAATGAGGACCCTTAGTTAAAAATCTAAAAAATCAATTAGGATTTGTTTGCCTTTTAAAATAAAACTTTCTATCATAAACTTATAGAAATCCCTTTGAAAGAATATTAAGAAACACTTAAGTTTATGATAGATTATAATAAAATTACTCTTTAAACAAGATAGCGCATCCATAAGAAAATGGTATATATATTTTATAAAACGCATTGGTCGCAGATCACATAGCGCAGAAAATAGAAATGATTAATGAATATCTTTTGCGCTCTTTTCAATTATGCACTTTTGCGATTTTGCGATATGCGCTTTTGCGATTTTGCAATATGCGCTTTTGCGATTTTGCGATATGCGCTTTTGCGCTATTGCGCAATTTCCGCTTTTGCGCTATTTTCATAATTGTGATGACTTCATTTTGCGATATTGCGACATTGCGATATTGCAATATTGCCCAGCAAATCGCAGATCGCAATGTCGCAGATTCACGTAGGCGCGCTATCCCAAGGCAATCTTCCCATATGTCAAATCTGTTATGCGCGTTAAGTTAAAATAAATGATTGGGTTGATTATTAAATGTAAATGAGATTGTGTTTGGATTGAAAGTCGTTTCACGATTAACATATTATATTTCATCCACTTTCACATTTAAAACAGTCTCATCACCTTTCTTATGCCATTACTCTCATTTACTCGTAAAACGCAGGCTCGAAGGAGCAAACGTCTATACATAGCTTTCGCTAAACACCATGGGTAAGAAGGAGAAAAGCTCGAGTTCTGAAAATAAAGAAATGGCTTCACTATATGCAGACACCGCTTGTTGCGCCGAGAGGCGCATCTACAGCCCAGTATGACCCCGATGTCAGGTAGGTCACGTCCTCAATGTCGGCTGAAATTTTAAATTAAAAAAAAAAAAAAAAAGTGTCGGCTTAAGTTTTAAATTTAAAAAAAAATAAAAATAAAAATCGTATTGTGCTAGAAGATATATCAATTTCTAATACAATTATGTATTATTTATATAATTTGAATGGACAGTAAATTATATACGTGAATTTGAATGGATCATAAATTTACCTTTAACAAAAAAAATTACCACATTGAATTTCCAAATTAAGTAAAATTTTAAACATCTTTACTCTTTACTAAAGTCAATACCATTTTCTAAATCAAAAGAAAAAAGTTAATTCAACACAAACAATCAAAATCCAAAATCTTTTAATATGTCTTTTAATTAAATATTTGTAAAATGAATTTATACTTACTCTAGAGCTATGGTAAATAAATAAAAAAATATATAAACTAGATGTATAGTAAATAAATAAAAATTCTTTTTATATTTATTCCATAAACCTTTTTATATTTAGAAAAACTTTAAAAAGAGGTTTTATTTAGATGAAGCCTATGGGACGAATACCATGGGACAAATTAATATTGATACCATGGGCCAAATACCATGGGTAAATAAATAAATATAAAAGAGGCATAAAGAGGTAAATTAAATAAATAACAATATATCAAATAGGATTATAAATAAAAATCTAATTATATAACAAGCCTATGGGCCAAATACCATAGTAAAGAAAAGGGGTATGGTAAACAAATAAAAATATAAATAAACTAGGGGTATGGTAAGTAAATATAACCTCTTTTCATATTTACTCCATAATCTGCTTTATATTTAAGAATATTTATGTTCATTAGTTTAAATAACTAAGAAGAAATAGAGAGAGAGAGTGATAAGGGAGAGATGGAGAGAGAGTGTGTATGTTTAGGGGTGAGATAAAGAGACAAAGTAAGATGTATGGAAAGAAAGGGGGAGAGAAGAAGTGAGAAGGAGAGGGGGAGGGATATAGTAATGTAGTTGGAGAGAGAGAGGGGTGGACAGAGAGAGAGAAAGAAAGGGATGGCGGGAGAGAGAGGATTAGAGAGAGAGATATATATGGGAGAAGAGAGGGGATTGGAGGGAAAAGAGAGAGAGAGAGGTGGGAGAGAAAGGGAGAGAGAGGAGGAGAGTGATGGGGGAAGAGAGAGTATTGGAGAGAGAGAGAGAGAGAGAGAGAGATCAAGGAAGCGAGAGGGATTTAGGGGAGAGAGAGAGAGAGGAAGGACGAGAGGGATAGATAAGAGAGATGGAGTTGGAGGGGGAGAGATGTGGGAAATAAGAAATATAAAGAGTGAGAAGTGGAGAGAGAGAAGGAGTGACAAGGGAGAGACAGAGAGAGAGCGTGTATGTTTGGCTCTGAGATAAAGAGACAAATAAGGAGAGATGGAGATAAGGGGGGAGAAGGAGATATAAGGAGAGAGGGAGGAATATAGTAACATAGTTGGTGGGTGAAGAGAGAGAGAGAGGGAGAGAGAGATGGGAGAGAAAGGGAAAGAGAGGAAGGAAGAGAGAGGATGTGAGAGAGTGGAGAGAGGGAGGGAAAGAGAGATGGACTTGGAGGGGGAGGGGGAGAGAGGTAAGAAGAAAGAAATAGAGAGAGAAAGGTGAAGAGAGAGAGAGTGAATGAGTGATAAGGAAGATGGAGAGAGAGGGAGAGAGGGGTAAGATAGAGATATAGATGGAAGGTGAAGAAAGGGAAGAAGAGAGAGATGGGGAGAGGAGGGGATTGACAAAGAGATTGATATATATGGATTGCAAGAGTGTGTGTGTTTAGGGGGGTGAGATAGAGAGAGATGGAGAGAGAGTGTGTATGTTTCGGGGTGAGATAAAGAGACAAAGTAAGATGTATGGAAAGAAGGGGGGAGAGAAGAAGTGAGAAGGAGAGGGGGGGGATATAGTAATGTAGTTGGAGGGAGAGAGGGGTGGAAAGAGAGAGAGAAAGAAAGGGATGGGGGAAGAGAGAGGATTAGAGAGAGAGAGAGATATGGGAGAAGAGAGAGGATTGGAGGGAAAAGAGAGAGAGAGAGAGGTGGGAGAGAAAGGGAGAGAGAGGAAGGATGAGAGAGAGGAGGAGATACTAGGATCTTGAGAGTGAAATAAAAATTAGAGTAAGAATTAAGGATAAAAATCTAATTATATGGAAATAAGGGGGGAGAGAAGAAGTGAGAAGGAGAGGGATAAACCTTTCCTCAAATTTTGCACTCAAAAAATAGGTTTGCACCTCAAGAGATTTGATCCCTCTCGGCGCATGATAGATCCAGAGTTAGATGGATCTACGCTGGTAATAAGGATGTCGGTATATCCACTTGGGAAGGAATGTATAATCTGTTAGAAGAAGAAAATCCTATGGTGATGAAAGTTGTGGCTACAGCCAGTTCTAGTGATACATCTGAAGCAACCCTCAAAGAACTGGCTTGTTCATTTCTCCATAGGATAGCGGCAAGGCCGAGGATTCTCCCATATACGGACATGGTGAGATGGGTGCTGGATAGCACCGATATTTCAGACAGACAATTCAGAACTCCATCTGAAGAGCTAATCGGGTCATTCACCATAGAAGATCTGAGATTAATGTATAAGTTTCCAGGACCTCAGGCGACTTATAACAAGCAATTTATGGAAGAATTTGCCAAAGAACATGCAAATTTGGCAGAATGCACAAAGGACTGGACCAAAAGAAGTGAACCATTGAAGAAAAACAAACAAGGTATGTACAGCACGGGTTCACTTACCTCTCCTTATTGTTTTACTGCTGCCATGTTATGCAGGGTTTTTGGAAAGCCTGACATAAATATGATCTTACCTGAATGGTTTCCTTTTTTGAATGCGGCTGTTAATTCTACAATTGTAGACTGGGCCAAAATCCTATCTGATAATTTGACCACTGCTATTTTTCAATACCGGTCTAAAAGAAATGTTTCTCAGTGGGTTTATCCGCCTTTTTATTTATCTGCTTATGTCATGGATGCCATCTGCTATGTCTCTAAATTCCCTGTGATGGGTTGGCAATGGACTATCCACGATCCTTTGCCTATTCATGTGTACCATAAAGAACTATGGGAGTCTAATTTTGTTCCCCATTTTTACCAAATTTGTCATGGAATAATACTGCCATTGTACAGAACATTGTATAATAAGGATGCCCCAAGGTTATCCTCAGAAACAGAGGTTGATATTCTCCCCATCGCGAGATTGTTTGGAGAAGAATTTGGAAGTTATGCTTCTCCCCATGTGTTACCCCTATATGTTCCAGATAGACTTGTAGCTCGGGAAATTTCTTATCAGACCTGTGGCCAGGGAGGTATAACAAAAGATTTAAAAGAGAAGAAAAAGGGCATTTGGCCACAATTTCCCGTAAAATGTGGAACATTTTCACTGTTTGATATTGGTCATGCATTTCAAGAGATAGGCAACATTACATGCCTACAGCTGTTCAAATTTTCGAGAAGGTTATTCGACCCAAATGATATTGTTAAGAATTTTACCAATGCAATCAGAGTAAGGGAATTTTCCGGGGAACAGGATATTTTTGATGATATGTTCCAAGCAAGAAATTCATTCAAAAAAGTTTTGAATTCAGCTCAAGCGCAGCTATCTCCAGAGGAATTTCAGGAATTCAAGCTTTACAGAGAAAGAAGACTAACTCCTATTCCTTTGGATAATCTACGCTTAGAGCCCGCAAGGGAGCAAACTCCTAGTGTTAGTCTTAACGGCAGTTCAAGTACAGGTAAATCTAAATAAAAATCTGACAGAGATTCTGAACATTCCAATAAGTCTAATGAAAAGGAAGATAAAATGGAAGAATCCATTAAAGATTCTGCACAATCTAAAGAACTTACTCAACAGCAAATTTTGACTTCTCAACAGACGAATCCTCCTCCAACCAATGTACAGCAACAGCCAGTCACCATTGAGCTAGACAAAGAATGGGAAACCTTTAATCAATTGATTAATGTAGAAGGACAGAATGTACAGACCCCTGTCCAGACAACCAAAGTTTTGAATACAGGAACAAGCAGCACAGTCACAGTGATAGAGCACATACCAATCACACCCTCCTCTAAAATTGTACTTAATGTAGAGGAAATTCCTCCTCTGGATGTATTCTACAGCCCAGAATGCAAAGCAGTAGTGAAGAGACAGAGGAAAAAGAGAAAAATAGAAAGTGCAATTGCTACTAAAGCAGAACAAGTAGATGTTTTGTGGAAAGATCCTGCCACAGAGCCTACTCATAATCTCACTAAGTTATCTCAAATAACAGGAGCTTATGCTTCTGCAACAATTGATAAAGCAGTTGAGATACAACTTTTGTTGAATGAAAAAGAAGAACAGGTAAAAGCTCTGCAAACAACAATTGCAACAGGTACAGGCCAATAAGGAAGCACAATTGAAACTTTAAGAGTTACAACAACAACTTCAAGAAATGCAAATAGGACATCAAAAAATCTTGACTGATAAAGACAAACAAATACAGATTATCCAAGATCAGCATAAAGATGATCCTAAGTTTCCAGAATTCATTTCAGAAACTATCTCTTTGAACAATCAACTACTGCAACAAGAGGAAGTTTTCTGCCAAAAAATCTTGCAATGGAATTCTTTGTGCCAAGAGAGCGATAAAATCACAAATCATGTCGTAGATTTACGAAATTATTATGATTTTATTAATGAAAAGATCAATGATTATCTGGCATAGCAAAAGACAGAAGAAGGCAGAAAAGCTGGTGCACCCATCGTTAATGAAAACCATAAAGACATATTGTTCAATAATTGGGATGCACAAATCAGAAGGGCAGAAAAGGCAGTAGAGGAGGCGGCTACAGCGGCAAACACTCTCACTGATTGTGTAAATGACAATTTACACAAAGCTAATTTGAACCCAGAAACTGTTCCAGGATATCTCCCACAGACAAATCAACTGCAAACAGAATGGAGGCAAAAGGCAGAAGAAAGAGCAAAATCCATCCAAGAGCTGACAAGATTGAATTGGGACACATACTGGATGTACTTGGTGAAGCCACACAGTCAGCACAGTGCACTTAATTGTATCATCAATACCACAGAGAAGATTGCTCCTATGCTTGCCGACTGTGTCTTTTCAGGGCAGTTGAATTCTGAAGTCGGTCAACCGCATCTTCTCAAAACTATGCTAGATGCCTGCAAGTTTAAAGATCAAGTTCGTAGATAGATAGATTTAGTTTTAATTTCATTGTATTTTAGCCTAGGAAAAGGACGGTCATTGAACCGAATCCTTAATTTTTGTAATAAACTATTTTTAGATTTAGCTAAGTAGCATTTAAACCCCTCTCATGCATTTAGAGAGGGGTCCTGGATCTTAATATTTTTGGACTTGGAGATTGCATTTCTGTACTCCATTGTCTTATATATTTTTAAAAAGGATCACATCTGGTGATTTTCATGCGGAATTATCTTTGAAGTGTTGCATTTCTGTACCTTGGAATTTGATTTTGCATCATAGTTATTGGATAGAGTATCAGATTACATCTGAAAGTCTTCAAGATGAACAAGGTATTTCTATCTGTTCACTGTTGATCTCTTTTGTCCTATGATATTCGTTTTAAAATTGCTATCATTTATATGTATATTTGTTTTCACAATGCTTCCTTTTATATATCATTTCTGAGTATAATTGAAACGTTATTTTTCATAATTACATGTAGATGGTATACAATGATGAATGCAATATGTTAATACAACTCTGTTTAATTTCTTAAACAGAGTTATCTTTATTTGTTTCTGCACATTTCAATTTAATTAATAATACATTTTCATGGTTATTGTTGAATTGGAATAATCTTAAGTTGTATTCACATATAATTACCCGGGTTAGTATTAGAATTTCTTTATCAGTAATTAGCTTAAATTAGATAGTTTTATTTCAGTTAATTTAGTCCCATTTCCACCCATCCAATCCAATCCATTTAGTTACAAGGAAACTGGTCCTTTAAATCCAGTTGGAGCCACCATACCAAACGGAAAAGGCGCTGTCTTAAGGTCCCGACCGGGTGGTTTTCCCCGATGTTTGAAGCAGAGATTTTCTAGGCTTCAACATTTTTGGCGCTAGAAGGAGGGCCTAAGCTATGAATGGCAAGTAAATCCTTATCCACAAGTCATTCTGAGAGCAAAACACCCTCATTAACTTCTTCAATTTCTTCTGAAATTCGAAATCCTAGAGAAGAAATTGCAGAAAATATTCAGACACCCACTACCAAAATCTCAAAACATTCAGACAATCAACATCCTGAGTCTCCTGAAGTTCAAGATTTAATTCATAAATTGAAAGGATTCTCATTATCTCTAGAAGAGTCTGTTATATCTGAAGGTAGTGTAACTTCAAAAAAAATTTCTTCGAAACCTCTTACTAGGCTTCAAAGTGAAAAACTTGGTATTCCTCCGAAAGAATTTCCTTTACCTAGTAAGGGAAAAAAAAAAGAATTCAATCGGAAACAGAAAGTGATACAAGTTCATCATCTCATATTCAATCATCTGTTTCCAAAATCACAACTCATCAAAGTGCAGTTGTTTCATCATCATCTTCCTCTCAAACATCATCTATTCCAACAACTTCTATTCAAACACCACCAGTTTCTAATATCCCTCCAATAGTTGTTCCAATAATGGCACAGAGACCATGGTCTACTCCAGGCGCAGTCAACATGGCTGCACCTTTACATGATTTACCAGACAATCCTGGAAAATGGCTTCCAAAGTTTAGTCCAGATCTTAACATTCAAGCTGAAGAACATATCAATAACTTTATGCTGGCTATTAATTTGAATGGAGTCATACACGAAGATGTTGTAGTTAGATTATTCCCATATACTCTTCAGGGAGTAGCAGGATCATGGTACTTTTCATTACCATCAGGATCCATTACGAGTTGGGACATTTTTGCAGATAATTTTTTGACCAAATTTGGAGATGACCGATCAATTGCAACTTTACTCAATGATCTCTCAAATTTGAAGATAGAACCCAAGGAACCTATAAAAGAATTCAATGCTAGATTCAACAAACTTTTGAATAAAATTCATACAGATTCACAACCCAGTGAACAAGTCAGAATTGAATGGTATATAATTGCCTTACCCTCAAACATAGCAATTTTCGTAGACAGAGCTGCAAAGCCTACATTAGCTGAGAATATGAAAGAAGTTATTGCAGTGGAAAAACGTATTACTTCTCTGGAAAAGAAAAATGCTATCGAGGAAAGGAAATCAAAGAAGGTCAGCTTCAAAGATGATTCAAAGAAAAAGGCCAAAGATCTATACGACATGGAAGGTTTACAGAAATTTCTTAAAACCATGTCAAATGAAATGGTTGAAATTAAAAAACAAGTGGTTGAAACTTCTACCAAGAAACCATTCCGAAATTTTAGAAGAAACCAAGTTGAATCTAAACCTCCTAATGTAATTTCTAATGCAGAATCAGAAGAAGAGGAAGAAGAAGAAGATATGTCTATAGTATCAGATGAGGAAAATGAAAATGAAGAAATAGCTGAATTGAATGGAATGTGGGATTTTATTCTCCCTAATTCTGATAGTGAAGAAGCTATGCCTGTAAGTACTAGGAGTAAATCCACAGGGGAACCAGTGCAAACAGTTCCTAAAAAGAAAATTACAACTCCAAGTACCAAAGACAAACCCACTGTAAAGAAAACTTCTCCATTACCTACTCAAAATCAGCCATCCTCTTCTAACCTTCCTACATCAACAACGAAAACTTTAGTAGTGTCAGATCCTATGGAATACAACATTATCGAGGACATGAAAAATATCAAAGCTAATATTTCCTTACATGAACTCAGCAAACTAAAACACCAGCAAAAGTTTCTATTGAAAGAATTAAATGCTACACCAATTTCTCCTTTACCAAGCGGTGTAGTTGCAAAAGCAGCGAGAGGAACTAGTAAGCCACCAGATAAGGTAGATGCTACTGATACTGTGCTCATTGGGGAAAAGTAAAATTCTCAAACTCCTCCTTTTCTTTTGACTTATGAGATGTACAATAAAAATCTGCACAATTGTTTTATTGATTCTGGAGCTTCCTCCAATATAATGCCTACTTTTGTCTGTGCCAAATTGAATATTGAACCACAGAAATCAGCAGTTCATATCGTCCAATTAGATCGCTCTAAAGTTCAAGTTGTAGGAAAAATCAATTCAGTTACTATCAAATTAGCTTCCGATCCTAGGATTTTCCAAAGAATTGATATTCTGATTGCTGATATTCCTGAATTCTATGGATTAATCTTCAGCAGGGACTGGTCTGCGAAACTTAATGGTTATATCTCAACTGATTATTCACACATGTGGCTTCCCTACAAAGGGAAACCAAATCAAATCAAAATTGAATGACAAAAACATATGACACACACTATCACTGAATTTGAACAACCTAATGAACCTGTGGCATTCAATAATAATATTCTTGGAGGTTATTCTGCTGAATCATTTCTTGGAAATTTCAAAGCTCCTCAATCACCTTTTTCTGTAAATACTTTTGTTTCTCAGATAGAAAATTTTTCACAATCTGATTCTTCCAGAATTGTAAATATTTCTGATGTAATTGTAGATAAGCCAATAGACAAATCTTTATTTTGGTCATTATATTTTGATGGATCGAAGTCTAGTGATGGAGCTGGAGCTGGATGCATCTTAATTGATCCAGATGGGGAGAAAACCATGCTGTCATGTAGATTGGAATTTGAGTGTACTAACAATACCGCAGAATATGAAGCCTTGGTTCAAGGAGTTTATAAAGCTATAGGGTTAGATGTTAAATACTTGAAAGTCTTTGGTGATTCCGAAATTTTCATAAAACAAGTTAGGAATACTATTCATTGCCTTTCAGGACATCTTAAACACTATCAAACCCTAGTACAAGATCTCACCACTCATTTTTTAGCATTCAATATTTCTCCTATTCCTAGGAATCAGAATACATCAGCTGACTTGTTAGCTAATGTTTCATCTAAACTCCTACCTGCTGAAGATTGCAGTCCTGATAGGTTTTCTGTAGAATTGATTTTTCGTCCATCTGTCCCAGATAATGTTACAAATTGGAGAGTATTCTATCATGATCAAGATATTATAAATTTCATGACTTCAGAGAAATCATATGATGAGAAAATTATTGACGAAGATGATCATGATTTACAAATTGCTTCAAAAGGTAATGAAAACCCCATTCCAAAATATGTTGTTAAATTAGAGGATTTATATGACATTAGAGACAGATTCAAGAAAGTTGTTAATACGAAACTTCAAAGTTCCACTTTGAAGTTTGAATTAGTAAATCTTGGTTCTGATTCCAAACCTCAAAACGTTAATTTAGGACTCAATTTAACACCAGAGGAAAGGAATGCATTCATTAAACTGTTGAACAAGTATAAAAACGTTTTTGCTTGGAATTATGGTGATCTAAAAACGTATAATACTTCGGTTATTCAACACACAATTCCAATGCTTCCTGATATTAAACCTGTTCAACAGAAGTTGAGAAAGATCCATCCAAATCTTGAAAGTCAAATTAAATCAGAACTTAATAAACTTTTGAAATCGAAAATCATTTTTCCAGTCAGACACTCTAATTGGGTTTCCAATATGGTACCTATAAGGAAGAAGAATGGTGATATAAGAATCTGTATTGATTTCAGAAATTTAAACAAGGCATGTTTAAAAGACAATTTCCCATTGCCAACCATGGAACAGATACTTCAAAAGGTAGCTGGTTCTGAACTTATGTCTTTTCTCGATGGATTTTCGGGCTATAATCAAGTTTTAGTTCATCAAGATGACAGATTGAAAACAACTTTCAGAACAAAATGGGGAACTTATGCTTATCAGAAAATGCCTTTTGGTCTAATAAATGCAAGAGCAACTTTTCAAAGAGCCATGGACATAGCATTTAAAGGTCTGATCAATAAATCAGTTGTTGTTTATCTTGATGACATAACAGTATTTTCAAAAAAGAGAGCCAATCATCTACATGATTTAAAACAAATATTTGAAAGATGTAGAAGGTTTGGTATTTCCTTAAATCTGAAGAAATATTTCTTTGCTTTAGATGAAGGAAAACTCTTAGGATTTGTTGTGTCAAAAGATGGTATATATATTGATCCAGATAGAGTGAAAGAAATTTATGATATTTCTTTACCTCATAACAAAAAATCCATGCAATCATTTCTTGGGCAGATCAATTTTGTAAAAAGATTCATTCCTGATTTTTCTTTAATTGTTTTACCTATGCAAAATATGATCAAGAAGAATTCAGTATTCAAATGGGGACATAAAGAGAAAGAAGCTTTTGATGCAATCAAACAAGCGATCATTAATGCACCAGCATTGAATACCCCGGATTTTTCTAAAGATTTTACTTTGTATACTCTGGCCACTGAAACATCCTATGCAGCTGTTTTAACACAACTCAATGATCAAGAAATCGAAGCACCAATTTATTTCTTTAGCTCAAATCTACAAGGAGCTGAGCTTAATTATTCTGATGTTGAAAAACAAGCCTTTGCTGTGTTTAAATCAATCAAACATTTCAGACCTTTTCTCTTGAAGACACATACAAAAATCATTGTCCCATTCTCTGCAGTGAGGCAATTATTAATTCAAAAAGAAGTAGGAGAAAAGAGAGCTAACTGGGTAACAACCTTGCAAGAATATGATATTGATATTAAACCGGCTAAGATTGTTAGAGGACAAGGTTTTTGCAGATTATTGGCAGGAGCTCATAACATACCAGAAAATCAAGATTCAAATCAAGATATTCAAGTAAGTCAGATAAGTGTTACAGATTCTGAATCTCAGTATGTTGATCTTATCTATTACTTGAAAAATGGGTATGCTCCTTCTAATCTCAGTTATAAGAGTAAACACACTTTAAGGTTAAAGGCTATTAAATATGAGATCATTGATAATGTGTTATTCAGAAAAAATTATGATTCAATCTTATTAAGATGTCTTGAAAAGACTAAAGCTGAAAAGGTTTTGCAGGAATTGCATGATGGACCAGCAGGAGGTCATTTTGGAGGTGATACCACAGCTCACAAAATAATTTGTGCTGGTTATTACTGGCCTACCCTTTTTAAAGATACGCATGATTACGTAAGGAAGTGCCAAATTTGTCAAACTGCAAGTGGAAGACAAAGAAAACCAGCTTTTCCTTTGCAACCAGTGACTATTGAGCAACCATTCGAACAATGGGGGCTTGACATTATTGGTGAGATAGTACCTCATTCTTCCAAACAGCACAAGTACATCCTTACTGCAATTGATTACTTTACAAAATGGGTAGAGGCAATCCCGTTGAAGGTAGCCAATTCTGATGCAATTATTGATTTCATAGATCAATTCATCATAACCAGGTTTGGTGTACCTCAAGCTCTTGTTTTTGATAAAGCATCTTACTTCTCTGGAAATAGTTTAATTGAATTTGCAGTCAAAAGAGGTTTTAAATTAAAATATTCAGCAAATTATTATCCACAAGGTAATGGTTTGGCTAAATCCACTAATAAAAACCTTATCAAAATCATTAAAAGGACCGTTGATCAAAATCAAAAGAATTGGCACAAATCTTTAATCTTTGCGTTATGGGCTGATCATATCACTGAAAAAGCTTCAATAGGGACTTCACCTTTCAATCTGGTTTATGGAAAAGAAGCTATGATACCATCAAATTTAACTCTTCCATCATTAGCCCTAGTGCAGTTTATTGAAGAAAATCCTTCATCATCCATTCAATTGAGGTATGATCAAATCCTTAAACTAGAAGAAGATAGGGATAAAGCAAAAATTACTCATGAAAAACATCAACAACTTGTAAAATCTTCTTTTGATGCAAGTTCTACTGGCTCAAAAATTTTGTCAATTGGTGATCTCGTTTTGAAATGGGATAAAGCACACGAAGAAAAAGGTAAACATACCAAGTTTCAGAAAATGTGGCTTGGACCATTTTAGATCGTTGAGAAGATAAGCTCAAATACATTCATACTCCAAGATCTAACAGGTAAGAGAGAGTCTCTTCCTGTAAATGGGCTTATCTTGAAGAAATTCTTTTCATAAGGAGGTAACCCCTTCTTAAACTGTACATATTTCTTTCTACAAAGTTTTTGATTGTTTTTGTTTTTGCAAATAAAGGTTGTTTATGAGTCTCTGATTGACTGTTTACTATTTAAGAAAATTTCTTCGGAAAAATATTATAAATATTTATTTTGTATAAATAAGAATTTTTAAAGTAATGATCACAATTTTTGAATAGTTTAAAATAAGATGTTAAACTTTGAAAGATTATTTCAATCATTTGCATGATCTTTTGAAAACTTGAGAAGAATGTAAATCATCATAAGTTTATTAAGCGGAGAAAGGTTATCTATCAAAGTAAAGATTTTTCAAAGTTTTGGAACTCAAAAAACTCTGAAAATTGTCATCCATTGATTCTTAAGGATAAAACTATTTCACCCCATCCATTTAAGTTGTGATTTTTTAGAATGTAATTCTAAGAGATTATATGAAAATTTAAGAGATAAGAGGTCTCATTATGAGTCGACTTACCATGTTCATAAGGAGTAATAAAACTGACATTACCAATACTGCATACCAAAACAGGGTAATGGCTTATAAATATAAGACAAGGGGTCTCATCACGAGCCAGCTTGTTCAATTTAATTATAACTAGTGAATGGCATTGTTATTAACTGGCTGCCAAACCAGAACAATGGCTCTTAAAATAAAAATAAATAAAAGACAAAAACATGAGATAATAGGTCTTATGAATTTATCTTTTAAAAAGTCATAATTTTAGTTGGATGGGACAATGAATGGTTAATGGTTTAAAGGTAACTCTGTCGAGACTATGAACGTTTGCTAGCAGTAGAGGCAATACCTATGGCAATAGAGTATATTATAAAACCAAAACTTGGAGAGATCCACTTACTTCATTATTAACACCAATCAAAGCTTGAGATAACCCAAAATGTTTTTATTTCTTAAGGAATTAGAAAGAAATTATGAAATTATTTTTATTTCTTTTTCATAGTTACATTTTATTTGAAATATCCTAAGATAGTTTTCATTATCTTTAAAAACCTTTACTTACTAAAGATAGAATGTTCATTTTATTTTTTCAGAGATAACCGTTTCTTTCAGTGAATCGCCAATTGTTGTGACCAGCAACAACCCCCCTTTTATTTAATATTAGTAATGATACTAAATAAATGAGGACCCTTAGTTAAAAATCTAAAAAATCAATTAGGATTTGTTTGCCTTTTAAAATAAAACTTTCTATCATAAACTTATAGAAATCCCTTTGAAAGAATATTAAGAAACACTTAAGTTTATGATAGATTATAATAAAATTGCTCTTTAAACAAGATAGCACATCCATAACAAAATGGTATATATCTTTTATAAAACGCATTGGTCGCAGATCGCATAGTGCAGAAAACAGAAATGATTAATGAATATCTTTTGCGCTCTTTTCAATTATGCGCTTTTACGATTTTGCGATATGCGCTTTTGCGATTTTGCGATATGCGCTTTTGCGCTATTGCGCAATTTCCGCTTTTGCGCTATTTTCATAACTGTGATGACTTCATTTTACGATATTGTGACATTGCGATATTACGATATTGCGCAGCAAATCACAGATCGCAATGTTGCAGATTCACGTAGGCACGCTATCCCAAGGCAATCTTCCCATATGTCAAATCTGTTATGCACTTTAAGTTAAAATAAGTGATTGGGTTGATTATTAAATGTAAATGAGATTGTGTTTGGATTGAAAGTCGTTTCACGATTAAAATATTATATTTCATCCACTTTCACATTTAAAACAGTCTCATCACCTTTCTTATGCCATTACTCTCATTTACTCGTAAAACGCAGGCACGAAGGAGCAAACGTCTATACATAGCTTTCGCTAAACACCATGGGTAAGAAGGAGAAAAGCTCGAGTTCTTAAAACAAAGAAATGGCTTCACTATATGCAGACACCGCTTGTAATAAGGATGCCGGTATATCCACTTGGGAAGGAATGTATAATCTGTTAGAAGAAGAAAATCCTGTGGTGATGAAAGTCGTGGCTACAGCCGGTTCTAGTGATACATCTGAAGCAACCCTCAAAGAACTGGCTTGTTCATTTCTCCATAGGATAGCAGCAAGGCCGAGGATTCTCCCATATATGGACATGGTGATATGGGTGCTGGATAGCACCGATATTTCAGACAGACAATTCAGAACTCCATCTGAAGAGCTAATCGGGTCATTCACCATAGAAGATCTGAGATTAATGTATAAGTTGCCAGGACCTCAGGCGACTTATAACAAGCAATTTATGGAAGAATTTTCCAAATAACATGCAAATTTGGCAGAATGCACAAAGGACTGGACCAAAAGAAGTGAACCATTGAAGAAAAACAAACAAGGTATGTACAGCACGAGTTCACTTACCTCTCCTTATTGTTTTACTGCTGCCATGTTATGCAGGCTTTTTGGAAAGCCTGACATAAATATGATCTTACCTGAATGGCTTTCTTTGTTGAATGCGGCTGTTAATTCTACAATTTTAGACTGGGCCAAAATCCTATCTGATAATTTGACCACTGCTATTTTTCAATACCGATCTAAACGAAATGTTTCTCAGCGGGTTTATCCGCCTTTTTATTTATCTGCTTATGTCATGGACGCCACCTGCTATGTCTCTAAATTCCCTGTGATGGGTTGGCAATGGACTATCCACGATCCTTTGCCTATTCATGTGTACCATAAAGAACTATGGGAGTCTAAGTTTGTTCCCCATTTTTACAAAATTTGTCATGGAATAATGCTGCCATTGTACATATTATTGTATAATAAAGATGCCCCAAGGATATCCTCAGAAATAGAGGTTGATATTCTCCTCGTCACGAGATGGTTTGGAGAAGAATTGTTCACTCATATTAGGGTTTTTGGAAGTTATGCTTCTCCCCATGTGTTACCCCTATATGTTCCAGATAGACTTGTAGCTCGGGAAATTGCTTATCAGACCTGTGGCCAGGGAGGTATAACAAAAGATTTAAAAGAGAAGAAAAAGGGCATTTGGCCACAATTTCCCGTAAAATGTGGAACATTTTCATTGTTTGATATTGGTCATGCATTTCAAGAGATAGGCAACGTTACATGCCTACAGCTGTTCAAATTTTCAAGAAGGTTATTCGACCCAAATGATATTGTTAAGAATTTTACCAATGCAATCAAAGTAAGGGAATTTTCCGGGGAACAGGATCTTTTTGATGATATGTTCCAAGCAAGAAATTCATTCAAATAAGTTTTGAATTCAGCTCAAGCGCAGCTATCTCCAGAGGAATTTAAGGAATTCAAGATTTACAGAGAAAGAAGACTAATTCCTATTCCTTTGGATAATCTATGCTTAGAGCCCGCAAGGGAGAAAACTCCTAGTGTTAGTCTTAACGGCAGTTCAAGTACAGGTAAATCTAAATCAAAATCTGACAGAGATTCTGAACATTCCAATAAGTCTAATGAAAAGGAAGATAAAATGGAAGAATCCATTAAAGATTCTGCACAATCAAAAGAACTTACTCAACAGAAAATTTTGACTTCTCAACAAACAAATCCTCCTCCAACCAATGAACAACAACAACCAGTCACCATTGAGTTAGACAAAGAATGGGAAACCTTTAACCAATTGATTAATGTAGAAGGACGGAATGTACAGACCCCTGTCCAAACAACCAAAGTTTTGAACACAGGAACAAGCAGCACAGTCACAGTGACAGAGCACATACCAATCACACCCTCCTCTGAAATTGTACTTAATGTGGAGGACATTCCTCCTCTAGATGTATTCTACAGCCCAAAATACAAAGCAGTAGTGAAGAAACAAAGGAAAAAGAGAAAGTTAGAAAGTTCAATTGCTACTAAAGCATAACAACTAGATGTATTGTAGAAGGATCCTTCCACAGAGCCTTCTGAGAATCTTACTAAGTTATCTCAAATGACAGGGGCTTATGCTTCTGCAACAATTGACAAAGCATTTGAGATACAACTTTTTTTGAATGAAAAAGAAGAACAGATAAAAGTTCTACAACAGCAATTGCAACAGGTACAGGCCAATAATGAAGCACAGTTGAAACTTGAAGAGATACAACAACAACTTCAAGAAATGCAAATAGGACATCAAAAAAGCTTGGCTGATAAAGACAAACAAATACAAATTATCCAAGATCAACATAAAGATGATCCTAAGCTTCCAGAATTCATTTCAAAAACTATCTCTTTGAACAATCAACTACTGCAACAAGAGGAAGTTTTCTGCCAAAAAATCTTGCAATGGAATTCTTTGTGCCAAGAGAGTGATAAAATCACAAATCATGTCATAGATTTACGAAATGATTATGATTTGATTAATGAAAAGATCAATGATTATCTGGCATGGCAAAAGACAGAAGAAGGCAGAAAAGCTGGTGCACCCATCGTTAATGAAAACCATAAAGACATACTGTTCAATAACTGGGATGCACAAATCATAAGGGCAGAAAAGGCAGCAGAGGAGGCGGTTACAGTGGCAAACACTCTCACTGATTGTGTAAATGACAATTTACACAAAGCTAATTTGATCCCAGAAACTGTTCCAGGATATCTCCCACAGACAAATCAACTGGAAACAGAATGGAGGCAAAAGGCAGAAGAAAGAGAAAAATCCATCCAAGAGCTGACAAGATTGAATTGGGACTCATACTGGATGTACTTGGTGAAGCCACACAGTCATCACAGTGCGCTTAATTGTATCATCAATACCACAGAGAAGATTTCTCCTACGCTTGCCGACTGTGTCTTTTCAGGGTAGTTGAATTCTGAAGTTGGTCAACCGCATCTTCTCAAAACTATGCTAGATGCCTGCAAGTTTAAAGATCAAGTTCGTAGATAGATAGATTTAGTTTTAATTTCACTGTATTTTAGCCTAGGAAAAGGACGGTCATTGAACCGAATCCTTAATTTTTGTAATAAACTATTTTTAGATTTAGTTAAATAGTATTTAAACCCTTCTCATGCATTTAGAGAAGGGTCCTGGATCTTAATATTTTTTGGACTTGGAGATTGCATTTCTGTACTCCATTGTCTTATATATTTTTCAAAAGGATCACATCTGGTGATTTTTATGCGGAATTATCTTTGAAGTGTTGCATTTCTGTACCTTGGAATTTGATTTTGCATCAGAGTTACTGGATTAGAGTATCAGATTGCATTTGAAAGTCTTCAAGATGAACAAGGTATTTCTATCTGTTCACTGTTGATTTCTTTTGTCTTATGATATTCGTTTTAAAATTGCTATCATTTATATGTATATTTGTTTTCACAATGCTTCCTTTTATATATCATTTCTGAGTATAATTGAAATGTTATTTTTCATAATTACATGTAGATGGTATACAATGATGAATGCAATATGCTAATACAACTCTGTTTAATTTCTTAAACAGAGTTATCTTTATTTGTTTCTGCACATTTCAATTTAATTAATAATACATTTTCATGGTTATTGTTGAATTGGAATAATCTTAAGTTGTATTCACATATAATTACCCGGGTTAGTGTTAGAATTTCTTTATCAGTATTTAGTTTAAATTAGATAGTTTTATTTCAGTTAATTTAGTCCCATTTCCACCCATCCAATCCAATCCATTTAGTTACAAGGAAACTGGTCCTTTAAATCCAGTCGGAGCCACCATACCAAACGGAAAAGGAGTTGTCTTAAGGTCCCGACCGGGTGGTTTTCCCCGATGTTTGAAGCAGAGATTTTCTAGGCTTCAACACAGTTTTAGAACCTACAACCACACTTCTGGAATTAGCTGACAGATCTGTTATCAGACTGGAAGGTATAGTTCAAGACATCATGGTCTCGATGAACTCATGGGAATACCCAGCTGATTTTTTAGTTATTAATCCAAAAAACAGGATGGAAGGGAACCCATTGATTCTCGAGTGGCCTTGGCTGGCCACAGCAGATGCTTACATAGGCTGTCGAACAGGTATCATGACTATCACTAGAGGCAATTCAATAAAAAATATCATTATTTATCCGCCTGCCAAACCAAGTCTGCCCACGATAAAAATTCACAAACACCAAGATAAATATTGGGAGCAGAACATCCGTCCACCTCTGACACTAGCAGAAGCCCTCGAATTCAAGGATCAAACTAAAGATGATGTGATTAGTAATGTTATGAATCAACCACCCAAACCTGGAAATTTGAAATGCCAAATTATGAAAACAGTCGTCGAATATGAAGGACAAGAAGATCCTATGGCAGACTTTAAGACTGAATATATTTCCATAACCACTACTCGTAATAGTGTACCTATTGAGATTGAACTATGAAAGATTATGAATATTAACAGTAGCTTGGATGACAACCAAAAGCAGAAACTTATAAAAATCCTCCAGAAGCATCAGGGTGCATTTGTGTGGGATTACCAATACATGAAGGGCTTAGACCCACAACTATGCACGCACCATATCTAAACTGATAGGGAAACATGCCCTGTTAGACAACCCCAACAAATACTCAATCCGCATTTAAAATAAATTGTAAAAGAAGAGCTGCAAAAGCTGCTAGATGTAAATTTCATTTATCCCATCTCAGACAGCAAATAGGTCTCCCCTTTGGTGGTCGTCCCTAAAAACAATGGGAAGTGGAAAATATATGTAGATTACAGAGAATTAAATAAGGCAACTCAGAAATATCATTTCCCCCTTCCCTTCATTGACCAAGCCCTTGACACATTAGCCGGAAAATGGTTCTTCTCATTCCTTGACAGATTCAGCGGATACAATCAGATCCAAATAGTTCCCAAAGACTAAGATAAGACAACCTTTACCTACCCATGGGGCACTTTTGCTTTCAGAGTTTTTCCCTTTGGATTATGTAATGCCCCAACAACATTTCAAAGAGCCATAATTAGCATTTTTTCTTACCTAATAAATGAAGGACTTGAAATTTATATGGATGATTTCATATCCTATGGGGAAGACTTTCATCAAGTGCTAGAAACATTAGAAAAAGTGTTAGAATGATGCATTGCTACTAGACTATGTCTGAGCAATGAAAAATTCCACATGATGATAACTGAGGGGATAATCCTAAGCCACTACATTTTTGCAGCTCGAATACAAGTAGCCCTGGCTAAGATAGAGGTAATCCTTCTATTGGGCACACCTTGTACACAAATGGAGGTACACATATTTCTGGGATATGCAGGATATTATCGCATATTTATATAAAAAAAAATTCCCAGATAGCCGCACCTCTGTATTATTTAACTGGAAATGTTGATTTCCATTGGACTGAAAAATGTGACATTGCTTTTACAGACTTGAAGAAGTTGGTCTCCACAGCACCAATCTTGCAAGGTCCTAATTGGAAACTGCCCTTTCATATCTCTTCTGATGCATCTGATACAATAATAGGAGCATTCCTTGGCCAAGAAGAAGACCGGAAACCTTATGCTATTTATTATATCAGCAAAATCTTTACTCCCGCCGAATTGAACTATACAGTAACTGAGAAAGAATTCATGGCTGTAATTTATGCTATTAATAAATTGAGGCTCTACATAACCCGATAACAAGTGTTCTTGTACACTGACCACTCTGCTATTAGATATTTAGCTAATAAAATGATCATGAATGGAAGAATAACTCGTTGGCTATTGTTATTGCAGGAATTCGACATAACAATCAAAGACCGTCCAGGGAAGGAAAATGTGGTTGTATAATTCCTGTCTAGAGTCCCCATGACAGACGGCACATTAACAGTTGACGATCAATTCCCTGACGAACACATGTTTACTATAGCAGTAAAAACACTGTGGTATGCATATCTAGAAAATTATTTGGCAGTTGGGAAACTACCCAAACATTTAACGGTGAGAGAATGAAAATTGATTGTAAAATGGGGCACAAGATTCTCCTCGATTGAAGGATACCTATTCCATACAGGCGTTGATATGCACATATGCAGATGCATAAGGGAAGACAAAATCCACGACATCTTACTTTCCTGTCATGATGAACCCTATGGTGGCCACATCGCAGAACGACGGATGGGGCATAAAGTGTTGCAATTAGGCTATTACTAGCCTACGATTTTCAAAGATGCAAAGAAGTATGTATAGGCCTACGATAGTTGTCAAACAATGGGCCACCCAGGCCAAGCTGATGAAATTCTGCTGCAACCAAAATTGCTGGTGGAATCATTTGAACGATGGGCATTGGAATTTGTTGGGCCATTCAATCCACCATCAAACCAGAAAGCCCACATATTAGTTTCCACAGATTATGTCACCAAATGGGTGGAAGCAGTAGCCTTGTCAAGAGCCACAAAAGAAATAGTAATTAAGTTTCTCTTTGAACTATTCGTATGATACGGCCTGCCAAGGGAAGTGATAATCAATGGGGGGGGCACAATTCATAGGAAATAAGATCATGTATACCTCGAGAAATCACCATATCATTCACAAAGTTACGTCTCCTTACCACCCACAGGAAAACGGACAAGTCAAAAGCACTAAGAAAGTCCTGGAGGCAATCTTTACTAAGACAGTAGCAACACACTGTTGGGACTGGGCCACTAGACTACCAGAAGCCTTATGGGATTATCAAAAAACCTGGAGAAATACCACTGGATATTCACATATCAGCTAGTATTTGGGAGAGAACTTATCTTCCCTATCGAGTTTGAAATTAAAACACTAAGAACAACCCAGGAAGTGGGATTAGACTTAACAGACACTCAAGCTAAAAGACTCCAACAAATAAATGAACTGGATGAAATTTGACTGCTTACCTTGCAACTCACAATGATCATTCAACAACAACGAGTCAAGTGGCACGAAAACCTAATAAAAAAGAAGGTCTTTCAAAAAGGATATTGGGCACTCCTCTATGATTCTAGATTCCAAGACTTTCCAAGGAAACTGAAAATAAGGTGGCTTGTTCCATATGAGATTCAGGAAGTACATAACAATGGTACCCTCACCTTGACCACTGTAGATGGGTCTGGCTCAACATTTTGAGTTAACGGGCACAGAGTATGCCTCTATCACAAACCTCTCATGAAAGAATCTTTTTGTCAATAGGCACGAAACGATCCCACCATCCAAGTTGTGGCACAAGAGGGTGAAAACCCCATAAACTCAAGTATATGAGAGGTTTGACAACCTCACTTGTAAATAATGTATATAATTGTTCGATTATTGTACATTTTTCCCATTTGCAATTCATTTTTCATTATAAGATTGTGTTTTTTGCAATTTCTTACTTTGTTGTTCAATTTATGAACAACTGCTGTTCAGTTTTCGAACGTTTGTTGTTCAGCCGAGCTGAACAAGTTTTTGCTGTGTTCTTTTATTATTGTTGTTCAGTACGAGAACGGCTGCTGTTCAATTTTTGAACAACCGCTGTTCAACTGAATTGAACAAATTTTTGCTGCATTTTTAAATTTTGCTGTTCAATTCTAGAATAGCTGTTGTTCAATCTTTGGACAGCAGCGGTTCAACTGAATTGAACAGCTTTTTTCTCGCGTTTTTAAATTTTGCTATTCAATTCTAAAAAAATTGTTGTCCAATTTTTGAACGGCAGCAGTTCAAATGAATTGAACAACTTTTTGCTCACGTTTTTAAATTTTGATGTTCAATTCCAGAACAACTGTTGTTCAATTTTTGAACGACAGCGGTTCAACCGAATTGAACAACTTTTTTCCCGCGTTTTTAAATTTTTTTGTTCAATTCCAGAACAACTGCTGTTCAATTTTGAATGGCAGCAGTTCAACTGAATTGAACAACCTTTTTCCAGCATTTTTAAATTTTTCTGTTCAATTCCAGAATAGTCGCTGTTCAATTTTTGAATGGTAGCGGTTCAAACGAATTGAACAAATTTTTGCCCACGTTTTTAAATTTTGTTGTTCAATTCTAGAAAAGATGTTGTTCAATTTTCGAACAGCAGCGGTTCAACCAAATTGAACAGATTTTTTCCCGCGCTCTTAATTTTGACGTTCAATTTGGAAACAACTTCTGTTCCATATTTCAACATTCGTTGTTCCTTCAACTAAAACAACCATTTTTGAGCATTTTTTCCAAACAATCTTTAAACAGCTACTGCTCAATTTCTTAATAGCCATTCTTTTTATAATTGAGTAACCTTGAGCAGGGAATGGCACTTGAAAGAGAGAAGGAAATGGTAAAATTCCAAATATGATGTCCTTTGGCACTATAATTCATAAATAGGAAGCTGATATTATGCACACATGAAAATAAAGGCTAAGACACCCACAGTTCAAATATGATATCCAACAATTTAGGACCTTATAACGATATGTCTTTTTGCACTATTCGAGTAATATGGCCCTACAACATGAAGAAATGGAACAAGGGGTATTAATGGTATTAGTTTTCTACTTCTTTCGCTGTCCTTCACTCTTAAGGAGTCAATGAGCCTCTCTTAGAAATCATTGTGTGACATGAAAATCTTAAGAGAGGATAGGGGGTCTCATCATGAGCTAGCCTACCATGATCATAAGGATTTAATAGGTGACATGCCCATTATGGCTACCACAACAGGGTAATGACCTTCTCATCTATTAGAAGTACAGGAGGTCTCATCACGAGCCGACCTGATCACTCTGTTAAAATTCTAATGAATGGCATTGTGACTATCTAGCTACCACACCAGCATAGTGACCTCCTAATAGATCAAAATGTTAAAATCCAAAAGAAAATACTTCATTTACAAACAAATATTAAGAGAGGATAGGGGGTCTCATCATGAGCCAACCTACCATGTTCATAAGAGTGTAGCAACTGACATCCCAATTATGGCTACCACACCAGGGTAATGACCTTCTCATCTATTAGAAGGACAGGAGGTCTCATCATGAGCCAGCCTGATCATTTTGCTACAAATCTAGTGAGTGGCACCATGATTACCTGGCTACCATACCAGCATGGAAATATCTCCATCAAAATGGAAAAACAACTATTCTTACATAGGGATCATGGCTCATTTTTTGGGTTATAAAGAAACCCTGTCGAGGCTATGAACACCTGTTGGCAGCAGTCGCTCTGCTTGTGGTATGAAATAATGCTCCTTTAATAACCAATTGTTGTTACATACACCTTGTCTTCCATTTTCTTTTACCACAAAGCTATTACTCGAATTAGTGACAATCATGACTTACCATAAGAATAAATAACAAAGATTTGTTTACATATTTTGAACTTCGGAATGACAACGCCAATCATTACTTGACTAAGTCTTGCTTCCATCATAACTTTTCAGTCGTGCAAAGAAATCATATCGTAATAATGGCAATACTATTTTCTCTTGTGTTTCGGTCATCTCCGCACAAGATACAATTATGAAAACTTCTAAATCTGACCTTTTGATGCATATATAGTAATTACTTAACAATTGATCCTCCACACGCAGATTTACCAAATTATGACATTCCCATGTCCGCATTCATAACTAGCCAAATCTCTCCTGGACTTGAGGGCTTGGGTTCCCTTTCCTCAAGAGAGGGGGTGTAATTGGCTTTAATTCGACAAGCATGTGAAATCCCTGCAAAAATCTCATCAGATGCATCGATAAACACTACAATTAAGGCATGAATACTATTTACATAGAACCACATTCTCTCTTCCGCTTACGGAAAAAACCCAGTTGAAACAACAGAGGCAAGAAGAAAAATAACCAAAGGAAAAGAGCATATCAGTCATGGGAGGAAATACCCTTTGAAGTGAGCCTTCAAATTTTCCGATTCCAGAAGTGGCAAGTGCCATCCTCTAGAGAGTTGGATGGCTGACATATGTACATATACTACAAGGATCCAATACGAGAATTATAATTGAATTTCTGCAAAATTTGCAGGAAGGGAAAACCCGAGTTAACGACCGAACTATACTAGCTATAGAGGAAATCATAGCAGAAGTTTCTGGAATCCCAACACAAGGGGAAAGATGGGAAGAAAAGCATCTTCTCCTGAGAGAAGTAGTAGCAGTATACCAGGACCTAGATGAACCATTGGAGCAAAAAAATAGAGGGATTAACCCTGCCTATTTACACCAGCTGTGGCAGGAGCTGGTGGCATTCATTCAGAAGTTCATTACATGTGAGGGGCATCAGAATGTGGTAAAACCTCGACAGCTCAAAAATTTAGATGCGCTCAAACAAAAAATTTCAAATAATCTGCCTGCCTTTTTGAATTTTGTATTGTATGATACCATTGTTCGATTGAGAAAGGCCAAGAAGCCCCAAGCAGTGGTTAGTCACTAGGGCTTAATAAAATTAATCCTCATTCATGAGCTAGATAGGCAACATATAGCATGGGACAATTTCGTCAACCCAAAAGCACAGGAACCATAAGTAAAGCATGAGGGAACTGAAACTAAGCCCCCTAGGGTAAATCTTCCAAGAAGAAAAAGAATCCAAGCCTCAACATCAGAGCCAAACAGGAAAAAACGGCCCAGAACACCCCAGGGAACTTCGAACACCATAGAGGAAGCATAGCCATCCCATGCACCCTTACAAGAATTTGAGGAGGAAATGTCCTGAGTCCTAGGGAAAATAAGGACAAACTATGGATTTAGAAACTCATTGGAAGCAAGGGAGAAAGAGGAATTTGCTGATAAAACTGCCTCCTCCAGCAGCTCTGGTCACACTAACATCCTACCGGACTAAGATGAGCTACAAGATGATGAGGCTCTATCTCCCATTGATAATTACGAAGTATATAGTGATGGACAGGTAGAGGAGAGATTGGAATCACAAGCTGATTCAAGCGACACTATCCTTGTCGAGCAGAGTACACACACAGAGACAACCCCTTTGTCACCAGGAGGTAGCATCGCTCCTCCTAGTCAGGACCCTCATATTTAGGTCAATTCTAAAGAAGTAATTAGAAACACCATTGTAGATGCTATCCCTAAAAAAGAGAATTCTACTCCCCTATCACCTACTGAAATAAGAACAGGTAAAGGTTCAGACGTGAGGAGAAATGAGAAATTAAGAAAGACCTGTAAGAGATTGGAGAAATTGGTGAAATATTTGAGGAAGAAACTGAAAAGAGAAAGAAGGGCCAGGAAACCATCAATAGAAACCTCTATTGCAGGGACTCAAACAGAACCAGAAAATACTGTTGAAAGTGAAATACAAACCGACTTAGCCGGCACTATGGAAACTGGAACAAAAACCAATTTGATAACCACTACTGAAATTGAAGTACAGACCAACCTGGTAGATACCACCGAAGCTGAAGTATAGACAGAACTAGTGAACAACATTGAAACATCCACCCAAACTGAGCAGAAGGTTATGAAGGAAAAGGGGATCCAAACATAGGAAACCACTACCTATGCCCATTTAGTAGAGATAGCTGCTACCCAGAGATTACAAAATGAGCTAATGCAAGTACAACATGAAATGACACAATGCAGAAAGGAGGCAGTACCATTATGGGAATATAAAGCACTACAAAATAAGTTCACTGACCTCTCTTTCATAGAAGATGAGACATTCGCCCAGCTTAGAGGAGAAAAGGCAAAGGTTAAAGCGATGCAAGAATAGGTAGAGCAAGCTAGGAAGAAAATCTCTACAATTTTCTCTCTATATGATAATGCTTTATCATGTAGAGCTCCGGAAACCAACTATGCCCTGTTCCTAATAGAACGATATCTACTCTTGAAAGTTAAAGTTGTTAGAGTAGGGAAATCCACCACCTTTAGGACCATAGAAGAATTTGTCCAATGCTGTAACGATCAGGATGAGCAGGTCCAACACCTCTTGTGTGAGCTCTACATGCATAAATTATTCTTAGAATAAGACATTGACAACAACCCTAGCCCCTTCATAGGGGATGTACAACTGCAAGCCTTCCTTTCATTTGCTAAAACCAGATCAGATGGGCCAAAGCCTACGGCATCTTTCATAAAAGAGAACATAGTCTAGATTTATGGGTTAGGGGAGAGCATAAGAAACCCTTGCAACTGATCATCCCACATAAAAGCTTCATGAGAAGGCCAGGTGTGAAGTCTAGGCTGGGACCCATCCATAAATATATCATAGAAAATGCACGAGAATACTTTGAGGACATTTGTGAAGTGGCCTTAGCAGTAGCCAAGCAATGGTGAATGGCATCTAAAAACAATGTGAAGAATAGGGAGCCATTCAATTACAAGAATTTCAAGGTTGCTGCCTCCAGGTTCTGTTCATACAGTAGCCTAGTCTATAGCATGGGGCCTACTTGGTTGGGATGCATATACAGGAATCCTCTCCTTTGGCTTCCTCCTAAGGAGTATAATCACAATTACGAATTTCCAGAAGGAGCCACAGGCATTGCCTTTGCACTCATAAAAAGAGAAAAAGGCTTCAGGACACACAACGAGAAGGCCTACCCTGCCTACTCTTTAACACAGATACATATTAATCATTTGTTTGCTTGACGACATGCAACTAGGTAAGAAGGGGAGTATGTTCAGCCCAGATTAAGGTATGATTTTCACCCTGTAAATACTTCAAATTATATTATAATTTTGAAGGAATCCCTCTTCACATTAAACAATAAGGAATAAAATATCATGAAAATGGGAACAATCGGAATAATGATGAAAATGATGGTTTATAATAATAAATTGACTCCTTTTGTCTTCACGTGCAGGAAATTAAGAATGCCTAGACCAACAGGGAATGGAAGCCAACCAACGGACGCGAGCATATGAAGTCCTAGAAATTGTAACAACTGGTAGAAGGCAAACAAGAAAATCTGAGTCCAAGAACTCAAACGACTGCCACGCATAGCAAGCTGTCATTTGAGAAAAACTCTCGAAAGTCTCAAATATTTCCTTTAAAAGGGCAAAGAACAGAGGAGGAAAGAAGGGGAAGAACAGGATAGGAAATCCATCCTGTAATAGAGACTGAGGAACAGTCTATCTAATTATGTTTTGTAACATCCTTGGATGTGATATAGAGTTTTGAATAATCATCTTTTGAAGTTTTTACAATGCTGAGGCTTCTAGTGGTGTGGGCCCAACCTCTGGGAGCTCCACGCACGTTTTCATATTCTGAATACAAAACCAATAATTTTGAATCCGATGCAGTTGTAACGCATATCTCCATTCCATACGAATAGTGTTCTCTTTCTTTAAAATTGTTAGAAATTGCTTTCTTAGAGTAGGACAAGTGCAATCCTATTTGCAGAAATGTTTTGTTAGATAGTTCTAGTTCCTTTACTGTCACTTCCTTTGAATTCCAGATCATAAATAATTTTATTTTAGCATTATTCATCTCTATGAATTACGTTCTCTTTCTAGCATAATGAAGCAGTTAACCATTTGATCAGTGTTGCTTAATTAAGCCCTACAGATAAATCCATTGCAAAATTACTTAATCATAGTTGTACAAGTTATTTAATCCATTTCAGTTATATTTTTGTTTCATTATCGCTAGTCTTAGTTATACTGTTGTTTCATTATTACACAGCTAGTCATACTGTTGCTTCATTGTTGCTTAGTTAACTAGACTGTTGTTTCAATTCGATTCCATTTCAGAGTAACTTAGTTAGACTAATGTTCTGTTTAATTCCATTACTATCATTACAATTCCTGCTTGGTTTATTTAGATTTTTGTTCGATTCAGTTAAGCTATTGTTTTGTTCCAGTAGAGAAACACTGTTACTCAATCTTAGGCTAAAGATCCATCAAAGTCACCCTTCATAGGATAAAAAATTTCAGGAAGTTAGTAATTCCTTCATCACAACTAACAAAGAGCATCCGTAGACCAGCTGACTCACATATACTGTGCTAACACTCTTGAAATAAAAAGACTTACCCTAGGTTGATAATTAAATGAGGTAACACTGGAGTTGTCAATAAAAAGTCTCCTCTATCTGAACCAAAAATAGTGACACGTGGAAAGTCGTACAAGTTTTCTCTCCTGAACCAGTCCATAATTGGGTCAGTGTGGGATATTGGACATAACTTTGCCTTGAAGAATCCAAATCAGGTTAGCCCTGTGACATTTGAAAGAAGCTTCAAAGGGCTACTACAAGGCCAAATTTTAGATATTGAGGATCATCAATTATAGATATAATTCAATTTCAATATAGAGCTCCTCAAAAGAAAGTAAAATGTGTGTCTTTGTTTTCCTGAATTGCATAAGTCTTGTTTGAAGAATCAAGTTGAATTGATTCCAAGGGAATATTGTAGAATAGATATCAGTATTGGATTCTAAAATGGTCCCTAAAAATAATTCAACACCCATTAAGCCCTTAAAAGGCTCTACTATGACTCATGAAGATGAAGAATGTAAACATGACATATCAAAATTACAAGAGCAAGTGCAACAAATTTTTCTCTCGCAAAGAACAACAAAATATGACATCGAAGTTTTGAATAAAGGTGTGGAAACTAAGACAGATGGTTTTAAGAAAGGCATGGAATCTAAGATGGATGACATGGAAGCGAAGATCGATGAAAAAATGGAAAACATGAAGAATGATCTAAATCCAGACATGGAAGGTTTGACAAAGTTGATACAAGAAATGTTTCCTAATGGTGAAAATATAGTAGAGGAAACTCACGATGAGAACAAAATAAATGTTAATTGTGGTTTCATAAACTCTTATGTTGGCAGGAAGAACCACCATATTCCAAAAATGGATATGAGGAAGTTTGATGGAAAGGAGCCTGCAACATGGATACTATAGATGGAGGAATATTTTCATCTCAATAATGTGCAAAACACAAAAAGTACACATTGCAACTTTACATTTAGAAAAAAATACATTTGTATAGTATCGATGGCTTTGCTCCCGTAAAAAAAATGTCACTTGGTCAATTTTTACAGAGGAAATGATAGCACATTATGAGGATACAAAGATCAACACCTTCTTTAGCCAATTGATAAATCTCAAACAAAAGTGTTTAGTGGGGGAGCACATTGAGGACTTCCAAAAATTTAATATAAGGGTAACTGATATTCCAGAGGAACACAAGATTGATCTCTTCATAGGTACTTTAAAGGATAACATCCAACTTGAAGTTCATGTTTTGGAACCTGATTCATTGGAGAAGGCATTCGGGTTGGAAAGAAAAATTGAATGTAAAATTATGGCGACAAGGAAGCCTACCACTCACTTCTATGAAGAGGGAAGTATTGCTACTCTTAGATTTCCACATTCTACAAGGTTGACACCACAACAATTGGAAGAAAAATTTAGAGAAAAAGGGATTTTCTATAGTTATGATAGAAAATAGACTAAAGGTCATAAGTGTGCTGAGAAGAGATTATTTTACATAGATTGTGAAGAGGAAGAAGAAAATGAACAAGAAGAGGATATACACTAGTAGCCAACCCTAGAAGAGGAAGAAATGAGTCCGACCATATCGTGTAATGCATTGGTAGGAATTACCACTCCTCAAACTCTCAAGATAGAAGGACATATCAAGAAGAAAAAGGTAATAGTGTTGATTGACTCAGGTAGTACCCATAATTTTATTCATTGTAAGGTAGCCAAGGAATTGAATTGTTTCCTATACCCAGCACCAGAATGTCAAGTGATGGTTGCAAATGGAGGAACTATAAATTGCTCTGGAAAATGCCATAATATCAAGCCAACCATGGGGGAATATGTATTGACTAGTCCAATGCTTGCCATTCCTATGGGAGGTGCTGATGTTGTACTAGGAGTACAATGGTTACAATCTTTGGGGACGGTATCTTTTAATTTTCAAGAACTTTTCTTGAAATTTTTTTCAGAAGGAAAGGAAGTCGAATTACGGGGTATTGCGGGGAAGCCAGGAAGGATAATAAGCTCTAATGTAATGACAAAGCTTCTAAAGAAAGAACAGCGAGGCGTAATTGCACAATTATGCTCACTAGAAGTTCCAACATCAAAATCATCTATTTCTGCAGATCTCCAACAAGTCTTGGACAATCATTCCAAGGTGTTTGAAATTCCCAAAGGACTCCCACCTATTCGTGATCATGATCATGCTATTCATTTGATTCCAGGAAGTGTTCCTCCAAACATCAGGCCTTATAGATATCCTTACTTCCAAAAGAGCGAAATTCAACGTATGATTGCAGAAATGTTAGAGGCAGGTATAATTCAACCTAGTCAAAGTTCTTTCTCTGCTCCTGTAGTATTGGTACACAAGAAGGATGGATCATGGCGAATGTGTTCGGATTATAGGGAGCTCAACAAGCTCACCATTAAAGACAAATTTCCCATTCCTGTGATTGATGAATTATTGGATGAATTACATGGAGAAATTTATTTTACCAAGTTGGATCTTCGTTCAGGATATCATCAAATTAGAATGAAGACTAAATATATTCCAAAAACAACATTTCAAACTCATGAGGGTCATTATGAATTTTTGGTCATGCCTTTTGGCCTTACCAATGCACCTTCTACATTTCAAGGGTTGATGAATTCCATTTTCAAACCCACCCTTAGAAAATTTGTGCTAGTATTTTTTGTGATATACTAATCTACAACAGGTCTTGGAAGGATCATGTTCAACATGTTGACAGTGTGCTCAAACTATTGTAGGAGAAACAATTATATGCAAAAACATACAAATTTTTCTTTGGAGTACAAGAGGTGGAATATCTGGGTCATATTGTATCTCACGAGGTTGTTAAGGTAGACACTAACAAAATTAAAGCCATTGATGAATGGAAATTTCCCACAACCATAAATCAGTTGCGAGGATTTCTCGGGTTAACAGGGTATTATCGCAAGTTTGTTAAGAATTATGGGAGAATAACAGCACCTCTAACAACATTATTGAAGAAAGATTCATTTTCATGGACTCCTGAAGCAACTAAGGCCCTTGAACATCTTAAAGAGTTAATGTGCCTAGCACCAGTCTTAGCTATGCCAGACTTCACAAAAACCTTTATTATGGAATGTGATGCCTCAGGAAATGGAAATGGAATTGGTGTTGTTTTAATGAAATAAGTAAGACCCATTTCTTTTGAAAGTCATCCAATCAAAGGAAAGTATTTACAGAAAGCTATTTATGAGAAGTAAATGTTAGTAATACTGCATGCACTAAAGAAATAGCGAACTTACCTAATGGGAAGACACTTCAAGGTAAAAACTGATCATGATAGTCTTAAAAACTTTTTGGAACAAAGACTATATTCAGAAGAGCAGCAAAAATGGGTCACAAAGATGTTGGGTTATGACTTTGAAATAATCTACAAAAAAGGGAAGCTAAATGTTGTTGCAGATGCACTCTCAATAAAGAATGAAGAGGTGGAAGCATTGCTTTGTGTCATTTCTATTATCCAACCAGATTGGATAACCGAAGCAATGGATGAACGGAAGAAGGACAAAGAAGTGTGGACACTCATTCAAAAGTTGCAGCAAGATCCTAGTACATCTGATAAATTTAGTTGGAAAAATGATTCTTTATGGTACAAAGATTGCTTATATCTTTGTAGGAATTCCCAACTAAAACAAAAGATTCTTTTGGAATTGCACACTTCTCCTTTAGGAGGACACTCAGGATTTTTAAAAACTTACCACAGGGTGAAGAAAGAATTTTTTTGGGATGTCCTTAAATATGTATTCAAAAGTTTGTGGCGGAATGTTTGATTTGCCAGTAGAATAAAGTTGAGACAATTAAGACCCTGGGTCTTCTTCGACCTTTATCCATTCTAGGTCAACGTTGGGAGGATATTTCAATGGATTTTAACACAGGTTTACCTAAGTTCAAAGGAAAGAGTGTTGTCATGGTGGTAGTTGATAGAATTACCAAGTATGCACACTTTTGTGCAATATCTCCTCCATTCAAAGCAAGTACAGTTGCTACTACATTTATGGACACAATTCAAAAGATACATGGAAACCCAAGGGTTATTGTGAGCAACAGAGATCCCATTTTTACTAGAAATTTTTGGATAGAGTTATTTTCTTGTTTGGGTACTTAATTAGCTCATAGCTCATCTTATCATCCTCAATCCGATGGTCAAACTGAGATAGTAAATAAATGGTTGGAAGGATATCTTTGTTGTTTTGTATCTGATAAACAAACACGATGGGTCAAATGGTTACCTCTCACTGAATGGTGGTATAAGACTTCCTTCCATACTGCAGCAAAAATGATCCCATTTATGGCACTTTATGGATATCATCCACTATCCATCACATCATCTTTAAGAGAAAATTCAAAGGTTTAAGCAGTGGAAGATCAGATCGAGCGTCAAAAAGAAGTTCTCCAGCTCTTAAAGGATAACCTGACTTTGACACAAAATCAAATGAAACAATAGGCAGATTAATGTCGCGACGAGAGAATTTTTGATGTAGGAGACTGGGTATTTTTACGGCTACAATCATACAAAAAAATGTCCCTCAAGCAAGCTAAGAAGGATAATAAATTATCGCCAAAGTACTATGGTCCTTATAAGGTGTTTCAAAAGATTGGTACTATGGCATACAAATTGGTGCTTCCTACTTCTTCACGAGTGGATCCAGTTTTCCATGTTTCGTGCTTAAAGAAGGTTATAGGTAAAAATATTCCAATTGAAACAATATTTCCAGAACTTGATGGGGAAGGAAAAATCATATTGGAACCTGAAGCGGTCATAGAAACAAGAACACGATAGCTACGAAGTCTATCAATTTTAGAGTATCTCATTAAGTGGAAGAACTTACCCACTGAAGATTCTACATGGGAGGATGAGAATGTTATACAGAAGCACCCAGAGCTACTCAAGTGTTGAGGACAAAATTTTTTTGAAGGAGAGGGGCATGTTAGGTCCCTATATTACTAGTATAGTCCCTTATTGCTGTTAGTGTAACCCCCTTATTGTTATTATTGTACCCCTGTAACCCCCATATTGTTATTTTTGTGCCCTTAAATTATTATTGCTAGGTTGGCTAGGATTACATTCTGGCCCCACTAAGATTACATTGTGGCCCCATGGACTCCTATATATAGAAAGAAGGTTTTGTAATTTGTATCATCCAATAATTGTTCATTCATGTAATGTATTGGAGGTTTCCCCCTCAAAGTGGCTTATTTCTAAGGCGTTGATATCTCTTTTCTACTATTTTTGGAGCTAGTTTCACAACATGTTTATTTTATATCATTGCCATGGGTTTTACCTAGTTTTCCAATGGTTTCATCCTTTTCTTACAATTTCCTAGACAACCATTATGTGATGGGATTATTTTATGGTTGACCTTTGGATTGTCGGAAGGCTTTGGAACCGAGTGATGTGGTCTCAAGAAAATTCCCAAGGGTTGGGGATGGAGGTGGTTCAATCTCTGGGAAGCCCTCAATAGGTGGGTAGAGACAAGAAAATTCATCAAGGTAATGGTGAAGAAACTCTAAGGCATCCAGGCTTGTTTTGGGCTTTATGATCTCTTGACCAGTTTTGGTGAAATCATGGTATCCTTAGGGTGGAAGTGGTTTAATCTCTAGGAATCCCTACTTTCTTAATCTCTTGAGATCCCATATTCATGCTTGGAATATGTCCCGAGGGTGATTGGTTGAAAGAAATATTTGGTTTAGCCTAGTCTATGGTCGGGTGGTACATGGAAGTCCCTAAATTGGTTTGATTTTGCATAAGCTGTTAGAAAATTATATATTACACAATAATGGAACACATAAAAATTTGCGGGAAGAAAAATACAGAAAAAATATAAAACAAGAGAGACACAGGAATATGTGGTTCACCCAACTTGGGATATGTTACAGAAACAACCAGTCCTTCCTTTATATTATCTAGCAAAATGAAGAGACACAACCTACAACATATTCGTTATAATATCCTATACTCTCTTACCCATTCCCCCTTTCTATTTCTCACTTAAAATACACCTCATATATAGTTGCAATACAATTCCCTCATGCAATAGAGGGGTTACCTTGTAGGGAAAAAAAACATAAATTAAACATAACTTCTAATGCCAGATCATCTGCCTAATGAACGAACCAGATTGACTATGAGAATACAATAATTTACTAGGCAATTTTACATATGTTTTTAGTTTCGGGGGTGCTGCCCCCAAAACCCCCCACTAGGGGGGGCTCCAAAAGGTCGCCATCACCCCCCTAGACCCCCATGATGATGATCAAATGACGGGCGAAATTGTTGCCCCGTTAAGAACATGGGTCCAACACGATGATATGTCTAAATAAAGAAGATAATCAGTCTCCACACCCAACATAAGCTAATAAGAGTTTTTTTCCTATTGTAATCTATGAGCACTTGTACTTGTTATTATGGTGATTTGATGGTCGTTATTTCATTTCTAATAATATGGTTATATGTTGGTTATAAGCATGGATTTCTAATATGCTATAGTTATGACTTGTTTAGGATTTGATAATTATTTGATGGTTAATGAATGTATAGGATACAAAGTGTTACTTCATCTATTATGAGAGGGCATTAGACGTTCTTATTAAATATTCATCTCATTTTTACCCTAGAAGACCAATTAAGGGAGGTAAATGTGGGAGGGATTGTTACAAGCTACAAAAAGACAACCTAACCACTAAAGAGGCCATATGAATTACTAAAAAAGGGAATGATCCATCCTATGATTAGTCTAGAGGAAATAGTATTAAAAGAGGAAGTGAATGAAATACTTCTAGAGAAAGGGGGAAGACACAATCAAGGAAAGGGACCTAATATGCATTGTATTCATTATCACAAAAATCGACATGGTGCCATGACATGTAGAATTCCTTAGGACAAGATCAAAGGCAAACATGATCATAAAGAATACAAAAGTAAAATCCTATCCAATGAAAGTTAAAGCACCTTAATTTGGTGATTACATTGTTTCCTATTATAATATTGAAGTAATTCAATATTTATATCATACTTCATTTGCTTCTTGGAGAGATACATGGTTGATTTCCATAGGTGAAACATGACACAATTATTTCTAGAGAGACCTCTTAGAATATTTTATTAATAATGTAGATGGTATATTGTATTTTGTAGATAAATCAAATTTCAAACAGTCAAGAATTGGCACCATCAAGCTTAAATTTCCTAGACTCTAGACTCCTAGCTTTTATTTTGCATGATGTGCTTTATATTTTAGAGCTATACAGAAACTTGGTATCCCTTGTACACTTTTGAAAATAAGACTAGTTCATTCATATATTTGATGGAAAATTTGAAACAAGGAAGGATTTTGACAACATGGTTGTGATGCTTGGGGTGAAGGATGAAACTATTCTAAAGTTGAAACAACCACCTACTCATGCATAAAATTCTGCATATCAAAGTTGAAACAAGGAAGCCTTTTGATAACATACTTGTGATGATTAGGGTGGAGGATTAGAATTGACCACCTACTCATGCATAAAATTCAGAATCTCTCCCATCACCATGAAGTAACATTTCTAGATGTCATGTCGTATTTGGACATTTTAATTATGATATCCTTGGTTCAAAATGATGGGGTTTTTGCTTTTTTTACTATTCCTAGAAAATTGAAGCATTGTGATGCATGTATCCTAAAAAAACATAGAAAACAACCCTTCCATAATTCCACTTAAAGAGTGAGTGGAAAACATGAATTGATACATTGTGATTTGTGTGGCCCCATGCTTATTTCATTTTCTAATGGAAACAAATATATGATTTCTTTTATTGACGATTACACCAAGATGTGTCAGGCGTACTTGTTGAAAGATAAATCTCAAATTTTTGAAAATTTTATAAATTTTCATGTATGGATTGAGGAGAATCATAATCACATGTTGGCTCTTTTAATACTGATAATGGAGGATAATACACATGTAATTATTTTGGAAACTATTTTTCGAACACGAGATTTAACATCAAGCCATAATTTCATACAAAAATGATGATGAAGTTGAATGAATAAATATGACTATCTTGAATATGGAATTCTCCATGATCTTTTGCTAAGATGTGAAGTAGATGTTGTGGCATGGTGTACTTGTGTGTGATATGTGTGAAAGTTACTATATCGTGCTTTTAAACATAATACTCGTTATGAAATGTGGTGTGGTTGCATACCTTTGGTGAGGTATTTTAGGGTCTTTTTGTTCCACCTACTATTCCTTCATTGTTATGGAGCAAAGAAGTGAGCTTGATGAAACAAGTCTAAACAACATTTTCTTGGGGTACTGAAATATTACCAAGTTAAGTTCTTTTTAGAATGAGGTAACTGAGATGTTTATTCTTTCCAATGATGCATTTTTCCTTCGATATTCCAAGGATTAGAACACCATTGAGTGCCAACTATCAAGTCCCAACATATTCATTCATTTGAAGATATATAATGAATTTGATAATAATATTCCACATTGTGAAGGTGGGATCCCTATCTTAGATCAATCTCTGGAAACTCCTTTTGAAGCATCATCTTCCCCTCATGATTATTTGGCCAGATCATAAAGATCCATTATAATATGTGATTAAGAACACTGAAACCATTATAGTGTCAATATACATTGCTCCTACAAGCTCATTTAGACTTCATCATGACCTACACTGAGGACATCATTTGAACCTCTTCCATATATTATTAGGACCACATATAACCACCTTTTGTTCACTACTAAACAATCCTTATCATTTAAAATCATTTTTTATTTTAAATCTAAGTGACACCTAAAAAAACATGTTACAAACTCTCTCTATATTTATATATAATTAATCAAGCTTAAAATAATATCATTTGATATTTAAATAGAACATTGAAGTATAACATAAAAAAAATCACTGAATTGAAGATAATTAATCATATATTTTATATGAGTATTTATAATAATATTTCACACACAAATATTTATAACAAAATAATTTTATATACAAACAATACGGATATGTCTTAATGTAAGTGGGTTGGAAACCAATGTTCACGTGGGTTTTTAATTACTCATTCATAATTCATATATATAAATATAGTTTCAATGTAAGAATATATATATATATTCTCGATGCATTCAAGAAAACCATTCATTTATCTTCTACGTTGATAACTTATTTTGAACAAATTTTGGTTAACCAATTTACCAATCTAGACATAATGAATGGTTTTTAGTTTAATAGAACAACTAGTGATATTATCAAATCTCTGGTACTGGACAACCCTATTACTTTGCATCCATCTTTGTATCCGTTCTGCCTGGTTGCTCGTTCGATAGTCATTATGTTCTAAATTTTGGCACTTTTGAAATGTATAATGTATTAGTGAAATTAATTTTTAACTCTTCTCCCTTCGGTGGCTATGCCTCTACCTTATGTTTTTCATGCTGAGTGATCAGTTTCAACTCAATCCATGACTGCCACCTCTCGCTCCTTTGGCCACGTCTTCCCCAAAGACTCCACCTCTCGCTCCTTTGTCCACGTCTTTTCCCTAGAGACTCTACTTCCGTTGCCTACTACTTTGGCTATGCCCTTACGTTTTTTTTAATGTTTCTTACAATTATTTAATGTACATTGGTTATACATGCTTATTATGCTTAACGTTGGATCCCACAACAAATGTACTCATGTACTCTCTTAGATTTAATGATGCATATTAATCACCATGAAGACTGGATAATTGTTGCCTAATCAATAAGCTTATTCGCTTTTTGAATTGATATTGGTGCTATGGAAATTGTTCTATCTAGATATGCCCTTGATTTTTATTTATAAGTTTTGGAACACACACCAATGTGCTATACTATTGTACCTTCTCATGCATGGTCTATCTAGATCAGGAAGATCTTTCATCACAAGTAATTATTAGAATTATAAAACATCTTCTTTGTGAGATTACCAAACACTAAAAGTAGTAGTGATAGATATTGTTATTAGGATTTTAATGGTTGTTAAGAGCAATTTATTTAGATAGATTTTTCTTTTAAATAAGTTATATTTCACATGAATACTCTGCATTGAATATTATGAATAAAACTATAATTTTTCACAAACTTGCACTTTCTATAAATTAAATTTAAAACTATAACTTAACCCAATCAAATTTACATAAATCACTCTAAAAAAATTTGTCTTCCAAAATGTACATATAAATAAATAAATGAGCAACAACCATCTATGGTGAAACTGCTATAGGACAAACCTAATTCCAATTATTTTTGGTAATTATTTAAATTACATTTTAAAATTTATAGATAAATTCAGGGTTGGAAAAATCTTTGTTTACCCGTAAATCCATCAGCCTTTTCACACTAGAACTGTGTTCCAACTTCGAAAGTATTCTAATAATTTATAAATACTGTGTTCCCATGTTCAATTTCGGGTCCCATTCTCCAATGGGCAGGAAAGCGTTAAATACAATCTTCTATGGAGAAACGCCAGCTCTTCTAATGACAGCCCTCATTTATTTCTTTGACTACTGACATACCTTCAGTCATGGCGGAATGACTGGACTTGTACACAAAATTCGTTAAATGAACCTTCATTTATAAAATCATGGTTCATCATACCTGTGATATCAATGCGTCGCCCTTCACGGCAGGACTATTTATTGGGTGTAGAAATCAGTCTCCATTGATTAAACCATATCACGTCCATCCTTTCAGTTCAGTTCGACTCAGCTTGAATCACGTCCATCTTTTCAATTCAGTTCGACTCAGCCCATGGCTGACAACTTTGACTCATCTTACATTTATGTTTTACCTAATTTCTAGATTTTACATTTTAATGTTTACATGCCCTTATTGAGAGCCAATAAATGAAAGAATTTATTAACACACACCTAACATTAAATAGGGCAGGACTAGCCTTTTAGCCTTACTAGATAATACAAAAACCATAAACGTAGATAATACAAAATACCATATTTATATTGAAGAGGTTTAGGTTATGGTAAGGATTGATCATTTTATTTCGAGAAAGTCTAGGGTTTAAGGAGACCATAGAGATTGAAAGGAGACTAAGTTTAGAGAAAGTCTAGGGTTTAAGGAGATCATAGAGATTGAAAGGAGATCAAGTAATTTAAATAGATATTATAGTTGGAAAATTATTAATGATTAACATATAGATAATACAAAACATCATATTTCTATTGAAGAGGGTCAGGTCATTATAAGGATTGATCATTTCATTCATCTAAATTAAAAAAAAAACCATAAAAATTAAAAAAAAAACCAAATAATCTGAATAAATAAAATAGCTGAAAAATTATTAATTATTAAATCCCTACCCTTTTTTCTTAAAGATTTTTTTACTTTCAACTTCTTAATTCAATTCTATATTTACCTTCTTTTGAGATTTATGTTAATACTATTTTTATTAATTTACATATTATTTTATTTTCTTCTCTGATTTTTATTATTTTTAAGATCATGTATTTGTATTGATTTTCTCCTATTCTAATTTCCCTAGTTTTTTATATTCTTTTATTTAGTCTTAAGATCCTTTTTCCTCAAATTTTTTATTTACTTGTGGTTTTGACATTTTATTTCTTTTTGAAGTGCTTGTGGAATTACGGTTTTTTTATAATTTTACATACATTTGATTAAAACTGTAATATATATAGATATTAATAATTTTTTTAATTATTTCTTTAATCTATTTATTCCCATCAATGTTTGTTAGTCTTGTTTATTATTACATTTAAATAATATATGTATTTTATTTTATATTTCTAAATTTATTAGTTTATTGAGAGTTAATTTTTAATGTTAAAGTTAATTTATTGTTATTGACCTTCTTATATTTCTTATTTTTTATTATATCTTTTATTCTTATTATTTATTATGGGTTTGACTTTTAATAAAATGGTTATTTTTTTATTTAATTCATTTTTATTTTTTATATTCTTATTCTCTAATTATTTGGATTTATTATTTAATTTATTAATTGATATTTTTTTAATATTAGTTGAAATAATTTTTGATTAATATATATATTTTTTTAATCTATAGTATTATTGTTATATTCCATTCATTGGAATTCATTTTTTTTAAATCTTTTTTATTATTTTTTTTTTTGTGATGATCAGAATCTCTATCTTAGTCATGGCGATGAGCTACACTATGTGCTTCAAAACATGTTGGCACAATAATTCTCATGTGATTTTTATTGAAATATTTTCATTGTATAGTATATGAAATGTTTTTTATAGTGAAAATGGATTCAACACCATCAAGAACCTTAGAGCATACAAAATTTTAAATTTTGACATCTGTAACGAGGAGTTCCAAAAATTTCCACTAGATTTCCTCAAAATCTTGCTAGAATTTTCATTGTTTTCCACACGAAATGGTGGCATCATTATACTTCAGCCTTCATCACCCCTTTGTCTCTTCATTGGTTGGTGTGCGTGTGGAAATGCCCCACTGTCCATTATCCTACATCGTATCATTCCAACTCAGCACCTCATCCTTCTCTCTACTTGACATTGTGAAGCTCAATTGTGACCTAGTATCTTCATTCAAGAGTGCAACTTATTGAAATTTGTCGAGGCTCAATTTTTATCATTTTTAATGAGCTTCCATCTCATATGTGTCATTTCCTATTCCCATGCAAGTTATTCCTCTCGTTAACTGTAATCTAATTGTAATATATCTCACGCACATTCTTGGTATCATTCTCTCACAATAATGATTTTCATCTCCACGACATAAGCATTTTGGGAGGATCGAGGACTTGAAGATTTTGTGTGAATATAAGTTGCCATCAGAGAGGGGAAGTAGGTCTTCACACACACACAAATATATATATGTATGTATGTGGGGAAACATATTCTTTTTCACAAGAAAAAAACAAACTTATTTCATTATTAAAAAGGGAGTGTACATAATAATATCTTTGTATCCCCGATGCCCTAGATTTGATCACAATTTTGCTAAAAGTTAACCTACAGACACTTGAGAAACATATTGTGAAAATAATACCAAAGCCAAAATAAGGGCATGTTAATGCCCATCTACATTTTGTGATAGACCAAAAAAAAGGAGACAAAAAATTGAAAATCCAACAGATTCTAGAGTATCAATGACCCTTGAATCATTGATTTCACCTAGAGTAAATTACCAAATAGTTCCACGAGCAAGAAAGGGGAAATAAAGATTAAAAAGTTACCTCAAAAAAAGAACAAAATGATCATCTTCATATTTTAGATAGAAAATGAATAAAAATAGACCCCAATAACCAAAACCATGTATACGATAGAAGTCAAAAGTCCTCGATCCATAGACAACACCATTGAAAAGGTAGTCAAAATGCATCAAAAATTACTAAAAGGAAGTCATGTGTTTAGAGAGGGCATGATCTTGATGGATATTGGTGGCCACCTCCATATTCCACTTGGACCCCCAACACTCTTACTTTTTGTTTCCTTAATTGTAACACAATTTACTATTTTTTATAGTTTTTTGGGTCTTGAACTTCATGATCTGTTTTCAGGTCCAAAACCACATTTTTTGGAAAGCGAGAAAACCCTTAATATGTGGCAAGGATTTGCAGTAGAAAGTTGTATTCCTAAGATAGATATTTCTAACGAGTATTGTACGCATCAAATAGAAATCGTATGTCAAAGTTACAATCTCATGAAGTTAGTGTACCAACTAACCTCAACGGGGCCTACAAAATTTTTGTGCTTCATCTCCTAGAACTAGATTTTTGGATGTTTGGGGTTTTCACTTATTTCTCAATAATAAAAGGGCCTGCGAGCCTAATTGTAACATAGTTTAGAGGAATGTAGCCACCACATCTCTTCTCATATATAAGCTACCATCACGTGAGCTACTTTATTTCCATTCTGCATGCAGAAAATTTTGAAAATTTTGTTATTAATGAATTGAAGTTCGGTTTTTGTTGTATCTTTGTGTTTCTCTTTAAATATATATTTCATTTTGTTTGTGCATAAATCTGGATCAGTGGTATCAAAGTGGTTTTCTCTTTCTCTATATTTTTTGTGCATGTCCCTAATGAGTTCAAGGTATAAGGAGATAGGGCTTGAACTCATTGAACCATTCAAGACCACCCTCACCGACCCAGATGGCCTCCCATGGAAAAAGAAAATAAAAATGAGGAAGAAAGAGATTATTTCAAAATATTGCTCGAATAAGCCCTCAAGAAACAAAGGAACGAGATGATGGAAAACTTTCCCCAGATCCTTCGGTGGATTCCCACAAGCGACGCATTTTCATCCAACAACCACCCTTGAGGCACCACTCCTTTTAAAGCACAATTCAACTTTGACATTCCCATATTTGAATACCAAATATATGTAGATACCAAAGATAAATGGTTAAATTTGTTGGAAAGACATTTATCGGTTCATGATTTTTCCAATAGGGAAAATATTACTTTTGCACTACTCAAAGCCTCCCTCCATGTCAAGGACTGATGGGAAACCTACTGTGAGAAGAGGTACAAGAGGGAATCGTCGTTGTTTTCAGTTGCACCCACTTGGAATTATTTTCGAGACACCATCAAGGAATAGTATTACCCTATCAGGAGCTATGAATATTAGTACATAAAATAGACCATGATGCGACAGGGAAGGCAATAAGACGTGCCGAAGTTCACAAATCATTTTCATACCTTTCGCATGAAGTTGGGTATTAAGGATTCTGAGCAACATCTATTGATCAAGTCCTGCGACTATTTACAGAAAGGCATCCAAGATGAGATGGAGTTCCTGGATATCTCCTATCTTGGCGCTACCTATCGATACAATATCAAGATTGAGTAGAAATTTAAATAGAAGAAGTGAGACTTTGGATCTACGAATTTGAAGCAAGCGAAATCCGACCCCAAATCGTATAAAAGAGGACATAGCCAAGGTGGCGTGACCGAGGATAACCCACCGAGGTCGCAAGAAAATAGCAACACCATGAAGAAAAAAATGAACATAGGAAAGTGGTGTGAGTTCCATATGATCCCCAGTCACAACCCAACTAAGTGTCAAGCCAAGAAATCAGCAGTGGTTGAGCTGAAGGCTTCAGATTCATATGCATATTCAAACTTTGAGACATAACCCAATAAGGAGAATGAAAAAGGGAAGAAAATTATTGATGCAGAGCCCAACAACACCATCGCCACCACGAAGATCCAAAATATTTAGTCTCAAGATCCAAAGGAATGGAAGCGTATCTTCCATTCACATATGTGGGTAAAGGGGTCTCTTGTATTATTCATTATCGATATCGAGAGCCAAAAGAACCTCATATCAACAGAGGTTGTTAAGTATTTGGACCTACTGACCACACCTCACCTACAACCATACACCATCATGTGGCTCCACCAAGGACACAATATTCACGTCAGCTAAAAATGTGGTCTTCCCTATAGCATCAAAGCCTTCACGGATGAGGTATTGTGTGACATTACTCCTCTTGAAGTTTGCGATGTAATGTTAGGCCAACCATACTTGTGGAAGTGTCATGTTGTGTATGAGTTGAGGCCTCACACAATTTCTATTCTTTTGGGAAGTAAGTTATACAGGATAACAGAGGTAGCCCCACCTAACACTATCTCCTTGATCTCTAATAAGAAATGCAGTAAGATCATCTCCTAGACCATGATTTTTTTCTTTTTCTTTTTTATTCATCCTCAAAGTAAGGATAATATTTTTGCCACATCCATGGCCCCTGCGAAGGGTTCCACCATGCAATAGAAGTAGGTGGATAAGGTCATGGAAGAATATAGGGACATATCGTCATCACCCACAGGGGTACCTTCGCACTATCAGGTCAAGAATTCGATTGATCTGAATCCCAGAGCACCTCTACCCAATGGGCTGATATTGCAACACTCTATTTTGTGAAATGAATAAATTAAGTGAAAGATCCAAGAGTTGTTGCAAAAAGGGCACATGTGAACAATTTCCTCACCTTGTGGGAGCTTGATTGTACGTGCACAGAAGAAGGATGGGACCTGGAGACTCTACATTTTTTATTAGACACTAAATAAAATTACTATAAAGAGCATGTATCCAATTCCACAGATTGACGACCTTCTTGATCAAATCAAAGGTACCAAGTATTTAAGCAAGATCGATTTAATTTTTTTTAATCACCAGGTTCGAATAGAACCCATGGATGTATGGAAGAACACCTCTAAATACAATGAGGGAATTTTTGAGTGGTTGTTTATGCCTTTCGGGTTGAAAAATTCCCCTCCAACTTTTATAAGGTTGATGAATGACATCTTTCATCCCTTTACCAACTCATTCGTGGTTGTATGGATGAACGACATCCTTATCTTCAACAAGAGTTGGGAAGAGCACTTGCAACAAATTCAGGGGGTCCTTCAAACTCTGCAACAACACAAACTACATGCCAACTTGGAGAAATTCACCTTTGGCATGAGCCAGGTCCAATATTTGGGTTACATTATTAACACGCGAGGCATGCATGTGTATCTGGATAATATCGAAGTCATTAAGGAATGACCAACCCTGGCCACTCTAACAAAGCTTCATAGCTTTTTGGGCCTTGAAAATTTTTATCAGAGGTTTGTGTTGGGATTATCTCATATCACTTGGCCTTTGACTCAAGTTAGCAAGGACAGAGCAAAAGAAACCTTTTTTTGGTCTAATTCCCAACATAAGGCGTTTGTTGAGCTAAAACATCACCTCCGCTCTACACTAGTAATCAAATTTCGAAACCCACAACAATCATTTAAAATTGAGACAAGCTCCTCTGACTGTGTTATTGGTCCAATTCTCACCCAACAAGGGGATCCGGTGGCCTATCATAGTGAGACACTTTCTGACACAATTCAGAAATACCCCACCTATGATAAGAAGATGTATTCCATCGTGCATTGTTTTCAACAATGGAGACATTACATTATGGGGAAGGATACAGTCATCCACACCGATCACGGATCCATGTAGTTTATACATACCCAAGGGAAGCTACAAAATTATCGCCATAAGATGTGGTCCACATAACTATAACAATTCCATTTGAATATTAACAATAATCATATTGCATATTTCCTCAGTCATCTACTAGTTGCAACACTAACCATTTTTCTTAACTCTCATAGCCACGAGACCTTTAGATGGCCACAAATATATAAAAATGATCGATAGCTCACCACCACATAACAGATGCTAGTGTATGGCAAGACATTTCCACACTTCCACCTACAGGATGCATTATTATGCTACATGGGCCACCTTTGTGTTCCTTTAAGCGAGCATGCCAAGACGATTTTGGAGATGCACTACAATCGGGTCACGTGACACTTTGGTGTGGAGAAATATTTGACTGTACTAGAGAATTATTTTTACTAACCCAATATACGACAGGATGTTGGAAAATACATCAGATCCTGCACTTCTTGTGTGATCGAAAAGACAAATATTAAGAAGAAAGGCTTGTATAATCTTCTTCCTACTCCTAAACAACCCTGGGAATCCATTTCCTGGATTAGATGTCTGGCCTTCCTACTACCAAACATGGAAATAACTGTGTATTTTTGGTCATCGATAGATTTTCTAAGATGGCCATATTTCCTACCTGCAAGAAGAGTACCACAACAGAGACCATTGCCAAACTCTTCGTTGAATAACTGTGGGTACATTTTTAGATCTTGAAGGCCATTCTATACGATTGAGAGAGCATGTTCCTAAGCATGATTTGGTTGAGCCTTTGATCATTATTGGACACCAGGATCACCAAGTTGACTACAATCCACCCCGAGACTGATGGCTAGAAAAAGGTCATCAACAAGATTATTGTGCACATACTACGCATGTACAACTCCAAGCATTTGTGAACATGGTATGAGATTCTTCCCTATGTACAACATAGATATAATAGAGATCTCCATAGCTTGACTAGCCATAACCCTTTTGAAGTGAGCTTAGGATTTCAACCATTGTGTCCTCGTGATGTTGCACCGCCTTTTGCAACTAAACAGGAAGAATATTCCCATGTTAATTCCAAAGCTGATAAATCCACCAAAGTTTATTAAGTTCATTTAGCACATTCAGAAGCATGTTCATGACATCTTGGAGAAATCCAATTCCAAATACAAACAAAAACATGATCAACATTGGATGCCCCATAAGTTTTAGGTGCGCGGAAAAGTTTGGTTACGTCTGCAGAAAGAGCACCTCACTGGAGCCCATTGTAAGCTTCGATAACCATGATACGGGCCTTAAACCAGCACCAAAGGTGTGGTAGAAAACACTTTCGAGCTCAGTATCCCCCCATTCCTTGGCTTGCACCTAATATTCAATGTGGACTGCCATCAGCCATACTTTCCACCATTGCTAGACAAATCATACATTGTTGAGCAATTTACACCAACAAATCTCAACTCAGACTGCATTGAACCAACCACAACTGATCAGATCATGGACACATAGATCAAGAAAACTCGCAAATAGAGGATCCAAATGTATTGAGTTGTTAAATTTGGCCAACTCTTGCACCAGGGCAAGTGGCTCTTGAGGGACCAAATTCAACAGAAATTTCCCCATCCCATGGAGGCACTCAACGCAATGGGGATCATTGCTTCCTAAGGGGGGAGTACCGATCCCAATGGATATTGGTGGCCACCCACCTATTCGACTTGGACCCCAAGCACTGTTTCTTTCAGTTTCCTTAATTGTAGAACAATTATTATTCTGGTAGATTTTCAGGTCCTGAACTTTTGAACCCACTTTGAGGCCCTAAATGACGTCTTTTTGTAAAACAAGAAAATTGTAGGCAAAAACAAGGGTTTGCAATCGAAATTTTTAGTCCTAGGATAGATCTTTCTAGTGGGGTATCATACATGTCAAACAAAGATCATATTCCAAGGTTACCACCCCGGGAAGTTGGTGTACCAACTAACCCCAATGCGGTCCACAAACTTTTGGTGCTTCATCTCCTAGGGTTAGGTTTTTGGATATTTGGGTTTTCCCTTATTTATCAATAATAAAAATCCTCGAGAGCCTCATTGTAACACAGTTCGGAGGTATGTAGCCGCCACATCTCTTCTAAGAGATAAGCTACCATCACTTGAGCTAGTTTATTTCCGTTCTGCATGTAAACAATTTTCAATATTTTGTTATTAATGAATTGAAGTTCAATTTTCATTGTAAATTTGTGTTTCTATTTAAATATGTATTTCATTTAGTTCCTACATAAATCTGGATCATGGCATCTGCAATTGAATTCTACTCCCAATATACATGTGAGAAGGAGATGTTAATTGAGGAGGCCATCATGATTTTGATATTTGCATCCAATGAAATAAGGATGACACCTCAAGAGAGTTTCATTCGTATGCCCACTTGATGACCATCTTGGAATCACTGATTACTAGAATCTCCTCGATGGAAAGCCAAGATGCGTAATATAGTACCCCCCATAGTGCCACCACCTCTTCCATGCGATTTGAACAAAGTACACCAGACTAAAAAAGTGGGAGGCTTGAGATGGGCTAAGCTCTATATAGGCCCCTCAATCTTTTCAAAGAACCCAATGGGAAAAGAGCTCCCAAAATCCTTAAAGGTAACAAAAATTTGATGGATATTTTGTTTCCATTCACTAGTCTCCTAGAAATGGGCCATGATTTTTAGACTGGTGGTCAACACATCAGGGGATTTTTTATTAAAAATGCTACCGTTTCTACATAGCTAGCTTCCCCAAAAATTATACAGCGAGACAAATATGAATTCTTTCATTTTAGTGGGGAGCTCTTCTTTGGGAAATCTATCATTACGAGTATTGGTAGGGAATATTTTTCTTTTTGTACGATTTTGGAAACATATATAGTTGTAGGGACACGAAATGTGTTGAATCCCACACACCAACACCTTCCTCCTAATAATAGGTTTATGTGGAGTTTTTCCTCTTGTAGAAGGTTGTTTCATACATTAATATGTTAGGCATATTTTCATTCCTTTCCTACATATAATCATCCATGTTATCTTGTTTATTTCTAAGGGTGGGGATTTTGTAGGTGCTATCTCCAAATAATATCAACAAAGGGTCCTTAAATATGAATGTATTCTGCTAAAACGGTATATTTCACATCTATTTATAAATTCCACAACTTTGTTCCTTATTATGAAGATGGTTAGGAGTTGAAGAATCGAAATTAAGGAGAATATGAGGTTTTTTCTGTGAGATTTTTACTTCAATTCTACTAAAAGGAAAAATTTCTAGTTAATATCAGTGTTTCATCTCAACTTCCCATTGACTGCATGACTCTGTAGAAACCATGTGAATCTCCATATTACTATGATTGGCTATATAATATGCATTATCTTATCTTTATTGTTGTTGTGGTATTGACATACAAGGAAAACTAATCATAATGGGTCAAAATGATCATTTAAGCACATTAATTTTTAATAATTTGTGGGATGGCATATGTCAAATAGAAGTCATATAAGAAGTTGAAGAAGAGGCACAACATAAGCCTTTTGTACCTATCAAACCTACTTCTACAAAGGATCCTTCCATTTCGAATAACAAATACAAGAAAGCATATGCCTTGATTTTTGTTACATTAAGTGAAGATTTGAGTTGTCATATTGATCACATTTAAATATTCTATAGGAGCCTTAAAAAAAATTGAAATGTATATATGATTATCACTTAGAATTAGAACTTGTATAATTGTTGGTATAACTCTTCAACCTAGAGTTGAAAGATGATGATGTCATAAACATATCCTTTGGGATCAAAACCATCACACATGACGTAGATTCCATTGGAGTAAAGATAGTCCTTCTCGTCATAGCCTTCATCAAGGTCCTCTCCCTACATATTCTCACCACCTTAAATCCTTGTAATTTAGTGACCAAATGAAGTCTATCACATTTGACTCCTTGGTGGAAAAATTTGTAAAATGTGATAAATACTTTACATGGGTATTGATTGCATGTGTGAGTTATTGCATCTAGAGGGAGGATACTGATTGCATGTGTGAGTTATTGCATCTAGAGGGAGGATACTGATTGCATGTGTGAGTTACTGCATCTAGAGGGAGGATAATTTATTGGAGTAATTGTTAGGATTATGAAGCACTTAGAAAAGTTGTGAGATTAAGAAACATGGAAATTTCATTGACCACTAAGATCAATTTAACTGGAGTCTTTCTCCCTTTATATTTCACATTAATATCATGGATAAAACCATTAGTTTTCATAAACTTTAATTAAATATAAATCAAATTTATACCTATGTCTTGACCTAATAAAATTTATATAAACCACCCTAAAAACCTAATCTCTCTATTCACATTACCAACCTAATCTCTCTTTTCACACTACAATAGATTACATAATAATAATAATTGAGCAAGACACCGATGGCAATGCTATGAGAAAACCTAATTCCATTTTTTTATTATTATTTAAATTATATTTTTTAATTTATAAATAGATAGTGTTGTGAAACTTTTCTTTCCATAAACCGAGCAGGCTTTTTACACTCGAGTAGTGTACCGATTTTGAAAGTAGTATAATAATTTATAAATACTTTCTTCCCATTTTCAAAATACTATGTTTTTATTTTCACAAGAGAAAAAACACAGTTTTGATTATATTATGGGAGTAAAAACAGTCTATGATCCAAATACATATTCTCGTCAATAGATCGCACACCTAGTTCATCCATCTAGATAAATAGGTGCCCCATCCTAGACTAAAAATATATAGTCCCATGTCACTGACTTGGTACAGGTTATAATTACAGTATGAGCCTCATGTTTATGCCGAAAAACATATGAGGTATCTAGTTATGCCAGACGGCCATAACAATAATAGGATGAGTATACAGCTAGAAAATGAAAGAGCACAGTAGAAGACAGACATCCATACTAATCCATTCCAAAAAAAAAACAAAAAAAAAACCATTGACCTACAATTCTTAATTATGTAAGCATAGGGAAGCCCAGTGGTCATGTGAAAGACAAAAAACGATCATATTGGAGCGATGTCAAGCTCGTTTGTGTGAAAATTGCAGTGTATAAGAACGAGCCCCAAATCAGTAGTCCATGTGAGTAAATATAAGAAAAAAAGGCTCGCTTGAAAGTTAATCAGGCTCGCTTGATAACCAAAACCCAGCTATAGCATCCAATCAGAAAGCAATGGGGAAACCAATAGTCATGTGGAAACAAAAAACCAATCATATTGTGTGTTGTCATTCTCGTTGTGTGAATATTTGTGAAGATAAATAATAGCAATCCATGTGAATAAAATATGAAAAGCAGGCTTGTTTGAAAGGTAAAACGGGCTCGCTTGAAATCCAATAAAAACGCAACAACATTTGATCTGTATACAGGAAAAGGAGTACCTGGAAGGGATTGAGGGTATGCAGCGTATCGCATTAATAGGTGACCATTGTGAAGGGAGCCTATAAAGTGTATCTGAAAGATGCCACCTCCCTGTTGTTCCTGTATTGTTTGACTGATATGAAACCAAAAGTTTGTTCCAGCCCCTTCTTAGACAGTCCATCCACCCTCTCATTTAGTTCTCTGTAAATATGATGTAGGGAAGCCCTCTGGAATTTAGATAGGATGTAGTGAATACATTAAATCTAGCCACTAATATTTGTAACACTCAGAGAGGACCTGCCAGAAATACCATCAATAACAATCTGAGAGTCCCCATATATGTCAATGCTAGGGATCATTAAATGATAGGCCACCATGATCTCGCTCCAGAGTGCCATAATATCCACTTTATTGTTTGTTCCATAGCCCCCGTTCCATATGATATGATACCTCTCCTCGCCATCCATTTTGAGCTAGTGAAATCGTCTCATTCTCCAGTGCGCAAGAAAGTGTTAAATACAATATTTAATGGGGCAATAACAGCTATTCTAATGACAATTTCCTGATTCATTTCTTTGACTACTGACATACATTTATTTAGGCGGAATGACTATACTTGTACATAAAATTATACGTTAAACGAACATACATTCTATAAAATCAAGGTTCGCCATACCTGTGATCACCGTCCTTCACTGCAGGACTATTTATTGGGTGTAGAAATCAGTCTCCATTGATTAAACCGTATCACATCCTTTAGAGTGGTAGCGCTGAAACTTTTGATTAATTTTGAGTTATAATGTGGATTTATAAAAATATTTGTTGGATTTTCTTAAACTTTTACTAGAATTTTCATGATTTTTAGGGAAAAAAAGTAGTCTAGTTAGACGGAGTTGTCTAACTAGACGAAGGAATTGCCCGGTAGGCCAAATTTGGTCAGAATCTGGGCTAAAAGAATTTAAGAAATATTACAATAAAAGTGTTTGAATCGTGATTTTGATAATGGAAATGGATTCAACACCATCACAAATCTCTAGGGCACCCAAAATATTAAAATTTGATAGTTATAACGTGGATTTACAAAAATCCCTACTGAATTTTCTTAAAATCTTACCGAAATTTCCATGATTTTCAAGGCAAAAAAGCAGTCTAGTTAAACTACGACCTTATATTGTACCTGATTTTATAAATTGCTGACATTTTAAAGTTTACAAAATTTTTGACCCATTTTGTAATAACTTTTGGAGTTACCTTATTTTATTGTGTAAGGTTATTATCAAGTTTGTGACTTCAATAAGTTATTGTAAGAAATTTTAAAGAAAATAGAAAAAAATAAAAAAATTTCTATTATATATTACCTAATTTTACAAATTACTGACCTTTTAACTGGTAGATGTTAGATATGTGGTAATATGGAGGAAACTGTTAAACACATTTTTTTTCGATGCCCATATGTAACGCAATTATGGAATCTTTTCAGCTCTTGCCTACTTCAATCAAATTGGGTCCCAAACGACTTCATTTCTGTAGCTGGAGAATGGGATAAACTAAGGAATAGTTTCAGATCTCTTGATCCAGGTGGATATTAGTGGCCTCCCATCTATTCCATTTGGACCCACAGCATCAATTCTTTCAGTTTTTCAGCTTCAGCACAGCTTACTATTTATAGCAGGTTTTCGAGTCCTGCACACCCGGAGCCGTTTTGGGGCATTAATAATCTAGGTCGATTTGAACCCCCACCATCAGTTATTTCATTTTGTAAGTTTCAACACAACTTACTATTTATAGCAGTTTTTCGGGTCCTGAACTTCCGGAGCCATTTTGAGGCCCTAAATGACGTTTTTGGGAAAATGGAGAGCAACATGGGTCCAGGACCGATGTTGCTCATTCAAAGGTTGTACTCCTCGGACATATCTTTCTAACGAGCTATTGAGCGCGTCAAACGGAGATCGGATGCCAAAGTTACGTCCCCAGGAAGTTGAACCACCAATTTACCCAGACGGGGCCCACAATTTTGGCGCTTCATCTCCTACGGTTACGGTTTTGGATGTTTCGGATTCTACATTGTTTCTCAACAATAAATAGGCCCTCGAGCCTCATTGTAATACAGTTCAGGGGGCTGGGAGCTGATACATCTCTTCTAGAGATAAGCGCTACCAGTGCCCTGAACTGTATTATAATGAGGCTCGAGGGCCTATTTATTGTTGAGAAATAATGTAGAATCCGAAACGTCCAAAATCGTAACCGTAGGAGATGAAGCGCCAAAACTGTGGGGCCCGTTTGGGTAAATTGGTGGTTCAACTTCCCGGGGACGTAACTTTGGCATCCGATCTCTGTTTGATGCACTCAATAGCTCGTTAGAAAGATTTGTCTAAGGAGTACAACTTTTGAATGAGAAACATCGGTCGATGGACCCAAGTTGCTCTCCGTTTTCCCACAAAACGTCGTTTAGGGCCTCAAAACGGCTTGGGAAGTTCAGGACCCGAAAAACTGCTATAAATAGTAAGTTGTGTTGAAACTTACAAACTGAAATAACTGATGGTGGTGGTTCAAATGGACTCGATGGGTGGCCACCAATATCCACCTGGATTATTAATGCCCCAAAACGGCTCCTGGTGTGCAGGACCCGAAAACCTGCTATAAATAGTAAGATGTGCTAAAGCTGAAAAACTGAAAGAATTGATGCTGCGGGTCCAAATGGAATAGGTGGGAGGCCATTGATATCCACCTGGATCATCTCTGCCCTTCTTCTTGATTTGGGAAGTTTGGCTGGCTAGGAATAGATTGATTTTTTATGGCAAGGCCTTCTCCCTTCCTATTATACACTCAGTCATTTTGATATGGATACAACAACAACCCTTGCCTCTAGTCACATGCATAGGTAAGTCTCACAGAACACAACCACATGAGATTTCTATCCCAGCTATTTATTTTGATGGGGCATGTAAAGAGGGTATCATAGGTTGCGGTGCATGGATCAAATTATCTGACAGGGAGAGGATACACATGCTCTGGAATGGGGGTCCAGGGACCAATAACAAAGTGGAAATTATGGCATTATGGGGCGGTCTTTTAGCAGCAAACAATTTGCAGATGACTGGAGTACACATATATGGTGATTCCAAACTCATCATTGAAATTATTTCTGGACGTCATCATTTGAATATTCCGAAGCTACAGGGATGGTTCACTCGGACACAATGATTATGGTGCAGGTTGGGAAAGCCCCTAATAACCCACATATACAGAGATAACAACACTAGGGCGGATGGTCTTTCCAAAAGAGGCCTTAGAGAATTTTTTGGTTTGATGCAGGTGGAACATTACAGGGATCGAACTCTAGTTTGGAATACTACTATTCCTATTCCATAATAGCTGAATTGACCATCTGAAGTGTCTTATATAATTTTTTTTTATGTTAATCTATGATCCTTTTTTTCCCTATCCTACAGGTTTTATATTGTTGGCTCCAAATAGTCATTTACATAGCCCCTCTATCCGTTGGTCTATTCAATATGGTGGGTCAATGTGGTATTGTGCTTCTTCTCATCTGGACTGTGTACCTACCCTACACTTCTCGCACGAGTGTGCATGTATCATGTTATTGCAAGCGAGCCAGAACTACTAGCAAGCGAGCCTGTCAGATATTTTTGCAAGCGAGCTGGAACACTATCATCAAGCGAGCCTGCTGGATATTTTTTGCAAGCAAGCCGAAACATTTTATTCTCAAGCAAATCTGTTATATGATACTAACATGCGAGCTGGGATGGATATATCACATGAACCATTATCAATTTTGGACTCCTAATTTTCAAATGAGCCTGTTAGATCACGTTGCTCTTGATCTACCTTCAGGCACTCAGACTCTTCTTCCATGGGTGCAATGTACCTTCATTGAGCAAATTTATTTTTCCCATATGAAGCGAGCCAGTTCCATGAATAGCCAGACAAGCGAGGCAGCCTTATATCCTTCTTACATTCTGTCCACAATTTTAAATGCTACTCTACAGGGTACAAGTGGGCTATGTTCTTGATGTTTTATGATATAGGATCACTCTCTCTTCTATCCCTTGATAAGTGATTCTGGATCTTCTTAACTATTGTTCAATGAAGACATATTTGCTTTAAGGCATCTGAAAATCTTGATTGGAGTGGTTGTAAAATCCTCCATAATGTGTGATCCCATTTGGAGATTGTTCGAGCTTCTTTCTTCCTTAGAAGTTGCTCTTATATCTCTTGATGATCTGGATTGCGGTTATTCCCAGCTAGTTGTAGTTGTGAATGTAATGTTTAATATATGAACTGTTTTAATACAACGTTTTTTTTCTTCTGAAAAAAAAAAATTGCAAGTGCAGTTTGGTAGAAATTGTTAGAAGATCATTTTTATAAAGCATTGCTCACGTGTAATATTTTTTGGAAATCCTTAAGATATATTGAAGCATTGTGCATCATCGTTGATTGATAGAGGGGATCATTGTAGTGCAGGAACGCATGTTAATTTAATATATTAAAGAAAATATCAATGATGTATTGGTAAGTAGGGAGGTTTAGTTGGAGCAGTTAGATCAATGATGTTAATTAACCTGTTATGTAATTTTACTGTGATTTTTTATTACATGAATAATCTTATAGTATAATTATTAGTTAAATTATTTATATAAATTAAATTATATGATTGGTAAATATAGATAAATATTAACATGTAATAAGTATTTATTGTTAAAATAAGAAAATAGTAATAATTGAGTAAATAATATATATTTTTTTAAAATAGATTGAATCTCTTATATATATTAAAAAACACTTGTAACATAACTATTTTGAAAATAAATTTGAATCTTTGATTGGTGTACATTTGGTGTACATTACTAACTATCTACATAGGGTTAAAGTCTTGTGAAGGGGGATTTAACCAACTAGGTTACCCATCAAATCTAATAGAGTGAGAGTTTTTACTTAATCTAACATCATAGCAATGTTCTTTTCCTTAATTTTGAATAAATGTGGTTTGTTGGCTTGAACTTCAAGACGAAAAGTTTCATGGAACTTGCAAGAGGAAATAAAAGGTTATTTATTTGGCATTGTCTAGTGAGGGCCATGAAAGTTAATTTTAGCGTGAATCTAGTGATTTTTTATTTTAAAAAAATTTGATCATAAGAGTGTTTGAATTCTTTTTTTATGGTAAAATTAGATTCAACACCATTAAAAACCCCATAAGTATCCAAAATCTTGAAATATAAGAACTATAACTTACATTTCCCAAAATTCCAACAATATTTTGATAAAAATCACACTGAAATTTCCACTATTTTTGGGAAATGTGGAGTTAATTCCAAATGTGGAGGTATAGGAATCGACCTTATAAACGTATCTTGGTCTCTCTAATACCAAATCTATCTCTCTGCAAGTCTAAGCTCTGCACCTGAGCACTTTTGCAGCCATCTGTCTCTCGAGAGGTTGGTGTACTTGTAGAAATGCCGCACTGTCCATTCTCCTACATCGGATCACTCCAACTCAGTGCCTCATCATTCTCACTACATGGCATTCCATATCATGTAGCTCTTGAAATTGTTAAAGAACGTAATCTCAACCACCTGCTAGGTGTCAAATCCGTTTGTCCAAGTGTCTCGGTTTAGTTTAAGTCAGTTCAGTTTAGTCGAGTTTATCTCGAGTTATTTATTGCCGATGTTTCCAATGTAATCTATTTAACCATTTCGTAATCTTGAGAAGAGCAACTCTCTGCTCCAGTTCGTTTTCATTGTTTCAATCCTTGTCATGGTATCGGAGCCAGCGTGCATAAGTCTCCCTGGAGAGCAGCAACAAAGCCACGAAGGAGCAGAAGAGAAGAACAGTCGATTGGCGCGACTGTGAGTTGATTGGCGCTGGAATACACGCCATACCCGCGCCATTTTCGTGCCTCGCATCGTTTTGAGAAAGGCGCGATTGTTTCCATCGGGATCGCGCCAGCCAGCCATGTGAAAAAGTTTATGCATCTGCGTTAAATCAAATGACGCATGCTAAGGTACGAAGCGCTGGTATTAAAGATATTTAAAAAAAATTCGTTTTTTTCAAACTGTACGAAAGTCAAAGTGGATTTTAAAAATCGATTCAAAGGGAAATCGATTCATATTTTCTACGTGTCCATTTTAAAACAAGTGAAAAGCATGTTTCGATTTTAAAAAGGTAAATGAAAATGCATGTGAAGTTTAAAAAAAAGCTTTATAAGTAAGGTTTCAAACGATGCATGAGAGTCCGCTTAATTTGGAAGAAGGAGTTATCTTATTTTAATGAAAGTTGATTTTTTTTAAAGTTTTTTATATAAAAACTTTATATTATGAAAGGAAAAAGGGTACATGATTTTTTAAAGATTTCATCTTAAAGAATTTGAAAAGAGGAGGAAGCCCATTAAAGAAATTTTTTTAGTAAAGTTTTTTTTATAAAAAAAAACTTAGAATGTGCAAAGGTATTTTATAAAGAGATTATGCAAGAGCATGTGCTGAAGAGTTTTAAAAGAATTTTTTTTTGGGAGTTTTTAAAAAAAAAAAACTTAAAAGCTGTGATGTGAGATGAAAGTGAGAAAACAACAGAAGGAAAAGTGAACTTGCATAAGACTCATTCAAGAGCAGCAAAATTTTTGGAGAAGTGAAGTTGCATAAGACTCATTCAAGAGCAGCAAATTTTTTTTTGAAGAAGCAAGGTATTGATGAATATGTAAACTCGTTAGTTTGTGGAAGTCAGACAACGAGATCATGGGAAAAGCCAAGAGGCTAAAGCAAAAGCAGATTATGTTCGAGATCTTTCTAGATCTGGAAATCAAAAGGCAAAAAGATGCCTATGCATTAAAATGCATAAAAGGATCAGTCGATGAAAGTATACTTCCCTTGATTTCAGAAGCCAAGACAACCAAGGAGGCATGGGATACCCTTGAGAGATGTTTTGGTACAAGGGGGAGCATTGAAGCAAAGGGGAGATTTGAAGATGAAGATGAAGGTGGATCTGTAGCAGCAGATCTACATCCAGCTGAAGAGTCAGAAGAAGCAGAAAAGCAGCATGAAGATGCTCGTGAATCCCACTGTGCACAGCCACAAGTGGATGAAGATATTCCAGCAACAGAGATTGCTGACGAAGTTTTAATGATACCAGCAACAGAGCTTGCTGATGAAATGGTAAATCCAATGATTGATATAGCTGATGTAAACTTTGATAATGAATTTTTTGCTAATGATGATTGGTTGTAGATGATGCAACAAAAATATGATATTGACATGATGCTATTTGGTGAGATTACCCCACTTCAGTTAGTGGAAGACAACTTGTTTGCAGCAGCACAGGTCAATGAAGAAGAGGCAGAGAAAAAGACAGAGACAGAGCAGAAGGAAGAAACAAAGAAAGTAGCAAAGACAGAAACAAAGAAAGAAGTTTGCAAAGAGAAAGCAGAAACAGAGAAAGAAGAAGAGACAAAAGCAAAGAATGAAGTCTGCAAAGGGAAAGCAGAAACAGAGACAGATGAAGAAGCAGATAAGGAAGTGCAACAGCAGAAAGCTCTCATTACAGAGCAAAAAGACCAGAACCAATGTCGTTCTGAAAATGTTTTTTATTCTAACATTGATTTTCAGTGTGCAGGTACACAAAATGATTATGAAAAAGAGCTAAAGTTTATTGAAACATGGCTTGCAACACCATGTCTTGATGAGATCTACACAGAAGATGTAGATATGAATGATGAAGATGACATGCATGATGAACATGTCAATGAAATTTTCATGCGTTGGAGTTTTGAAGAGATAAGATATTATTCTAATCCTATGTTGCAGATGATTGATCATGAAAAGAGCACAACAGAAGACAATATGTGGCAGCAGCCCACATTTCTTGAAGATGTCCAGAACATGCTTAGACAGCCTAGAAAAATAGAAGACCTGCAACAACAAATGAAGAAACAGAGTTCTCAAGGATACAGTAAAGCGAAAAGTCTGAAACAATTTAGAGGCTACAGAATATGGAAGAAGAGAAGAAGAAAACTAAGTTTAATTGAAGTCATTTTTTTAAATTGTAAACCTCGCTGAGACATAGACCAGCAGGTATCTTAATTAATTTTTTTTGTGGTTGAAATTAAAGGGGAGTGTTAAAGAACGTAATCTCAACCACCTGCTAGGTGTCAAATACGTTTGTCCAAGTGTCTCGGTTTAGTTTAAGTCAGTTCAGTTTAGTCGAGTTTATCTCGAGTTATTTATTGCCGATGTTTCCAATGTAATCTATTTAACCATTTCGTAATCTTGAGAAGAGCAACTCTCTGCTCCAGTTCGTTTTCATTGTTTCAATCCTTGTCAGAAATTTGTGGAGGCTGAGTTTTTATCATTTTCAAAGGGTTTCCATATCATGCGTGCTAATCCTCACTACATGGCATTCCATATCATGTAGCTCTTGAAATTTGTGGAGGCTGAGTTTTTATCATTTTCAAAGGGTTTCCATATCATGCGTGCTAATTCTGATTCCCATGGACGCTAATCCTCACGCGGACTGTAATCTGACTGTAACCTTGGTATCATTCTCTCACGGTGGTGATTTGCATCTCCACCACATAATGTTTTACGCAGTGAGGTGGAAGAAGAGGGTGTCAGGGAGGACTCCAAGATTTGTTTGAATATAAGCTGTCGGGCAAAGTAGGTCTTCATATCTCTGCTATATATATATGTTTGGACAATCTATTGTTTTGGATATTAATAAGGAAGTTTTATCTTGTTTTAGGATTTATAAACACAGTTCTAGGCCCAGGGAATGAGTCTAATCTCACACACCCACACTTCCCTCGGTTTAAGAGCAATTTCCTACTTTAATAAATTGGACAGGTTCTCACTCATTTCCTCAATAGACCTGATGTTCTCTTAATTATTTCCAAAGGGTGGACTTTTTATAGGTGCTGTCTCTACTTAATATGAATGAAAAGCCCATACATATCAATGCTTCTACAATGATATATTTGACATTTACTTATAGCTTATGCATCTTCATTTATGATTTTGAAGATGGTTCGGAGTTGAAGCTTCAAATTGGGGAGATTATGAGGCTTATGCCATGAGGCTTTCTCTTCAATTCTTCTCAAGGAGGAAAAAAAAAATCATGTTAATGTTAATGTTGCTTCTCAAATTCCCACTAGTGACATGACTCTGCAAAAAGCATGAGATTCTCCATATTCCTATAATTGGTTATAGAAGATGCATTGTATTATATTTATCATTGTTGTGGTATTGGCTCACAAAAAAAGCTACTCATAATGGGCCCGAAATATCAGAAACACATTAATTTTTAATTATTTATGGGATGTCATATGTCAAGGAGAAGTCATAGAAGAAGTTGAAGGATAGGCACAATAGAAGCCTTGTATACATCCAAACTGATATCAACAAAGGAGCTTGTCATTTGGAAGAACAAAGACAAGAAAACATATACCTTGATTTTTTTGACAACAAGTGAAGAGGTGAGTTTTCATATTGTTCACATTAATTATTCTATGGAGCCTAAAATGAAATTGAAGGGTTTATATGACTCTCACTTTGAAGTAGAACTTGTATAATTGTTGGTGAAACTCTTCAACCTAAGAGTTGAATGATGAGGGTGTCATAGACATAGCCTCTTAGATCACAATCATCACGCATGACATAGATGCCATTGGAGTAAAGGTAGTCCTTCCACTCATAGCCTTCATGAAGGCCCTCTCGCTACATATTGTCACTACCTTCAATCCTTGTAATTTGGTGACTTAATGAAGTCTATCACATTTGACCCTTTGATGGGAAAGGTTGTAGAATATGAAAAAGCCTTTGGAAAGAAGAAAATGACAACTCCACCCACTAAATAAGTCATATGCATTTCTCAAAAAGGGAATAATCAATCACATGGTTCTTCTAGACAAAACAATACTAAAAAAGGATGTGGAATAAAGAATTCGAGAGGAAGTGTAGGAAGACACAATCAAGGAGAGAGATTGTATTTGTTGCTATAGAGATGGATATGATACAATGAAATTTTATATTCCTTGGGAGAAGATTAAAGACATAGAAGACCAAAAATAATATAGAGATAAAAATCCTAAATCCATCGAAAGTTAACGCACCGATATTTTCTCACTACATTGTTTCCCATTGCAATATTACAGTAATTGAAGATTTATTTTATACTTCAATTGGCACTTAGAGAGATGCATGGTTTCTTTTCATAGGTGCATCCATAGGGGATTCACTCAATGAACCTTTGTCATATCATGTGCGTTCGTGGCATATTAAACAATACCCTTAATTTGACTACATATTGGAAAATACCTCTAAAAATCACATTATTTAACCCTCTACCAATATGAACCCAATACGCCTTTCCAATTTAAGAAACCCCTACTTTTACTAGATATTGTAGGTATCCATTTTTTCATTAACATTTTTTTATACCCTTTTATATTTTTTCATTAAATTTTAGCTCCATTTTTTATACCTGTCAATATAAAAACCCTTTACCCCCTATATATCCCCCAATATATTATGTCATTTTTTCTTCAATATATATCCCCCAATATGAACCCACGTGGTATGGTATTGCTCCCCTAGTGAAGCCCCTGTGGGTGCATCATGCCACATGACCCTCCATAGGGACTTTTTGAAGATTTTTGTAACAATGTAGATGGTTTGGTTTATTTTGGAAATAAATTTTTCTTAAACCATCGAGAATTGGCGCACTCAATCTTAAATTACTTAGAATCTTTGTTTTTTTGTTGCATGATGTGCTCTATCTTTCAAACTTGTGAAGGAACTATTATCCCTTGTACACATTTGACAACAAGGTTACTCAATTCATATCTTCTCTAGAAAAGTTGAAATAAAGAAGGATTTTGACAACATGGTTGTCATGATTGGAGTGAAGGAGGAAAGACTATTGAAGTTTAAATGAACACTTTCTTGTGCATAGAATTTTTCATATCCTTGTCATCACTATGAAGATATAATTCCATTTAGTCTTCTATGAAATGCTAGATTTGGACATAATAATTATGATGTCCTTTGTTTTTTGAATAAAATGGTGTTTATGTTTTAGCTATTATTCTTAGGGAATCAAAGTAATGTGATACTTTTATTCTTGTAAAACATAGCAAACAACCCTTCCATGATTCCCCTTCCAAAACATGTAGAAAATTGGAATTGATATACTCTAGTTTTTGTGCCCATGTGCATATTACATTTGCTAATGGAAATAAATAGATCATGTCTTTATCAATGATTATATTAAAATGTGTTGGGTGTACATTTTGAAAGATAAATTTCAAGTTTTTGAATATATATATATATATATATATATATATATATATATGGATTCAAGAGAATAACAGTAGAATATTCACTCTCTGGTACTAGTAATGGAGGAGAATATACATCTAATGAATTTTAAAACAATGTTTTCCAGCATGGGATTCAACATCAAAGAAAAATTCCATACAATCCTCAAGAATAGTAGTGTATTTGAAAGAATGAAGGCTATATGTAGTAATAGGTAGCAACAATGGTGGCATATCAACCCACAATAATCCTGATGAAACTAAGATACAAGACGAACTGATATAATGAGCAATCATCAGTGACCATGTGAATGAATTCCATGCTAGTAATAATTTACCATCAATCAACCAAAATCTCCATGGAATTTGGGAAACATGCATTTGTTGTACTCAACTTCTCCAGATAGCACCATATCACATGTTCACCTTGATTTTCTCAATGAGATATACTAATAAGCTTTGTTGACTTATATTCTGGTGTATTTATTATGCCTAAGAGTTCTCCCTTATTACAATATCATTGTATAATGGTCATATATTTTCAAGTAAGGGATTTATTCAATTAGTATTGAATGTTCAACGAAATATGATAATGGTTTTCTAAAACAATGGTCATATTTGTTGTAATGATGATGGCTATGATATTTGATATATATATATATATATATATATATATATATATATATATATATATATATATATATCCTGAAGAAAAATCATAATTTTCATTAGAAAAATGGAAATTGCATTCAGTATATGCACTATGTGCATTCAAAAGGTATGTTGATAGCCACTGAAAACCAAAAAATACAATCCATGAGAAAAATCTTAATTTTCATTAGAAAAATTGAAATCACATTCAGTGTATGCATTATGTGCATTCAAAAAGTATGTTAACAACCACTGAAAACCAAAAAATACAAGTTTGATTTACATGGCTTACCATGTGCATGAAATATATAAAATATATATATAAGTGAATTAATATATACAATAGCCACCCAGTATATTGGGTAATAAACAAAATTAAACAGTAGTCAATATAGATTAACCCTCTTGTTTCTCAAGTTGGAAGCCCTCTATAAAGGGGCTATGATAGAATATTTATTTTGAATCTCCAATATTCTCAATGTTGTTCCAAGTTCCCATATCATGTAGAGTGCCAACCTTAAATAATGAGTCTATTGTGATGTTTCTCTCCTTGTAGATGTGATGACAAGATATTGGGTCAAAATCTTGTTTTATCTGAAAAATATTTTCTAAAATAGGGGAGAGAGTGTAAACTGAGCCAATTTATGATAATTATAAAATATTCAAAAATGTCTTTACAATGACATACTTTCTTAATAGAAAAAAGGAAAAGAGTCTTAATACCAAGGATTTCTACATAATTGTTGGATCCTCTACCCAATCCTCTCTGATGGTTGACAAAATGATTTTCCTATAGGTTTAGAATATCCCCCCCTCCACATTCACTTCTTGGTAAACAAGCCCCATCAATATAGGCCCAAGAGAAAGAACAATCAATTTCTTGTGCAATTATATTGCATGGAATATGTACAAACTTAGAATCAAGGAGGAGTGAATAAATAGCTAAGACTTGTGATGCGACAATATTAGGAGAGGAATATTTGTCTTTAAAAATACCGTTATTTTGTGAGAGTCATATGCCCCAATTTAGGATGGGAGGGATTATTCTATACTTATTTTGGATAGCTCAATCCCACCATAAATTCCAAGCATCATTTAAATTCTTCCCCTACTTTTTTGTAACAAACCCCAAGTTGTTTTTATCATAGCCCAGACACAAAAAAAATGAAAAAAAGGAATAAGTGTTCCATTGTTTCCTCTCCAACTTTACATAGGATGCACCAATATGGACCTTCCAAGCTCCTTTTTTTAATTTTTCCCTAGCTGATACCTTATTTTATAGAAGAAACCATTTGGAAAGGTGGGCTTTTGCAATACAACAAAGCTTCCATAGTTTCTTCCACCACCACGTTATCACCTTAGGTCTTTAATTTTCAATAATGAATAAATAACCTAAATTGGGCATATATTCTCCATAAAGAGACTGAACCCAAGCTAAGGACTATTCTTGATCTCTAAGATGGACATTGGATGTATTTCAATCAATGGTGTAAATATACCATAGTTCTACAAATTTATCTATTATATTAAGGTCATGAGCATCCATCCATCCTTGGACCCTTCTTCAATCACTAAAAAGGAGGATAAAACAACTTTTTAGATAACTAAGATTTTTGGCATTCTCTTGTCTAGAAATGAGATCTGCTCCTCGAGGGAACATGGATGGATATATTTCCTGTAAAACATAGTAATCCAAAAGCTATGGTTAGAAATAAACCTCCATCCTACTTTTGCAAGTAGGGCCTTTTCAAAGTGTGGGAGGTTTTCTAAACCCATCCACCCCACATTTTTGGCAGATTAATTTTATCCCATTTTACCTCAGGAAGAACTTGTCCTTATTTGGATCGAAGCCATAAAAATATACGAAAAACTTTGCATATAATATTAAAAACACCCATAAGGATGAAAGATAGATACATCCAAAATACTGGGATTTCTTCAAAAACAAATTTAATAAGGACCAACATTCCTGCTCTTGATAGCCACCTAACAATACAAACCTTCAATCTCCTTTCAATCTTTGGAATGAGCTAGGACCAATCAATCTCTTCTAATCATTGGTTTTTAAATGGAAGCCCGCGTATTTCAATCCATGATCAAAATTATTATATTGGAATGGAAAATGGTTTTGAATATTCATATATTCATCCCTAGAAAGTTCAAGAGCAGAGAAAGTAGACTCATGTACATTTACTTCCATGTTTTTATCCTTTTGAAACAATGAAAGAGCCTCTTTGAAGACAACTAGATCATGTCTTGATCCATCGCAAAATATAAATATGTTTTCCATAAAAAAAATGTGAGTGATTGTCATATCATCAACCACTAGATCTTTTTTTAATTCACCTGTTATTTTAGCTTCAAATAATAACCTATTGAGTCCCTCTACAACTAGCAGGAACAAAATAGGAGACAAGGGAAAACATTTTCAAAGATATCATTGTGCATGAAATAAATTCCAGGTCGCACCATTGACAATGACCACAAACGGCACTTTGGTAATACAACTTATTAGCCAACTTATAAAGGGTACTTCAAAGCCGAGATGTGTAAGGAGAAATATAATACAAATGAAACTAACTTTGTCATATGCTTTCGATAGGCCAATTGCTATCACCAAACCTTTGATATTTATGGAACTTGAGTTGCAGAGTCCTTCCTGAGTGGAATTCATAGCTTCATGTATCTACCATCCCTCCAAAAACATGAACTATTATTTTCATACATTTTAGGAAAAGATCAATTTGAGCCTTTTGAAATGATATTATAAATTACATTATATATGTTGTTGCATAAGAAATAGGGTGGAAGTCATAAAAATTCTAGGGGTCCTCTGATCTGGGAATGAGCATGATAAAGGTTGAATTAAAATATTCAAGCATCTTCCCTATAATTTGATAATCCTCAATCACCCTTAAGAAGTGAACCCCCAAAATTTCATACAACCATAGAAAAAATTACACAGACCATCCATGGGGGCCTAGACTTTAATCCTTTTGAAAGATGTGAAGAATCCTTTGTAATTGTGCATTAGATATTGCCGCCATCAAGCTTTGATTGTCATCAACTTTAGAAAATCTAGGAAATGACAAAGAATAGAATAAATTTCACTATCGAGACCTTGGGAGGGCTTGTAAAGATTATTGAAATGATATTTTACCACCTTGAAAAGGTCCTCGAAGGATGAAACTTTGCTTCAATCAAAATGATCCATAGCCCAAATGGTGTTTTTGACTCTGCGCCCCTTTACATAATTTTGGAAAAACTTTGCGTTTTCGTTTCCACTCTTTGGCCATATAGCTCTATGATTTTCGCTCCACATATCCACATTTTCTTCCAAGATTCTTATTTTTATATATTATACATGTATGATTCTTTGTTTGGATTCCTCATTCAAGTAACCTCCCCCCTTTAGGGCTTCCATTCTTTCCAATGCTTCCTCCAATGCTTTAAGATCTTCTTGCTCCCTCTTTCTTTTGAGGTTTGACCATTGGATAATGGCTTTCTTCATCTATTTTATATTCCTGGAAAATTGGACTACAATAGGCACATCCTTAGTAGGGTTATAAGGAATCTAAGTTTCAAAGAAAATATTGTAGAAGGATACATATTCAAGCCACAAAATGTTAAATTTGAAAGGACTACTAGGTTTTTTTATGTTACCTTTCAACTCAAGAAAAATGGGTTGATGATCAGATTCACCATCCTCCCTAATCCATTGTCAAAATAGAGGAGTCCTTTCCAAGAGAGCCTCCACTATCATAAACCAATATACACACCTCGCCACCACTGCTTCTCCTGATATTTTGTTCATCCAGGTAGGCTAATACTTGATCAAGTCCACATCGAAAAGTTTATGTTCCACTTGAAGATGACTAAAATAATTAGACAAAGAGTCCATATGGGTGTGAGTATCCTAGAGTTATGGGACTCCAATAGAAAAATTCAAATATCCACCACATTCATATAATATTTATTCATCAACTGATCCCAAAAGGTACTACTATCATGAAATGGCCCATAAACATTTATTATCTTGATCTCCTTCCCCATCTCAATAGAGACAATATTAAACCAATAAACCATCTTAGAGCTCCATGTGCCAACGAATTTAATGTATTTTTAGTTGAAACCTATGGCTAAGACACTTTATCTACCTCTTCTATCTCATGCCACAAAACTTCATTGAGACAATAGGGCTCCCAAAACTCCAACCACCTTATCACCATCACCCACAGTCTCTTGAAGAAAAATAATGTCTAATTGTTCAGAAGGAACAAGTCTCTCTAGAGTTAGTTTTTTGGACAAGCTAGTTGAACCCTAACCATTAAAGGATAGAAGTATCATTTGGAGGATTTGACAACGACATAAATTACTCTAAGAACCCCTAAAATATATGTTTATATTACCATCACTACATCTAGTATAGCAATCATTTTCTTTAAAAATGTGATATTTCCTACCCCTCGGGCGCCCACCAATTGGAGGTAGGAGAGAAGGGAAAAGGCCCCCCACAAATGAAATTAAATTCCCCCTTCTTATTGGTAGATTGGAGTTTATAATGAGTTCTCGGATTAGAATAAAATTACATAGTTGCAAAAAGAATAGATAATGGGGAAGGGCCACTAGGTAGGGGAGGTGAGATAGGGAAAGATATCAATGTTAGTAAGGGAAAAACATGTGATAAAGGTTGTGAAGTATAAGAGGCATCTAATCCCACATCTAGAGAGAAAAATGTGCTAATCAATAATGATACAAGAATTGAAAGAAATTAATTACATGGTGATCAAGCACCAGAGGAATAGGGGACATTGGAATGAGACACGTGCATCCATGAATTTTAGATCATCTCGCACACAACTTCATGATTTATGTCCATATGCATAATCTCCCTAGGATTCTCTAGTTTCACCTAGGCAAGGTTATCCTCCACCTAATGTTATTCTACTTCCTTATTACCTCCCCTGTGGCTTCCAAGAAGAAAATTTATTCTCCCTGTCTTGCCTATAAACATAAGAGTATAGTTCTTCATGGTATGAATATAATTGTGGCACCTGCGGCACCTAAAGGGCATGCCTTCATACTTGAGTTATTTTTTATGAGTATAAACATGAAAACATATGTTTAATTAAAAAAATAATCCATTGTGTGAATCCATATTTACTAGAACCCTCATCATATCCATCTTCCCAGTTTCTTCATACGACATATCAAGTTCTAGGAAAGACCCTAGTTTATTCCTGATAACCCTAAATAAATCCTTCAACCAAGGTTATGGAGGAAACCCCAAAAGGCTTACCCACATAGGGGCACTTTCCAATTTTACACACTAGCATCAAACAAAGGGTTCCACCGCTTCATCATCATAATAGAGGAATCAATACTCTAGTTTTTTCCAAGATTCCAACTAGTCATGTCAACTAAATTGAATGTTATCATAATCCAACCATGAGATATGATACTAAAATTTGGAAGGTAGTTCAAATATTGTCCCCATTCCTTCTCTACCCAATTTCATAGGAGATCCACTGAAGAAACCCTACCTCTAGTCCAACCCACTACCACTTTTTTCATCATCTCCATTACACCCCCTCGTTGGATATCTTCCCCCAACACTAGGTTCTAGTCATAATGCTTTATCTTAGCACACTTTATATTTTTTTATTCTTTCCAGGTTGGTGTTTTCCTTTTGATACCTCCTATGCCCCTATGGTTTCCGTTAACTAGCTATTTCCTTTGACAAAACCCTTATTCCCACTCTTTTCCCCTTCTGAAACTGAGACACTATTGATGAATATCCTGACAAGTTCCTCCCCAAAACCTTGGGAGGGGTTGCAAAAAAAATCATTATTCAACCCACTAAAGAGGTCATATGCATTACTAAAAAAGGGAATAATCAATCACATGGTTCTTCGAGATAAAACAATACTAAAAAAGGAAGTGGAATAAAGAATTTGAGAGGAAGTGCAGGAAGAAACAATCAAGGAGATAGATTGTATTTGTTGTTATAGAGATGGATATGATATAATGACGTTTTGAATTCCTTGGAAAAATATTAAAGACACTAAAGACCAAAAATAAGATAAAGATACAAATCCTAATCCATCGAAAGGTAAAGCACTCGGATTTGCTCATTACATTGTTTCCCATTGAAATATTACAATAATTGAAGATTTATTTTATACTTCAATTGTCACTTGGAGAGATGCATGGTTTCTTTCCATAAGTGCATCAGGCCACATGACCCTCCACAGGGCCTTTTTTGAATATTTTAGTAACAATGTAGATGGATTGGTGTATTTTGGAAATAAATTTGTCTTAAACCATCGAGAATTCGCACCATCAAGATTAAATTGCTTCGAAAATTTGTTTTTTTGTTGCATGATCTGCTCTATATTTCAAACTTGTTAAGGAATTGTTATCCTTTGTACACATTTTACAACAAGGTTACTCAATTCATATATTTTATGGAAAAGTTGAAATAAGGAAGGATTTTGTCAACATTATTGTCATGATTGGAGTGAAGGAGGAAAGACTATTGAAGTTTAAACAAACACTTTCTTGTGCATAGAATTTTTCATATCCTTGTCATCACTATGAAGATGTAATTCGATTTAGTCTTCTATGACATGCTAGATTTGGACATAATAATTATGATGTCCTTTTTTTTTTGAATAAAATGGTGTTTATGTTTTAACTATTATTCTTAGGGAATCAAATTAATGTGATACTTCTATTCGTGGAAAACATAGAAAACAACCTTTCCATGATTCCTCTTCTAGAACATGTCGAAAACTGGAATTGATACACTCTAGTTTTTGTGCTCGTGTGTGTATTCCATTTGCTAATGGAAATAAATAGATCATATATTTTATCAATGATTATATTAAAATGTGTTTGGTGTACTTTTTGAAATATAAATTTCAAGTTTTTCAATATTTTAATTATATATATATATATATATATATATAGATTCAATAGAATACTAATAGCATATTCACTCTCTCGAGTAATGGAGGAGAATATACATCTAATGAATTTCAAAACTATCTCTTCCAGAATGGGATTCAACATCAAAAAATAATTCCATACAATCCTCAACATGAGTAGTGTATTTGAAAGAATGAAGGCCATATGTAGCAATAGGTAGCAACGGTGGTGGCATATTAACCCACAATAATCATGATGAGACTAAGGTACAAGACAAACTGATATAATGAGAAATCATCAGTGACCATGCAAATGAATTTCATGCTAGTAATAATTTACCATCGATCAACCAATCTCAACATGGAATTTGGGAAACATGCATTTGTTGTACTCAACTTCTCCAGATAGCACCATATCACATGTTCACCTTGATTTTCTCAATGAGATATACTAATAAGTTGTGTTGAATTATATTATGGTGTATTTATTATGCCTAAGAGTTCTCCCTTGTTACAATATCATTGTACAAAGATCATATATTACCATGGAAGGGAATTATTCAATTAGTATCAAATGTTCGACGAAATATGATAGTGATTTTCTGAAACAATGGTCATATTTGTTGTAATGATGATGGCTATATATATATATATATATATATATATATATATATATATATTCCCAAAGAAAAATGATAATTTTCATTAAAAAAATGGAAATTACATTTAGTATATACACTATGTGCATTCAAAAAGTATGCTGACAGCCACTAAAAACCAAAAAATACAATCCATGAGAAAAATTGTAATTTTCATTAGAAAAATGGAAATCACATTCAATATATGCACTATGTAAATTTGTGTTTCTATTTAAATCTGTATTTCATTTTGTTCCTACATAAATCTAGATCAGGGCATTTTCCATTGAATTTTGCTCCCAATATACATGTGAGAAGGAGATGTCAATGAAGGAGGCCATCAGGATTTTGATATTTGCATCCAATGAAATAAGGATGACGCCTTGAGAGAGTTTCGTCCCTGTGCCCACTTAATGACCATCTTGGAATCACTAATTATTAGAATCTCCTCATTTGAAATCCAAGATGCGTACTATAAAAGCCCCCATAGTGCCACCACCTCTTCCCTACAATTTGAACCAAGTACACCAGACTAAAAAATTGGGAGGCTTGAGATGGGCTAAGCTCTATATAGGCCCCGCAACCTTGTCAAAGAACCCAATGGGAAAAGATCTCCCAAGATATTTAAAAGTAACAAAAAGTTGATGGATATTTGGTTTCCATTGACCAATATCCTGGAAACGAGCCACGATTTTTAGATTGGTGTTCAACACATCAGGGGATTTTTAATTGAAAATGGTAGTATTTCTACACAACTAGCTGCCCCAAAAATTGTACAACGAGACAAATATGTTTTTTTCATCCTAGTGGGGAGCTCTTCTTTGGGAAATCTATCATTATGGGTATTGGTAGGGAATGTTTTTCTTGTTGTACTATTTTGGAAACATAGTTGTAGGGCTACATAATGTGTCAAATCCCACACACCCACACCTTCCTCCTAATAATATATTTATGTGTAGTTTTTTCTCTTGTAGAAGGTTGTTTCCTATGTTAATATGTTAGGCATATTTTCATTCATTTGCTCCATAAAATCACCCATGTTTTCTTATTTATTTCTAAGGGTGGGGATTTTTTAGTTTCTATCTCCAAATAATATCAACAAAGGGTCCTTATATATGAATGTGTTCTACTACAACGTTATATTTCACATCTATTTATAAATTCCACAACTTTATTCTTGATTATGAAGATGGTTAGGAGTTGAAGCATTGAAATTGAGGACAATATGAGGCTTTTTCTATGATATTTTTAGTTCAATTCTACTAAAAGGAAATTTTTTTAGTTAATATCAGTGTTTCATCTCAACTTCCCAGTGATTGCATTACTCTCTAGAAAGCATGTGAATCTCCATATTCCTATGATTGGCTATATAACATGCATTCTCTTATATTTATTGTTGTTGTGGTGTTGGCATAGAAGGAAAACTAATCATAATGGGTGGCAAAGATCATTTAAACACATTAAATTTTAATAATTTATCGGATGACATATGTCAAATAGAAGTCATATAAGAATTTGAAGAGGACGCACAACATAAGCCTTGTGTACATATCAAACCTACTTTTACAAAGGAGCTTTCCATTTCAAAGAACAAATAGAAGAAATCATATGCCTTGATTTTTTTAAATTAATTGGAGATGTGAGTTTTCATAATGATCACATTAAATATTTTATAGGGGCCTTAAAGAAAATTAAAATGTATATGCTTGCCACTTAGAATTAGAACTTGTATAATTGTTGACGGTAACTATTCAACCTAGAGTTGAAAGATTATGATGTCATAGAAATATCCTTGGGATCACAACCATCACACATGACATAGGTTCCATTGGAGTAAATATAGTCCTTCTCATCATAGCCTTCATCAAGGCCCTCTCCCTACATATTCTCACTACCTTAAATCCTTGTAAGTTAGTGACCAAATTAAGTCTATCACATTTGACTCCTTGGTGGAAAAATTTGTGAAATGTGAGAAATACTTTGGCAAGAAGAAAAGGAAAAATCAACCCATTGAGGAGGCCACATGAATTACTAAAAAAGGGAATAATGAATCACATGATTCTTAGACTAGAAGAAATAGTAGTAAAAGAGGAAGTGGAAGAAATAACTTAGGAAGACACAATCAAGGAGAGAACCCATATCTTTATTATATTTGTTGCAACAAAGATCGACACGATGTAATGATATGTGGAATTCCTGGGGAGAAAATTGAAGATAAAAAAGAGGAAAAAGAAGAAAAAGGTGACATCCTAGATCCAATGAAAGGTAAAGCACCTAAATCTACTCATTGCATTGTTTCCAATTGCAATATTGGAAAAATTGAATATTTATTTCATACTTCATTTGCTACTTGGGGAGATGTATGGTTTCTTTCTACAGTTGCATCATGCCAGATGACCTTTCATAGGGATCCTTTTGAAGATTTTACTAACAATGTATATGGTATAATGTATTTTCTAGATAAATCAAGTCTCGAACCTTTAGGAATTAGTACCATCATGCTTAAATTTCATGGTCTCTTGGATTTCCTTTTGCATGATGTGCTATATCATTCAAATTTGTGATGGAACTTAGTTTCCCTTGTACACATTTGATAACAATGTCCCTTGTCAAAGAACCCAATGGGAAAATATATCTCAATATCCTTAAAGGTAACAAAAACTTGATGGATATTTGGTTTCCATTGACCAATCTCCTGGAAATGAGCCACAATTTTTAGACTAGTAGTCAATACATCAGGGGATTTTTTATTGAAAATGGTAATATTTCTACACAATTAGCTTCCCCAAAAATTGTACAACGAGACAACTATGAATTTTTTCATCCTAGTGGGGATCTCTTCTTTTGGAAATCTATCATTACAGGTATTGGTATGGAATATTTTTCTTGTTGTGTTGTTTTAGAAACATAGTTGTAGGGATACAAAATGTGTCGAATCCCACACACCCACACCTTCCTCCTACTAATAGGTTTATGTGTAGTTTTTCCTCTTGTAGAAGGTTGTTTCCTATGTTAATATGTTAGGCATATTTTCATTCCTTTCCTCCATAAAATCACCCATGTTCTCTTATTTATTTCTAAGTGTGAGGATTTTGAAGTTGCTATCTCCAAATAATATCAATAAAGGTTCCTTATATATGAATGCGTTCTACTACAATGGTATATTTCACATCTATTTATAAAGTCCACAACTTTATTCTTGATAATGAAGATGGTTAGGAGCTGAAGCATCGAAATTGAGGACAATATGAGGCTTTTTCTGTGAGATTTTTAGTTCAATTCTACTAAAAGGAAAAAAATCTAGTTAATATCAGTGTTTCATCTCAAATTCCCATTGATTGCATGACTCTCTAGAAAACACGTGAATCTCCATATTCCTATGATTGGATATATAACATGCATTCTCTTATATTTTTTGTTGTTGTGCTGTTGGCATACAAGGAAAAATAATCATAATTGGTGGCAAAGATCATTTAGACACATTAATTTTTAATAATTTATGAGATGACATATGTAAAATAGAAGTCATATAATAATTTGAAGAAGAGGCATAACATAAGCCTTGTGTACATATCAAACCTGCTTTTACAAAGGAGCTTTCCATTTTGAAGAAAAAATAGAAGAAATCATATGCCTTGATTTTGTTACATTAAGTGAATATGTGAGTTGTCATATTGATCACATTAAATATTCTATAGGGGCCTTAAAAGAAAATTAAAATGTATATATGCTTGCCACTTAGAATTAGAACTTGTATAATTGTTGACGATAACTGTTCAAGCTAGAGTTGAAAGATGATGATGTCATAGGCATATCCTTTAGGATCACAACAATAAACCATGACATAGATTTCATTGGAGTAAAGATAGTCCTTGTCATCATAGCCTTCATCAAGGCCCTCTCCCTACATATTCTTACTACCTTAAATCCTTGTAAGTTAGTGATGAAATGAAGTTTATCACATTTGACTCCTTGGTCAAAAAACTTGTAAAATGTGAGAAATACTTTGGCAATATGAAAAGGAAAACTCAACCCATTGAAGAGGCCACATGGATTACTAAAAAGGGGAATAATGAATCACATGATTCTTAAACTAAATGAAATAATAGTAAAAGAGGAAGTGGAAGAAATAACTTAGGAAGACACTGTTATCCCTCTAATAATTCCCAAAGTTGTGATATTTTGAGTTTATAGTTTTAAGAACATTAGAGGTAACCACAGACCTACTTTCAAGCTCTAGGATCTAGCCTTCCTAAGGCTAAGAGAGGGTTATCTCTATAAGATTTAACCTTTTTTTTAAGTTTGATTTTAGGCTAGTTATATGGGGAAATTGGGTTTTGATATTTGGTTTGATTTGGTGGGAAAAATCACTTAATGAGATGGATAGAGATAGATATGTTTTTCAATTGGGAAAATGGATTCAATATGTCAAGTATATAGGTTAGGATCAAGGTCTAAAGTGAAATATTTTCAGGGCAATACAGTTGATTCACTTAAGATCTTTGAGGCTGATTGGTGAAGTGATTTAATCGGGATAAAGAGCAATCAAAGATTCTTTGATCTGGATAAGGAGTGAAGAGGAGAGAGGTCATTTGAAAGAGGGATCAATTAAGGTTTCCCTACTATGGAAATCACCAAAAAACATGAAAATGAAAACCAGTAAATAACAAAGTGATATTAACAAATTCTAATATATCGCTTCCTGATTTCACATTTAAATTTAGAGCACATGTATGTATGAATGAAAAACATAAGAATATTGAACAATTAATAGTAGAAAGTACTTCACTTATATTATACCAACACATGAATCTTGAAACATGATGCTTTATTGATTTGATCCAGCCTTGCTAACTTGAAACTTGGTACAAAAGCCCTTCAGGTACAAAAATATTGTCTACAGAAATCTTTAGCAATTTATTCCACAATAATACTTCAAAGAGTCAAGTATTTATACAAAAAGTGTTACAAAATATCCTAGAATACTCATAGGCTTTTTCTAAGGAAAACAAAATATCTTTTACAAAAATATAGTGACAGCTCCTTAACAACTAGCAAGATTTCCTATTTATCCAAATAAAATATAAATGTTGTTTTGGATTGGGTGCAGTTGGCTGTTGTGTTGTCTTCAATGTTGGAAAAATATCTTTTAATCTGTTTTGAAACTCTATCTTCTCGTTTGATACTCTTTTACTGATACACTTTACCTCTAATACTCTTTCATCTGCTTGAGGAATTTTTTACTGCTGTAAATTCTGTTTTTACTGTGTAAAAATAACAATCTATTTTTCTTCCTCTTTTAATGTAAAACTATATTTTACAGTAAATTAGTAAGATTCTGCCAAAATTATTCATTAGGTAACTTGATCTTGGTAATTTTTCTATAATTTTCACCAGCCTCTGTGTATCTGACAAAGGTTGGTCTGACCACAAAGAGATTTTTTATCTCACGCTGCAAATAGAACAAATCTTCAATTTTTTTGTGCAACACTTTGCCTGTAGGTGCTCCTTGCCAATCTACCTTGTTTACCTGTTCTTTGGAAAAATCTCTGATTTTCTCGTTGTAATCCTCTTGCTTCATTAATTTGCCATTTAAAACAAGAATATTTGGCAAGCCTTTTTGCCTTAATATATCAAATTTTACCATCAATCTAGTTATTGCCAAATCCATGTTTTGGCACTTCTCTTCAAGTTGCTTCATCGAGTTTTTCTTTGTAATTACCTTTCTCACCTCAAGAATTGTTTCAGTTCTATCAGTTATGCCTATATCATCCAATTTTTGTTTGTTCTTGGTGTTGAGAAACTTGATTATTTCTTGGGCCTCTTCAGGTTTGACACCAAGCTCTTCCTTTTTCTTCACAATTTCTTCTTTGGCCGCTTTAACCAAGTCTTTTTGTTCATAAATGACTTGAATGGAAGGCCAAGTATCATTGATTGACTCAATGATCTTGGACCACAACTGATTTTTTATGTAGGTCATTGGTTCCTTCAAAGTTAATTCTGCTTCAACCTTCCTCAACTACTCACTTAACCTTTTGGCTTTCTGTTCCTTTGTTTTAGCATTGATTTGAGCTAATTTCTTGGCATCTTCCAAGTTCTTAATTTGCTTTTTCAGCTTGTTGATATCATTATTCTAAATGGAAATATCTTCCATAGATTTTATGAGCTTTCTTGCCTCATATGTTTGTTGCACTGCTGAAGTAGATGATTCTGTAGTAGAGGTAGTAGAAGAAGTCATTGACATAGTTGTAGCCAATGGGGATTTTGGTGCTAATTCCTCTGCTAAGGTTGAGGGAACTGTTGTAGTTACCATAGGGATGATTGTGGGAGGAGCACTTTTAGTTTTTTTTGCTTATTTATCTTAGAAAAGCTTGTCCATTTCTATGTCCATGTCCTTAATCTGTGTTGTCATTTGTAGTATGAGACTCATCATCTCATCTTTTTGTTTTGCCTCTTGTAGAATCTCTTTAGTCTATGGATGTTCTGTTGGAGGAAGCTTCAATTTTTTTCTAAGTGATGCTATGTCAGCATTTTTCTTCTTTATCATTTCTTCTGTAGCTTTTACATTCTCAGGGTCATACCTTACTTCAATTACCAGTTCTTCTAAAGACTTGATTCTAGTGTCTTTAGCATAGGTAGAGGCCTTTTTAGTCCTAATATGATCTCTCAAATTTGTTATGGTATTCTAAAGCTTCTGGGCACGCATTGCCTTTGTAGTCATAGTAGAATAATGCATTTCATAGCTTTGGTTATGAAACTCAATTTGATCTAAAGGATGAATTTTATCAACTGGTACTTCCAAGTCAACTTTCTTGTAGTCTACTACTGTTGTAGGTTTGGGCACTTTTGGCTGTAGTATTGTCATAAGAAATTTATTTTTGGTGTAATCAAAGGCTAACAATAATCTGTTTTGACTTCCTAGAGTTTTTTTTAGATACCGTGAATAAATCTCATTCTTTAACTCTTCATTCTTAGCCTTGATTTCCTTGTATTTCTCTTTGATGTCACTGTCTATATTCTCTGCTTGCTGTGATGAGGATGCCTCCATGTTTTGTTTTCTTTCAATCATCTGAGTGTCTGAAGTATCCTTTTTCCTACTCACTTACAATAATTGTAGCAACATCTGTGTTCTTCTCTGTGTTTTTGTCGTCTAGCACCTCAATTGTTTCTTTTTCCTTGTTCACTGGATTGAGCTTAGGTTTCTTATTATATCTAATATTAAACCTAGTCTCTGTTGTTGTTTCAGCTATGTAGGTGCCTTCTACCCTGATTCTCTTAGTGGCTTTATCCTCTTGATTTACAGTTTTCAAGGTGTGATTAGTATCACCTTATTTAATTGTTTTCACCAAGGTATTTTTCATCCACTCCATTTGATTAGAAAACTGTTCAATATTAGGTTTTTTATCATGAATGTAAGGGGTCAATTTCCATTTTACCCTCATTTTATTTAGTATTACCGGAGGATCATAATTCCATAAGAAACTTTCTTCAAATTTGTATTGCAGCAACTGTTTTGATGCTTCTATACCTGCTTCCCTGTGATTACAAATGAAAGCACCCACCTGATTCTTCAATTTGAATTGAGTATTATTTTTGGCAGCCAAGAAGTTGATAGAATCTGAATTTAGAATTTTCCTTATGTACTCTAAGGTAAAAACTCTCATTGGCAAGTATTTTGGCAGTTTATAGGGTAAAAGGTTTGACCCATAGACTCTGATCTCTGAATGATTTTGGTAAAGGTACCAATATCCAGTTCTACTTTGCTCTGACAGCTGTAACACTTTCTTTATCTCATTAATGATTCTTGGATGTACATTATTTGTCAACATGTTTATCAATGGATGAACAAAACAATCTATGAAATCCACATAAGTGAATTCTGTTGATTCTTTTCTGATTCGAGATGTCCAAAAGATAACTGATAGTGGATTCCATTCTACATCCAATTTCTGAAGGTTTATAAGGAATTTATCTGCTTGGAAGTAAAGGAACATGTGAAAGTGGAAGGATGAATATCTGAAAACTCCTTCAGTGGGCAATTTCACACGCTGATCATGGATATTATCAGCTATGTATTCTAAATAGTTATAGATGACAGAAGGAGGTTGACCTTGCACAAATGTGGATAGAAAACCAAGAATATACTCATCTGTGTGCTCATCAGTAAAATAACCAAGAATAAAGGATAACATAGAAATGGCATGCCTTGACCCTTCAGGAAATTTAGAAGATGAATAGGGAGGGTCTATATTTGCGATTTCAACATATGCAAGCATGAAAGTTTGGAAGATCTGAAATCTCTTAGGAGATTCTAATTCAATATAAGGCTTTGTGAGAGCTTCTATGGATAATGGAACTACATTGGGATCTGGTTTTAGCTGAGGCCTTAGGTTTATAGACTCTGCAATAATAGTGAACAATACTTCTTTGTTAGCATCAACCATAGCCCTTTGGTCATGGGAATAATAGGTTTGACACAACCTAATGACTTCTGGACACCCATGAGTATGTGGATGTTGGCAATATGATGCAGCAGAGTGTTGTCCTTGATGGCAACCCACTTGATGAAGATGATGGAAACCTACTTGATGAAGTTGTTCTTGACTTGATGAGCTTGTGAATGATGTACATCTGATGTATCTACAATCTGTACAGAAGGTGCAGAAGAAAGAATTTCCAGAATGGGCCAGAACAATGATGAAAAGTGTATTTCACAAGGCATACGTGATTTTAGTAAAGGGAAGTCGCGTATGCATGCGGAAAAGTACATGCCAAGTCGCGTATGGTATTTTGCGCTCCAAAATTATAATACCAAGGGGCATTACCATGGTATTGACCCATTGTATTGAGCACTGGATTGCCTATTTGGTCCCATCCAGGAAAACCATCAGAAGTAATGTGGTTTTGACTAATGGTATTGAAAAAGGCTAAATCTATATAAGGAGAAGAAATTCATTGTGCAAAGTGTGGAATGTGTCTGGGCTTTAATGAATACTTCACTCTGAAGTATATCTGCATGGTTGAAATCTACTCTTAATTGATAGATCTGAATCTATGATGCGTCTATGAACAAGATGAAGGTTCAAGATCTCTAAATCTTGAAATGGTGAATCTCTTGGATGATCTGAAACGAAGTGATGAATACCTGGCGCAAATCTATTGAGGAAGTTGAAGAAATCTGGGTAAGTTCATAGATCTGGTCTGTTGTGCAAATTTTATCTTTTATAGATCTATACGCAGGTTCAGTTCGTGAAAAACGTGTGTATACGCGGATCTGCTTAAACAAAAGCGCGTATGGACAGTTAGGGTTATTTTGGTAAATGCACAGATGTATACGTGGGTTAGCTTCATGAAAAGCACGTATATATGTGGGTCTGATTGAATAAAAGCGCGTATGATATCTGATCTAATGGTTGCTCAAGGTTGAATGTGTTTTTGCATATTGATTCTGAAGTCTGGGTTGACTCTGATATTCTAGTTACAGTGGTTTCACTGTTCTGTTTGAAGCATTGGGCAAAGGTTGTTTGTTGATAAGTGAAGGGTTGTGTTGGAGCTGTTTGATCCAGTTTGAAAATTGATGAAACGTGGACTGTAGTGGATCTGAGGGTTGAAACCTTCAGTATGAAAGTATAAGCTTTCTGCCAGTAGAGGCTGGTGCTAATATCAGGGGGTAGTAGCTCCCTTCCAGGTGAGGCTGGTAAACTAGAGCAGGGGGTTGTTGCTCCCTTCCAGGAGAGGCTGGTAAACGAGAGAAGGTTGTAGCCTTCTGCAGGTGGGTGCCTGCGTACTGGTATGAGTCTGCACCAATACATGTTGTAAGAAGTTTTGTTAATAATAAATATTGAAGACTGAGACGACGACAGCGGTGATTTTCTCTCGAATTGGGTTTCCACCTAAAAATCCTGGTGTTCATGTGTGTTGCTTATGTGTGATGATTGTTTTGTTCTTCCTGCACTGGTTTACTGTTTTCTAAATATCTGATGAATGAGTAATGCAATGATCTAAGTCAAGAACTAAATGCATAATTAGATCACTGTGTATACGCGAGTTTTGTAAAGGATATCCGCGTATATACGCGGGTTGGATTTAGGAAAGTAGCGTATGGTTTTTAAGAAAGAAATATCAAAGTTTTATTGTCTGCACTAAATACTGATTCACCCCCCCTCTCAGTATTTTTCCCAACAGTGGAACTACATATTTGCATAAATTTGACTCCCAAATCTGAACTTCATCTCCCTGATCTAAGGATTTTTCTAGACTCCAACAGTGGAGATCTAGCAGATCGAATTCAATGACTAGATCAGTTATTTTATAATCCAAATCAGCTAGAGGTATATGCTCAAGATCTACAATAGGAGGTTGTAGTGTATTTATAACAATAGTGATTTTAGAAGCCATTTGAGTTTGATAATTTTAACTTTCTGGATGCTTAAAACTATGTTTTTAGGCTTTTTGTACTCTTCTGTCAGCTTAGATTATTTACTGAAACTATTTTTGGCTTGACATAGGTCCTTTTAACAGAAAAGGGTACAATCATGCTTTCTTTTGGTTTTAACTTTCAATTTAGTTCCAAAATTGATCTTCAAACTCTTTTACAGACTCAAAAAATGTATACAACGGTTTTTCTACTCTTTTTGGATAAACTTGACTAAAAATAGTTTAATTCATGCATAAAAGAGGTTTTGACTATTTTCAAAGGGGTTTGAATTTATTCAGGGGTTCTCTAAGGTCAGAAATTTCTAAAACTACCTGAAATATCTTCAATTTTGATTTAAACAAGTTACAGTATTCAAAACTGGGGTTTCATCAAGATTTTGCATCAAATATATTCTTTGAGGGAAAATACAGGTTTTTTTCTGGACAAAATAGGCTTCACAAGGTTCAAATTGACAGAAATAGTTTTTTTTTATGACGAGGAGGTTACTTTTTTCGAAGAGTACATGTTCTTGCATGTATATGGTCTTTAAACAGGGTTTCTGAGGTGTTGGAGAGCTCTTGGATGCTGTTGAAGTCCTTCGAAGTAGAATGGATGATTCAGGCAGTGTTAGCAGCAATTTTAATAGATCTCTGGTTATTTGGGCATGTAAATGGTATAAAACACTCTTTTTCTTCAGTCGGAAGGGTTTAAACAATGAGAAAACGCAGGAAAAACTTAAACTGAGCGTATATGCAGTTTTATATATATTTTTAGGTTTAAACGGGTTTTGCATTGAATGCTGATCAAATTAGAGGGAAGGTTGTTTAGCACGGAGATGAGAAACCATAAGCAGTTATCTCAGGATGATAAAATGGTAAGCGGTTTACTTGGATCAGATGCGATCCAATAATTATTATTATTATTATTTTTTTATATTAGGAGGGAAACCGGTAACAAGAACCATACAATCATATCTGACACACAAGATCACATCGCGCTACTGCCAATGAAAACCCTCCTAGTTGGCATCATCCCCCGCTGACAATACACATCAAGGTTCACAGGCTTACACCTGATGAGCACCCATGGGGTTTGAACCGGTGACCTTTACAAATGAGTGCCTTAATAGAAAAATCAATCACCAACAAGCCGCCACACCATGGGTTGATGCGATCCAATTATTAAACGCCGCGTGGAGGAGATATAATAGGGTAAAGCAACCTATTTCACAAATTTCAAATCGATTAAGCTGGGCGCTATTGAAATTGCGATATTGAATATGGATCGTTATATCTGGGTAAGGGCTTGTGAATGATAGAGATTGAGTAATGTAGTTTCTTGACGAATGGGATGTGGGGCCCGAGAGTTTATATGCGACAAGTTTAATAAACTATGTTTAAACATAATTGAAACACAATTTTAATGTTTTAATGTGATGAGCGGGATATATGAATTTACACAGTAAATAGGTGATTTACATGTGTATTGTGACCTTTGGGCAAGGAATATATGTATGTAATATATTTAAACCTATGGGAATTGCAGGATAATATATCACATGGGGTAATATAATCATAGGTTAAATGTTGATATAATGGGTTTGGGGTATAAAATAAAGGAATTAATATATCTACGGGAAGGGGTATTTTAATGGAATTAATACATTAAATTAAGGTTAATATGAAATGAATATGATGAGCTGAAAATATACAAATTTACCAAGTATAGTGTAAAATAAGCACATGAGTACAATGGTGGTCCCATTTTTGAACATTTACACTTAATACTTAGGATAAATTGTATTTTGTGGGTTTTTGAATGTTTTTGCATGAAATGAAATTAGTTAAAGGGGATTTTTACTTTCCCTAAGCAAAAAGTGTTTTAACTTAGGAAAAGGGATTATATCTTTGGAAAAGGGTGATTAGGTTGAGGAAATGGGTTTTTATGAAGGGAATCCAATACTCATTACCAATCAATTATTAAGCCTTGGGTTTGGTCCCAGCAAAAGTTAGAGAAATTTTCTAAGCCCTTTTAAATGAAGGTTTTGAATACTGAATATTTTGAGGGGAGGGAAATTAGTAATTTTTCCAGATGATGTTTTATTACATGCCTTGTATAACTACATTCTACCTGTTAGCTACCTATAAATTTTTGACATAGCAAACAGCTGGCTAAAATGTTTCTGAGACTTCAAGAGAAACATTTCCCTTGAAAATATTTCATTATTGAAGCCTCTATGTGTCTTTTGCCTTTGAAGAGATCTTCACTGCTGTTTCCCTTGAAAAAAGCCCTGCTATTTTGTGAAAAAGAATGCTTCAAAAGGCCTTGTAATTGCCCATTTTCACTCATTTACCTTCATTTTCATTAAGCCTCCTTTCATCTTTTAAACTCCCTTTTTCCCCTCTAAAAAGCCTCCAAAATCCTTTTAAGCCACTAAAAATCTCTTTTACAGGCTTAAAACACCCTTTTCCCCTTTACCGAAAGCCAAGAAATTCCTTGAAAAACACTGATTTTGGCTTAAAAAACCCCTTTTTTCATTTGAGGCCTTAAGCCCCTTTCAGCTAAGCCCTTAGCCCCTTCTCTGCATAGGACCCGCACCCAAGACCAGGCACTAAAGCCCTGGGTGCTAATCACAATCGGAACTTTCCATGAGCGCCTTTTCCTTTATATCTTCTAAATTTCCGATACGAGGAACATTTGTTCTATTGACCTCCACTTTAATACAAACCATCGATATTTCCAACGATCCAATGGCCAGTGCTAATCACATCGTGCCCATCAGCCTCTTTCCATTACCCCTCCACTACAATCTTCACCGTTGATCTCTTTAAAGATCCGACGGCCCGCGCTAACTCGCATAACCGCCAATCGCAAGAAGTCTTAAGTGCCACCTTGTCTCCTCCGATTGGCGATCTGACGGTTGGAGATGAACCCAATAGCCTAACATCATCACTCCACGAGTTTAATCTGGATCATTGAATCCATAAGAACCAACGGCCCAGATTTAATCGGGCTTCGCTCATTCCCCCCCCGCCCCTAATCGTCTCCCTTCTGATCAAATCTCGACCATCGATCTCCCCTTTGATCTAACAGTCCATGCATAATCGCAACATCAAAACTCGGAGTTTTTTCCCCCTGCCTTTTCCCCGATGCCATTGGATCTCAACCATTCATTCTGATAAGATCCAACACCTCCCCTTCTCCCCACCCATTTATTTTCCCCTTTGCCTCCACTTTCTATTTTTAATCTCCCCGTCCTACATCCAACGACTGAGGTGGATATTGCGTGATTTTAGTGTCTAACTGTTAAAGTTTCAAATTTATGCAATGAAAGCGGTTTTGGGGGGACACGTGTCAGGCGGCGAGGTATATCACATTTTTTTGTAGAATTTTCAAAACCACTCTGGAGCCACGTGAAACCAGTAGTTTTTTCTGCTAAAACCACCTGTTCCCCTTTGTTCCCGAAAGCTCCATCTAAAGATCACGACCGTTCATTTGATCTGGATCGACGGCTCATATTATGTCGCATCCTCATCCATATTTCTTCATTGGAGCTTCCAAATGATTTCGTCGGAAGATCTCCATCGTTGATCTACTCCTATGATCCAATGGTCCACGTTCAATCGCCCTCCGCCCTTCCGGTCCCACCACCAAAAGCCGTCGATTTCATTCATTTTGACCTTTCTCCTTTGTAATTCATCCAAACATCAAAATTTTGTGTTTTACACTAAAATTTATTTTCTTCCGCCTAACCTTCTAAAATAACTTGGCCGGTAAATCCTGACCGTTGATCACCATCTATCCATCTAATCCAACTGCCCGGAACTGTCCTAGCACCAAACATTCATCATCCTATTCTTCACCATTTCGACTTGGTTTTTTACCATTTTTCTGCTGCGATACACCATTTCGCCATGGCTCTCCATCCTCCATGAGCCTCCACAGCATCCCTCCCACTCCCACAGGTTTTTCATAATGAAGTTTGTTGTATTTTTGTAGTTTCAAAGGGGCATGAATCCACTATGCTTCACAATCACAGACAGGGTTTTTCAGAGTGCAGGAAGACATTTACAGAGCCAAAATGCAGGGAAATACACTGATAAGAAGGTTTAAGGCATATTTTATTAAAAGAGTAGTGTTAAAACTTTGATCTAAACTCTCCTACGCCATTAAACCTGCACATGCACAAAAACAGTCAGTGAAAGCAGAAAAGATTGTCAGAGGATAGATTAAGGGATTTAAGGAACCTTATTGAAGATTTAACGCCTATAATCCAATGTTCAAAGGATGAAGACACAGATGAAGACCATGAATATGATTAAGAGGTTTAGTGAAGCCTCAAACACATGAAACAAGCCATATCTGTGTTTTAATATCAGCAATACACCTTTTCTCCCAAAATGACTAGCTACATCACTTCTACCAACTTCTATCGAACACCAGAACCATTATTACACTGACAGGGGCCTGAAAAAATGTCAGGACAAAAGTTATGGAAGTATGGGAAACCTTACAAAGTACCCGTAGTCAGAAAGTACTTCAAAGCACATACCTGAAGATATTTTCAACCTGACAGAGACTTCTAGACCAGCCTAAAGGGCACCAATATGTCAATCCAAATCCATTAAGCAGAGTGGGAATGAAAGCTTCCTCCACTCTGTCTTAATGAATCAATTAAGTTTACATCTACTACTACCACTACTCATTCTCATATCAGAACTCCTGAAAATACATTGTAAAGGTTGTCGGTTGATAGGGATTCATTCGACTGTTAGAACTATTATTGGGGGAAGTAGCTTAGTAGTTTGTAATTTAGTAGGCTAGGAGGAGAATTTTGGAATGTAAAGAGCCATTGAGCTCAAAGTATGTGACTGGTTTTGCACATCAATTGAACATGCAAATTTCACAGGATCCTGGTCTATATTACTGGTGATGTTTTCTTACTGCAGTTGTTTCCTAATTTCATATTTATCATACTGTCCATAATTCTCTGATAAGAATCAATAATCTAGCTTAGGATATACTTTTTTAAAGTACCCTAATGCTTCCTTCTCTTCTTATCTTTGATGTTTTCTGCTAATTGTGTAATCTAAGAACAAATTCATCACAATTTAACCAGTATAGAAGTTGGCTGGTCCATGCTTACTGATGTATGAATTTGGAGTTTGTTTCCTTAGATGTTCTTGTTTGGTTTCAGTTGAAAGAATTTGGAAACTGGGGATTGAGAGTTAGCCCTATCCACTAGGTGCCTCTTCCAACATCTAGCCTTTCTAGGATCTGTTTGAGTTAGTGTCAAAATCATTGAAGGTTAAAAGTCCTTCTCTAATCTTATACCTTACTCTATATTTAACCTTGAATGTTTTCTATCATTCTGAAAGTGGTTATGAGGACTGCTAGATTTTCATCCTTGAGTATATGTTGAAGGCAGGTTTGGATTTAAATGACATCTGACCTGATCTTAAGATACCCTTTGTGTCCTTATGACAGTTTCCTTTGAAGCATGTCAAAAGCAGGCCTGGATTTAAATGACATCTGACCTGATCTTAGACTGGACTTTGGTTTCTTTCTTTCACCCACTCTTAATGTTCCATCCCACCATCTATCTAAAAGATCCTTTAGTATAGATGACTTTCCCTATGGAGAACCCTTGGATAGTTGTTATGCAAGTAATCCCTTTTCATGACTCCATAGCCCAATGGATTAACCTTTCTCTTGACCTATCTTCCCATGCTAAAAGATCCTTCTATTCAGTTCTTGTTATAGCATCATTTTTCACCCTCATGTGATTCATGATTGTCTTTTTGGCCTTGGGCACCCATTCCCACAGACTCGGATAAAATTTAATAAAAAAAAGTGTTTCAAATCCCATACGTGGGTATGCCTAGAATTTTCCGCGTGTATACGTGAGTCCAGAGATACTTTTCCGCGCATGCAATTAAAATCATTAAAAAATATATAAAATTCCCTATTTTCGAGACTGGGTTGATGGTTATTCCAGTAATTCAACCACCCCAGCCTGTGGCCAACTGTTTCCAACTGATTGAAACTACTTTGAGGGAGTATAAAATCCCCTCATGTGCATGGCCTAAGGGAGAGAGAGAAGATTATAGACATTATACTCTGTTGGAGCCCAATTCAAGTCTGATTTCCCATGCCTCCTGCACTACCTAGATTTTTACAGGAAACTCTTGTTTCATGGAGATGTTCATCAATTTATATGTCATCTCATGTGCACAAGTCCTGAAAGTATCTTAGCGAGGCAAGGGTGGGACGGATCCGGATGATGGTCTGTTCGAAGATCGTGGAAGGATTCAGGTGATCTCTCCACCTTTCTATTACTATACATGCTGTTCGTAATGAAGAAGAACCATCTTGTTCTCGAATTCACGTGTTAATATCTGCTTGCATATGTGAAAAGATTGTTATTTAAGAATTTATTTTTGTTTATATGATGTTTCACATGGATTTCACTGACATTTAGGATAAATATATGCTGTAAAACTAGATTTCTGTGCACGTTTCTTCTTGATTTTCAGGTTGAAGAGGAAGAAGGGTTGTTGGGGGTTTGGACCTCATGGGATCTACATCAAACGTAGGACCTACGGGTGAGTTCTACTATCAATGTTATCTAGTTTTCAGTGTACAAGTATGGTTGTGTGAGTCCTTGTTGAATAGCATGCCCTGATCTGTGGAGGTTTTGACCCAACGACCTCTAGGGAGTTATTTCTAGAAACAGAACTGGTGACTCCACTGGGGATCGCATTCTTGTGATTCCCCTGTTGGGTGGCTTCAGCTGTTTTAAAGGTTTCCAATAGTTTTAATCATTATTTCTAGTCCAGTTATTTTTTTCTCAATCAGACTGAAGACCTGGTTCTTTATCCAGGCTTGATCATTTTTTTTTCATTAGTTACCTTTCCATACGCGATTTTTTCTATACACAGATGCATATACACGCATTTTTTGTTAAATGAAGTCATGTATATGTGTTTTTCCTTTGACACAGCCGCGTATGCACGCCTGTTGCAAAACTGCCAAGTAGCGTATGCCTGGGTAAATTTTGAAATTTTTGATTTCTTAACCTTTTGTCTTGTCTGCCTGTGGGGACCTGTTCCTGCAGTCTCCTTATAGTCTCTGGATTGTGTTGATAGTGGTTGTTAGTCTTTTTCTCTCTTGTTTGGTTGAAGACTGGCTTATTAGGAAAATCTTGTTTTTTAGTGCTTGCATTTCTGGTTCGAGTACCAAGATCTCTTTCTCGAGATTCTTGTTTGTTCTGCTTTATCAGGACAGAGAGCTTCTTCTCATATGCTCTTTCCTCACTTTATGTTTTTATTTGCACTTTAATTTTTGCCTACTTTTCGGTTGGTTTTCTTGATTTCATGTGACTAGGTATTGTTGCAATTTTTGAAGAGTCATTTTTGGGTCTTTGAAGTTTTGTTTGCTGCAAGATTGTGCTATTCTTCTGGGCTGAGTCACTGAGTTTCTTGTCTTCCCTTTGCTCGTATAAATCTTGCTGCTAAGTGGCACTATAAGATTTAGAGCATTTTTGTTGAAGTTTTTTCTTGAAATTCGGAGATTGTTTGGCTTGGTAATTGGATAGTTTTCTTGGTCTCTTTGAAGTCCTCTTTTATAAAATTCAAAAGCTCAAAAACATTTTGTTTTACCTTTGCTTTTGTTTTGCATTTTTGTTTTGGTTTCTTTCCATCTTTTGAAGCTTTGTTGAGATTTCTTGCCTTCAGTTTCTGACTTGATTTGGGAAGGGAATTTTCATTGGTTTCTTTCTCTTATTTCGAGCATATTTTGGTGTCTTTATACTGAGAGTTTCTGATTTGGGGAACTAGCTTTGTGGACAGCCGGAAAAGTGATAGAACTGAAGGATTCTTTGGAAATTTCTCTTTGCTTTATTAGATTTTGCATCTTAGAATTGGCATGCTCTTAGTAATTTGCATCAGGTGCACTTAAGCATTTATTCTTTTTCATAAATTTTGTGAGTGTGAAGTTTGTTATTTGAAAAGAAAAAAAAAATATAGTCTCGTAGAACCCGTGTAGAAATTTATTTTCATCAAAAGGCAATTACTGCATTTGCATGTAGTTTGGTTTTCATTAATTTCTTTTCTGCGTCATAAAAACATCACAAGTTTCATTTCCATATCCCCTTGACTTAATATAACAAATAACTAAAATAAGCGCATTAATTTCAAAACAACTAGCAAGTTTTTTATGAAGTGTCATACACCAACTAGCTAGGTTGTAGGGCCTTGGATTAGGTGAGTGGATAGTTAACTCTCCAAGGCCGCTCAAACTAAAACATAGAAGTTTATTAATTGAGCGAAATCCAACTCCGTTAGGTGGACGGAGAAAGCTCTCCTCCAGAGAGTCAAGCACGAGGGGAAGTGAAGGCCGAGAAGAGAGATACCCTCTCTCTGATTTGCTAGATCTTTCCTCAAGACCGTTCCGCCCGGCTTCTGACACAGATTGGTGCCCATAATTGCCATTCCTAGGTTCCACACAGGTGACTGCGGGGAGGAATACCTGTGGTACCTGAGGCAGACGTCGTATCACTTCCAGCAGTACTTCTGGAGGGTGCCCCGGCGAAGCTTGGGTACTTGCACCTGCAAAGGCTATTGTCAGGAGGTCGGTGTAACTATTTCTGTTACCTTCGCTAGTAGGCCTGGGCCGTAATTATCCCAGACTGCTTTCGGGAGGTCCTATTTTTCACTTTCTCGTATTTTGGTGTCCGGTGCTAATCACCTGGAGCGGAAATACCTGAAGGCTACTTGCTTGGTTGCATCTTATGGATTTTTTGTAGTGAGTGCTCTTTACTCCTAGCTTGCCTAGCTTTATATTTTTTTGAGTCTAATTAAATCTATTAAAGTGGCTGATCAGGCGCCTCATCGATCAAGGAGAATCTCGGGGTTATCTCTCGAGAGTGCTGAACCTTCTTCAAGAAGGCGTAGGAGTAATATAGCAGGTGAATATCACCCTATGGTATCTGACGCAGTGGAGAGAGATCCTCCACAAGGACTTGAAGGTTTTGTAGTTGGTTCCAGTGTTGGTTCTGAGAGGAGCATTCAGCTCACCTCGAGAGTCTTATTTCCGGGAGAAGAAGGAATAGAAGTAGAGGAAGTACTTGAGCCTCCTCAGTCATTTCCATCTCCTCTTCCTCCTGATTATCCGTTTGTTGTTGAGTACATCGGACCTAAGTCAGGAAGACCAGAAAGTCCTTATCCATCTTATTCATACCTTTCGATGGCCACGACTGGGAACACGGCTTTAGCTGTGAGTGCTGCAGGCATTCAGACTCCTGCTTCAGTAGAAGGAGGAGGCACAATTGCTATATCTTCGATTGCCTCTAGTACTACTGTGTTTGGCTATGGTTTCACTCAAGCACATGCTTCTCAATCTGGTCCCTTTTGTTTTGGAATGCCCACTAGTGGGATTCCTTCGTTTTCCTTTTCCGCTGCTGCAACTGCGTCTGCACCCATGTCTTCCATGGCTAGTGGGTCAGCTTCTTTTCAAGGGTTTCCCTTTGGAACTGGGCATATTCCTAGTTCGAATCCTTCCTTAGGGTCTTTTCCTTTTACTTCTCAAACTCAGAGTTTTAACCCTTGGTCTAGAGGTAATAGGTTGACTACCTTTACAGGTTGGAACCCTGTATTTACAACAATGGGGGCAGGGAATCAGTTTTACGCTAGTCAACAAGGGAATGTTTCTTTCCCTTCATCGAGTGCTTATCAGAATTTTTCCCCTCTTTCTAATGCTTGGAACCCCTATCAAGGGCTTTCCTCTTCATTCATTACTTCGGGGGGGGAACTGGTCCGGTCTTTGGTAACTCTACGTTGGGAGGGGGTCCTTCTCCAAATGCTGGGTCCTTTGGCCCAACATTTTCTACGAGTTCTTTTTGGCAACCTGGTGTCTCATCAAATCTAGGTTACTCTTTTCACAATGTTGGGAATTCATCCCACCAAGGATGGAATCCTCAAGCTCCTCCTCGTTTACCTTTCCGGCAACGTTGAACTTGCCAGATTTGTCGAAATTGACGAATGATCCGATCCGATATAGTCCAGGGTGGCCTCCGGTTCCTACCAAACTACCTTCAGACATTCCAAAGTTTGAAGGCAAGAATGGAGAGGACCCGGCTGACAATATCACCACCTTCCATTTATGGTGTTCATCTAACTCCATGATCGAGGATTCGATTAGGTTGAGATTGTTTCAACGCACCTTAATTGGAAACGCTGCCAAGTGGTATATTGAGTTAACTGGGGGCAATTTTGCTACTTTTGGAGATCTGGCTACTACATTTTTAAATCATTTCTAGTTTCCTGTCCGTTATGATGCCGGGACTGAACTCCTAGCTAATTTTAAGCAGGACGACGCAACCCACATTTCTGATCATATTCAGGAATGGCGGAGAAGGAAGAGGCTTATTAAAGCTCATATTCCAGGAGAATTCCTTTTGGAATGGTTTTTGAAATCTCTGCAGTCAGATATTTCTAAGGATGTATCCCTATCCGGGATATTTTCTGAGGAACAGGCCATTTTTCAGGGCCTAGCAGCTTGAATTGATATATTCTCAGTTTGGTGTCCTTCATAAATATTTTCCTAATGCTCCTCGCTCCAAATTAGACTTGTCCACGACTAAACCCAGTCCTCATGGTGATGGACTTATTGGGTCGATCAATAGTGGTGCAACAAACCTGCTTAGTCAATTGCATCAGTTGTCTATACAATCTGCTTCTTCTGGTCAGGCTGTGCCTGCTGAGTCATCGCCTTCTTAATATTTATCGGTAAATGCCGTTCAGACTTCTAACCCTAAAGAAAATAAACAATCTGAAGGGAAGAAGAAGGGATGTAATAAGAAAAAGGGCAAGAATGGGAAGGGTAATGCAAATAAATCCAACGAGCATGTTGGTGAGGGTCCAAAGGATAAAAATAAAGTGAAGTTTCCATGCAAGTTATGTGCTGGAGACCATCTTACTCACCTTTGCCCTAAAATTTAGGATGTGCAACGCTTGTTAGCTCAGCAGGGTTCTTCTAGTTCCTAGCCTGCGTTGACAAACCCTTTTCCCCAAGGGCAATAGCTAGTTGTTGGCGCAAATCAAAATACTGGGGCTTCCTCTAGGGGCACCCAGGAAGGCGAAACTCCGTCAAACATATACATGATGAGTGCTCATGCGGATATCGCCACGATATCCCGTGATTATGGTGAAGATGAGTCTTCGAAAGCCAAGGGTGCTCCCGATGCTACTGAGCCGCTTCATATTACGAGGCCTACTATTGAGCCTATACCTCGGATGCCAAAAACATCTACTAAGTGTACGAAGATTAATTCAAATGCCAGGGCTGCCCAGAACTACTCTATTGTGGAAGATTTGGTGCAGAGTCCTTGTGCCATGTCGGCTCTTGAGGTGCTCCAGTCTTGTCCTGCTCAGCGCAGCGCTCTGCTCACTGCTATTGGGGCTATCGATCCAAAGAAATCTCTTATGATTACATTAGATATGTCAAATTTTAAAAAGAGACTCCCCCATCATATGGTTTTTCATATTAAATCATCGTACCAGAAATTCAATATCTTTCGGACGGGCATTGATGAGGGTGCTTCCACATGTGTGATGTCTCTCACATGTTGGAAGGGAATTGGATCTCCCGCAACTGTTCCATCTGCTACTCTTCTGACTGCGTTTGATGGTCATTCTCACAGACCCCATGGTATTGTCCCAGCTTTGCCCATCTGTGTTGGGTGCAAAACTGCAAATATAGAGGTTGAGATAGTTGATGCAAGCTTGGACTACAACCTTCTGTTGGGGCGAAACTAGATTTATGAGATGGATGCCATTGCATCCTCATTATTTCAGATTATTTGTTTCCCTCACAAAGGGAGGATTGTTATGGTGGATCAACTGGACTGTTCTCCTGTAGACCCGAATGCATCTACTAACTCAACTATTCCAAAGTTGGAATATGCCAAGTCGCCTGTTGAGAATTTAGGGGTTGGAATGTATTCTTCTTTGATGGGTACTTTTGATATTCTACCTCCTACTGTTCATATAAATTAAATTTCATTCTCCAAGGTTCCTCTTCGAAGAGAGTTCTTCAAAAATCATTATTTTTCGTACCCTTGGACCTTACCTACCCCTACCTCCACATTAGCGGAAGGTCAAGTGGGTGGAATGGCATTTCCAATGTCTACAGCTGAGATTGCTTATCAATCTATTGTTGACTCTGCAGAGTCCATTCCATCTCCTCTTTCTCCGGATGAGTTGGATGGAGATGTGGCTCCGGCTTGGACACTTAGTTCTTCTTCTGCCTAGGATTGCCTTAATACCACTCTTCCATCTGAAGAGGTCATCCTGGAAGCTATTACTGGTATAGATAGACCGTGGGATGATTTGCATCATCGGTCTTACTTTTTACATGATTTGAGCGAAGTTGAATCAAGTTTTCCAAGTCCTTTGTCTCCTGGTCCTGTTCACCCAGTCTCGAACCCTTTAGCACCAACACAGGTATATGCTGAAGGGAACATGGCTGTGATTTCTCCAACTATCCCAGTGAACATTTTCAGGGATCCCAATGTTATAGAGAATGTCTTCATCGGAGCTGAATGTTCCCCTGAAGAGATTTAGATTTACACCGATCTCTTTAAAGAGTTTAGGGATGTGTTCGCTTGGTCTTATGAGGAAATTCCTGGTATAAATCCATCTATTGTCTAGCATGAGATCAAGACTTACAAAAATGCTAAGCCTGTGAGGCAAAAAATTCGTCCGGTCAATCCTAGGAAGGCTGCAGCTATCAAAGCCGAGGTAGAGAAGCTGCTTAAGGCAGGATTTATTTTCCCTGTTCCTTTGACAGAGTGGGTTTCAAACCCTGTTCCCGTAGATAAAAACAAGGAAAAATTCGAGTTTGCATTGATTTCAGAGACCTTAAGAAAGCATGTCCTAAAGATAATTACCCCACACCATTTATAGATCAGATTATTGATGAGTGTGCAGGTAATGAGATTTTTTCCTTCATGGACGGTTTCTCCGGATATAATCAGATTACTATCCGTCCTGAAGATCAGCATAAGACTGCCTTTATTTGTCCCTGGGGTACTTTTGCTTACAACAACATGCCTTTTGGTCTTAAAAATGCCGGAGCTACGTTTCAGCGGGCCATGTCATATCCCTTCCATGACATCAAACATATTATCAAGGCATACTTGGATGATTTAGCTGCTCGTTCTCGAAAGAGAATTGATCATCCAGCTCACCTCCGTCAAGTATTTGAACGACGTCATTTCTACAAGATTAGGTTGAATCCAAACAAGTGCATTTTCGCAGTTACATCCGGTTAGTTATTGGGATTCATTGTGTCTAGGGAAGGGATTAGGGTAGATCCCTTCAAGGTTGAGGCAATACTCCGGTTGCCTCCCCCGTCGTCTATTCGTCAACTTCAAAGTCTACAAGGAAAGGCTAATTTTCTTCAGATATTTATCGTAAATTATGCTGAAGTTACCAGAGGTTTTATGAGATTGTTAAAGAAGGGAGTTCCATTCTTTTGGGATGACTTCGCTCAGCGCTCATTCGATGCTTTGAAAAAAGCATTGACCTCTGCTCCTTTATTGAGTCCACTTGATTATAGCAGGGATTTCCTTTTGTATCTTGCAGTAGCAGAATCTACCATTGGTATGGTTCTAGTTCAGGAGGATGATGCTCTTGCGGAGCATGTTATACACTATCTTAGTCGAGGCTTAGTAGGACCTGAACTCCGGTATACTCCGATAGAGAAGCTAGCTTTAGTAGCTGTTCATGCTGTCTAGTGACTTAGAAATTATATTCTTCTACGAAAAACTTATGTTTTGGCAGCAACCAATTCATTTTAGTTTGTTCTCAATAGGTGAGTGATTGGGGGCAAATACAATAGATGGATTGTGATTTTACAGGAATTTGATCTTGAGTTTATGTCTGCCAAGTCCAAGAAATCATTATTTTTCGCGGAATTAATCTCCAAGTTGCCTTGTGGAGAAGAGATGGTCTATGATGAATTCTTCCCGAATGAACATTTATTTATTATCTCTCCACAGGATCCTTGGTATGGGGATATCATTGTGTATCTTCAAACTGCGAAGTTTCCCTCTACTTTTTCGAAAGATGAGCACCGTAAGTTGCATCACTTGGCTAAAAATTACTTGATTATTGGTGATGCTTTATACCGTCGAGGGGCTGATTCAATCCTGAGACGTTGCTTAACTCTCAAAGAAGCTAAGGCTGTGCTAAATGATTTCCATAGTGGAGCTTGTGGTGGTCATTTATCTGGGCTTGCTACAGCCCAAAAAATCTTGCGTGCTGGGTACTTTTGGCCTTCAATTTTCAAAGATTGTATGGAGTCAGTCAAAAAGTGTCATCCGTGTCAAGTTTATACTCCAAAAATGCACGCTCATCTAGCTCCGCTTTTTCCAGTCATTACCGTCAGTCTCTTTACAAAGTGGGGTATTGATTATAGTACTTGTAACTCGCCTTCGACTAAAGGTCACAAGTACATTATTGTAGCAGTAGACTACTTTATGAAGTGGGTCGAGGCTATGCCTACTTTTTGGAATGATGGTGAGACAAAAACTCTTTTTTTTTTCAACCAGGTTATTGCTCGTTTTGGTATTCCTAGAGAGATTGTCACTGATCATGGAAATCATTTTCAGAATAGCATGATGGCTGAGTTGGCTCTAAAATTAGGTTTTTGGCAGGAGCATTCATCTCCGTATTATCCTTAGGCCAATGGGCAAGTGGAAGCCATGAAAAAATCCTTGAAGACTATTCTTCAAAGGACAATTAATAAAGCTCGATCCAATTGGCATATCATGCTATATCCTACACTTTGGGCATACATGACGTCAGTAAAAACTGCAATTGGCTTTACTCCGTTTCAACTAGTTTATGGGCTAGAATCCGTATTTCCCATTGAATGTGAGATTCCTTCTCTTAAGTTATCCGTTGAGCTTCTTCCTGACACTTCTAGTCTTGAAGAACGTCTCCTTCATCTGGAACATATAGATGAGCAGTGTCGGGATGCAGCCATGATGAATGAGGCACATAAGAAACGAGTCAAAGTTCAGTACGATAAAGCGGTCAAACCTAGGGTTTTCTCGGAAGGTGACCTTGTTTTGGTCTATGCCCAAGAGAAGGATGCCCTGGGGGCAGGAAAGTTTAAGTCTATGTGGTATGGCCCCTTCATCGTTAAAAAATTCCTTAAAAAAGGAGCATATACCTTGGTTGATTTTGAAGGAAATGAGTTGCCGGAGCCCAGAAATGGGCTCTATTTGAAAAAGTATTATGCTTAGGCTTCGGCCTGACATTTTTCTTTTGTATATAGTAGTTTTTATTTTTGTACATGTCTGGTTTTTCAGTTTTTGATGTGATGGTGATGTTTTTGATCTGCTTTGGCAGGTTGTGTCGAATTTCATGAGTCATTATGGTTTCGCCGATGGTGCTAGTAGACACACCCGGAACTTGGCTTCCGCGGCTTGGGTGCTTCATCATCCATCCGGTCAGCTGTTAGTATGAAGAGGAGTCTGCATTGGTCCTTCTTCCAATAATATAGCAGAATACACTGCAGTTATTTATCTACTCTCGGAGGCAATATCTTTAGGTGTTGATTCGTTGGTAGTTTTCTTGGACTGGTAGCTGGTGGTGTCGTAGTTCAACAATACTTATCAGGTTTGAGATCCATTTTTACTCCGGTTGTATTTGAGGGTACATTTGTTACAAAGATCATTTCAATTTTTAACATTCATTCATATTCCTCGAGCAGACAATTGGATGGCAGACTCATTAGCTAATCAAGCAATTGATTGGCATATTAATCATTCCATACATTAAAATTTAATCATCAAAAACATCATACATTTTCATACATTTGTCGCATCACATCATAAATCGTTGTATATATATCATCAGAGTGTTCAAAAAAACTATACAAAATTTGGATCCCTAAGTCATACAAAAATTAGGGCTTATGCCCGATCATGTTCAGTATCAAAAAATATACAGTCATCTGTTAATCATATCTATCTATTCCTGTGGTCCCTGCCCAAAATTTGTGTTCCTATAGAACACGATCGCAGTAGCGAATCGGCGGAATAATCATACCCAGTCACGTGGTACTCCCACTACCCATCTCTGGATGGCCTCAGGTAGATCTTCCACTGCAGCCATAGGTACTTGGCGGGTCAAACCCTCCAAGTTCCTCTGTACAACATGGAGGGTTCTGTCTGGGTCTACTGTCTCTGCCTCGCCTCTGCGGCGCTTATGCCGTGGGTAGCCCTCAGGATTGAATGGTCCAATATCTGTATCACGATCATCATAATATTGTAATTTATTTGGAATCTAATCAAAAACATGTTTTGTTTTCGCATTTTTTTCACATATATTGAAAAAATCCAAAAAAATCACATAAGTCAAAAAATTGCAATTTTACCAATTGTGCCCCATGCCACGCCAGGTGGAAGGATGATGTCTGGATCACCCCGAAAGTCCATCCTGGCATAAGGGTAGTCCTCCACTGCTATGACTTGTTCTACCCACCATTGGAAGAACTCGTCATCCCAAGTGGTTTGGGGAACTTCACTTCCCCCCAGTCTCTTCATCAAGTCAGCCCATCGGGTAATTCTTGGGTCTCTTAGGCTGTGGATTGAGGAGATCACTCTGGATCGAAGACCAAGAATCTTCTCAAAGAAGAATGTAGTAAAAATGGTGTTGTACCCGAAATTATTGATTTTATTTTTTCGGATGGAAGTCAGTTGTTGCTTCATGTTCATTAGTAGATTTGTGCACCAATGATATAGATGAACTAAGCATTCTACTGCTATGCTCATTTGCGTCCTGGATGCCTGATGTAAGGAAGTAGATCCTACTACCTTGCCAATGGTGAATAGGAGAATTTTCATGTGCAGCTCTCTTAAATATTTTATTGCAATTTGGGTCCCTAATTTCTTATACCCCTCTATACAGTAGACGTGGACATAGTCATCCACTGTGAGCCCTCCCAAAGGCTTACCATGAAAATCTACTGGGTCTCCGCTCCGGGAGAGTCTAGTAATGAAGTAGATGTCTTTTACCTCTATATGTATGGGAATTTGATCTATTATGAAGCAATCCTCTTCCGGTTCCCAATAATTTACTAGCATTTCGAGCAACCGGGGATTACTCTTCATATTGGGCATTTTAAAAAATTTGAGCAATCCACAATTTCGGAGGACATTGAGTGACTGTTGGTCTTGCATAACTTCATTTTCAATAGCACTGTGCTCACGTTCCCTCCAAGATATAGTGCTCACGTTCCCTCCAAGATATAGTCATCCTAAAAAAAAATCATTATTTTTTCCATTAGAAACGCATTTTTTCATTTCGGGTTGCGCATACGTGACTTACTCTGTACACAGTCACGTATATATGCGGCTTGTTCCATACAAACCCGCGTATGCGCAAAGACGCAATTTAAAACAAATATTTCTACGGTGAAATGGACAAAATTGATAACAAAGATGGATTAAGAGCTTACCTGACTAGTTTGGTGAAGTTTGACGGTCGATTGCTCCTGTTTTGACGAAAGAGGCTTTTTCTCCAGAGCTCTTTTCTCCAAATCAGTAAGTAACAATGAACCAAATGTGAGGTAACATGTCTATTTATGCCTAGAATTTGAAAATTTTTTGCAAAAATTTGTTATGCTTTTTTTTTTTGATCTATCTTAAGCTACATAATCTGGATGCTTGGAAGCGCCCAGATTGGTATATTTTCAGGTCCATTTTGACGAAGTTGAAATTTTTTCCGGTTTTTGATCCATGACTGTTGACCCTTCATGGCAGGTATATGATCTTCATTGGCATATAGGTTAGGAAATCCACTTTTCGTTGCATTTTTCATACTAGCCTCCATTCTGATCACTTGCCATAGGGTCGATCCCATCAAGTCATGAGTATTTCACCCATTTCACTCGCCGATTATTTAATCATGACTTGGTGGTAGAGCCTTCTCCTTACATGGTTTTCCAAATAGTTCCTCGCCATCACTTGTTGCCCATGTCGTTTCCTCAGAGTTCCTGAGTCCTCTTTAGTCCTGCCATGACTTATGTGTTGAAGCTTCATTCTTCTTCTTCTTCACTATCATTTTTTCTGGCTATTACCCTAGAGGCTCCCTAGTGTTGTTGAGTTGTATTACTGCATTGCATATTGGCTACTTTTTTATCGTGGCCTTTAGCTGGCTTCATTGGGACTCGATGTTTAAGCCATCTTTTGACCTTGACTGTCTGTACAAGTTAACCAGTGCATGCACTTCGCTATCGTGACTTGACACCCTTTTTACCCATGGATGGAACATTCCTTTGAGGATCGCTTACCAGTTTCTGCCACCTTGCATTGAGCATAGGATCATTCCTATCCCAGGAAATAGTGCATCTGTTTCTTGATACTCGTTCTATCCATTGTATCATAGCATTTTTTTATTCTTTTTCATGCTAATTATATGAAAAAGACAAAAAAATCAAATATAACAAAAAGAGCGGGAACAGGATGTTACTTCATAGTTTGATGGCAGTACAGTGTCAGTTTGTCGCCCTTGAACAAAGCACATACACTTATATATTTCCTTCATTTGGGATGGTTTTAGTTTGACCTAGGTTCAGCTTTTGCCTTGTTTCACTGGTCAGTTCTCCCCCGGTTGGTTATCTCTTCCAATCATATGGAGAGTTTGATTTTGCCTCCCGCATAACAGACTTATACAGTGTCATTTTTACTACCATGGTCATCATGAGTCATGCTTTTGTTCAAGGGAAGTTTAAGCAGAGTCGGCCATTCTGCGGTGTCTCTTGACTCATTATTTAGTCGGCCTACTCGGTCTTGTCAGTATTTTTTTCTATCACATTTGATGTTTTAGTGTTCTTCTCGTGCTGGTTTGAGAAGGTCTCCATTGACTTGTTTCCAGTGGGTTTGTCTCTTATCGACTACGACATATTGCTCTAAGAGAAAACCTAGAGCCGCACCCTGGCCCTATTTCCATCATTGATAGGTGACCTTGTGCTCAACATTTGATCATCATTATGGGTCTTTGACTGAGTGGTTTTCCTTGTGTTCGACGTCAGCATACATTATCACACTTGGGATTCGTGCAGTACCTTGATTTCCATTTGACCCTATCGGTGGATATCTCGCCTCTGTGTCAGCTTTCATTCTGTATAGAATTGTGCCATCGAGATCAGTGAAGACCTCGGGTTGCATCAGCATCTTTCGATTCACTTTGAAAGTCCATTCAGTTTTTTCCGGTGATGTTGTCCACCCTTATATGTTGTAGTTCAATACAGCAGCATCCTATATGTTGGCTCCCGAGTTGCGTGATTGTACCATGTGTTCCACCCCTTATGATTTGGTACTTGGAGATTCAGTTACTTTTGTGATCAAACATCTATTTTTAGCATCATTGATCAATTTTCTATATGTGATACTTGGAAATTGATTCCGACTTGTACTTCCGGGCCGTGCTCAGATGATTCATTGTGTACTTTCAGTTCAGCTATAGTTTTATACATTTTGGATCTATTATGTATTTTCTATATGGATATATTTTTGACTGAGAATGGGTATGCCCGCCTCAAACATGAGCTAACTCTCTGTTTTCTTTTATTGATTTTTAGCAGGATGAAATCTGGTGAAGTCCTCTCTTGTCCTTGTGAAGTTCTTTCTATGTGCATAATAAATTTTAGCCATCATGTCCCCCTTTTGACCTCATATATTAGGGGGCATCTGTTATAGCATCATTTTTCACCCTCATGTGATTCATGATTGTCTTTTTGGCCTTGGGCACCCATTGCCACAGACTTGGATAAAATTTCATAAAAAATAGTGCTTCAAATCCCATACGCGGGTATGCCCAGACTTTTCCGCATGTATACGCGAGTCCAGAGATACTTTTCTGCGTATGCGATTAAAATCATTAAAAAATATATAAAATTCCCTATTTTCGAGGCTGGGTTGATGGTTATTCCAGTAATTCAACCACCCCAGCCCGTGGCCAACTGTTTCCAACTGATTGAAACTACTTTGAGGGAGTATAAAAGCCCCTCATGTGCATGGCATAAGGGAGAGAGAGAAGATTATAGACATTATACTCTATTGGAGCCCAATTCAAGTCTGATTTCCTGTGCCTCCTGCACTTCCCATATTTTTACAAGAAATCCTTGTTTCCTGGAGATGTTCATCAGTTTATATGTCATCTCATGTTCACAAGTCTTGAAATTATCTTAGCGAGGCAAGGGCATGACGGATCCGGATGACGGTCTGTTTGAAGATCGTAGAAGGATTCAGGTGATCTCTCCACCTTTCTATTACTGTACATGCTGTTCGTAATGAAGAAGAACCATCTTGTTCCCGAATTCACGTGTTAATATCTTCTTGCATATGTGAAAATATTTTTATTTAAGCATTTTTTTTTATATGATGTTTCACATGGATTTCACTAACATTTAGGATAAATATATGCTGTACAACTAGATTTCCGTGCACGTTTCTTCTTGATTTTCAGGCTGAAGAGGAAGAAGGCTTACTGGGGGTTTGGACCCCGCGGGATCTACATCAAACGTAGGACCTACGGGTGAGTTCTACTATCGATGTTATCTAGTTTTCAGTGTACAAGTATGGTTTTGTGAGTCCTTCTTGAATAACATGCTCTGATCTGTGGAGGTTTTGACCCAAAAACCACTAGGGAGTTATTTCCTGAAACAATTCCTTCTTTACTTCAATAACCTTCTCAGTTAATGATCTCCAACCAAACAAACCAAAATAAAAACCCCTTGTGGTTCATACCTAGCCTAATATCTCATTTTGAGCCTTAAAGATATATCATTCTTTACATTTATAGAGAGATCCCTCTCTGGATCTAGGAGGGCCAGATCTTGGGATCCCAAAGTGGTTTGATGTTGTCTTATCTTTTGGTCTTGCCAATCTGGCCAAAAAATAGGAACCACAACACTACCTACCCATCATTTATTCTATCATTTTTTCATTATCTGCATGGGTGCATTTGAGCTTGCAACCCTAAATCCATTTTTCTTTTAAAGCATAAACTATCTAAATCTAGCATTATTTCATCCGAGGGCTCAGATTAAGCTGTTGAGCTCCTCATTATTCTCTAAATATCTACTGATTTGTCAAGTTTAAACTATTTGACAAATCTTTATTCTCTATCTATAATCATGAAATTCAAAGCATGAAAATTTTAAGATTAAACTATTTAACTCATCATGGATTATGGAATTTTGAATAAGCTACACATAATCATTATTCTTGTAGTAAAAAAAAAGTAGTGGCATTTTGACTTGCATCACTTTCATGTTTTATTCTTATCTCTTTTTTTCTTTTGGGGTCCATTTTTTATTCTTTTTGATCTTTTCTTTTCAAGTCCTTTGATCTTTCTTTTAGGACTTTTACCCTCTTTTTGTTTTTTTTATTATTTTCAAATATGGGAAAACAACTTGCAGAAAGCAAGGTATGTACATATTTACAAGACTAATCATTGTCAATTAAAAAATTATGAACCCTCTTATTATAGGACACTAACAGTGGCTCCACATGGGGATGGCATTTCTTGGTGAAATGTTAGGAACTTTGAGACTAGTAGCCTTTGAATTTTGACTGTGTTGACCTTGTAAATGTTGTATGATCTCTGCAATTGTTCATACTTATGATATTTTAGCTTTTAAAGCTCAGGGCCTTCTCTCTAGGCTTCAAATTTGTTAAGAAAACATCCAATCCAATCTAAAATATGCATTTTTATGTCAGTGGATAAAGTAAACAAAATTAACTATCGGTTATTTCTGAAGAGTAGTAGTGCTCCAACATTCTACCATTGACAGGTCCACCTAGCAGATCTGAGCCATCCATTTCTTTCAAAAAGAAAGCATTGTTACCTCTGTAACCATAAATAATATAATTTCCTTTCCATAGGAAATCAAATTTCCCATGTTTACCTTTCTCTTCTCTCCTTGAATCCCATTTTAGAACTTTGTCGCCAATGTAGAAATCATTTTCTTTACTTTTTTTGTCAAAAACGTTCTTAATCTTATCTTGGATAACTTGAGACATAAGATAAACCTCTTCTCTTTTTTGCTGCAAGTGAATGGTTTTATTAATCCTTCTTTGAATGTCATTGGTCCCAACTTGTAACTCTTGAATTATCTTCATTACTAGTACTCCTAAGGAAGATGTAAAAACAACATCCATTCCATAAATAAGCTAGTAAGGGGATGTACCAATAGATTTTATGGTGGTATGTTTATCTGCCCATAAGGCATTAACTAACTTCTTGTTTCAAGTCTTCTTGTTATCTTCTAGTAATTTCTTGATGATCTTCATAAGGCTTTTATTGGAAGATTTAGCAAGACCATTACCTTGATGGTAATATGCAGTAGAATGGCCTAGGGTAATGTGGTATTTATGACAGAATTCAATCATATTTTTGGATTTGAATGCAACTGCTTTGTCAGCGATAATCGTTTGGGGGCATCCAAATCTTGAAAGTATGTTGTTTTCTAAAAAGGAGATAATGACAGTGTTAGTGGCTTTCCTAGAAGGTATGGCTTCTATCCACTTAGTAAAATAGTCAATGGCTGTTAGAATCCACTTATGTTGGGATGAGGATGGAGGGTGAATTTCACCAATGAAGTCAAGACCCCATTGTTGAAATGGAAT